>OX637464.1:46963731-47516231 GCA_951799995.1 Trifolium subterraneum | reverse complement strand
GTACTTGAAGGGTACAGTGATCCTGATTGGAACACCTTGTCAGATGATTCAAAAGCAACTAGTGGCTTTATTTTCAATATAGCCAGAGGAGCTGTATCTTGGAAGTCTAAGAAATAGACTATCTTGGCTCAGTCCACCATGGAGTCTGAGATGATAACACTAGCAACAACTAGTGAAGAAGCAAGTTGGTTGAGATGCTTGCTATATGAGATTCCCTTATGGGAAAATCAATGCCAGTTGTGTTGATCCATTGCAATAGTACTGCGGCTATCGCTAAAATTGAGAACCGTTACTACAACTGTAAAAGACGTCAAATTAGAAGGAAGCACAACACTGTGAGAGATTTCCTCACTAAAGGTGCTGTTAGAGTGGATCATGTACGCACTGATGATAACTTAGCCGATCCTTTGACGAAAAGCTAGAGAGAAAGTCTACAATACATCTGTTAAGATGAGACTAATGCCTACTACGAATTACTTATGATAGTAACCCAACCTAAAAGACTGGAGATCCCAAGAATTAGGTTTCAATGGGTAAACAACAAGTCGTGAGTACTAGGGATGATCATGCAAAGATAAGAAACATGAAACCTGAAGCGAGAATGATGAGGTAATAGAAACTCTTAATGAGATTTATACTCTGTATCAGAGGAGTACCTACTTCAGGTGTACTTGAGATAGACTCACCTATATGAATGTGGAACTGAGGCCGGTTCCTATGGAGTTTTGGGGCGAACTCCTAGAGCGTTCATGAAACCGGGACAATTGTGCAGGGCCATTAAAGCACGGGTTTTAGAAGACACCTTAGGAAAGGTTGTGTGCGGGTTTGAGAAAAATCTGAGATAGAGTTCAAGACAAGCGTCACTCTTGTTAAATCGGGCTCTTACTCGCTATTTAAAGGTTCAAGACAAGCGTCACCTTTGCTTATGCACAATCTTACAGAAATGTTCAACGTTATGACTGAAACAACTTTTTTAAATTCAAGTGGGGGATTGTTGGAACAAGTGTGCTCAAGGTAGCAACTTGTAGAAGAACTTGGTATAGAATAAACACACGAGAGTGTGAATTTGAAAAAGTTCACATTTAGTCTCACATTTCTTAGGACACAACATGTGGTAGTGTTTATATAGTAAAAGCTCATTACTTGGGGTACGACCCAAGGGGTACCCAGTTTTGTGCAATAATTATTTTTTGCTACGTGTGTGCTCTACTAGCCGTTACAAAAATTCGCACATGTTTTTTGTGCAACGGAACCAAGTCAAAAACGGATTTCAAATTCGTTGCCACCTCATCTCAGTCAAAACTGAGTGGTTAAAAATCACACCACGTTTTCTAGTGTGCTGGCCTGATTAGGCTCCCATTATTTCCTCCACTTCAGTTTCTTTATTTCCTCTATAAATACAGCCTTCAACAGTCAAATGTTTTTTGCTTCAGATTTTGCATTTTCTCGAAATCTCTCTCTCTCTCTCTCTCTCTCTCTCTCTCTCTCTCTCTCTCTCTCTCTCTCTCTCTCTCTCTCTCTCTCTCTCTCTCTCTCTCTCTCTCTCTCTCTCTCTCTCTCTCTCTCTCTCTCTCTCTCTCTCTCTCTCTCTCTCTCTCTCTCTCACACGCAAAAACTCTCTTCTTATCAGAAAATAGAAATTATTTCTTGCTGTTTCAGAGAAGTGGTTGTTGCCACTACAAAAATTGATATTGCTATCAATTTCTTGACTGGTTTATTAAATCATCGAAGGTGTCTTTCTGACCGTTTTCTACGATGCAGTAGATAAAGGTATTCTAAGTGAATTGGCTGTTTTATCCTGGGGACTTCACGGTTGCTAGTCTACCTTGCACAAATTTGGATAGTGCCGCGAAACGTCTTAAAGAGAGCGTATCGAACCGCGACTCGGCCAGTAATTTCTTCAGTGCTGTTTTTTCTAAAACGATTTTTCTAAACCGAAAAATAACACATATATTACATCACAAGAACCAAACACCAACAATATATAGTCAATAACTTAATACTTACATTATCCTCTCCAAAGCTTCTGTGAGAGTCGGAATCTGAGCTACCATCGTCCAATGATTCCAAACTTCAAAGTACCACAATCAGGAGTAGATTCGTTTTCAGCTTCAAGTTTTTGAACACAAGGAAAACAAAAAAATGATAACGAGAGTCCTCCCAGTGCTGAAAGCAACAAACATGTGGAAGCTACTGAAGTTGGTTCTCTTCTGAATAATAAAAACAACCAAACTGAAAACCAGAAGAGAACCAAAGTCGCATCTTCTTGTCATTTCCCTTAATTCTCTAGTTGTCGAGCCGGCCAAGATCGACCCTGATTTGGAAAATGCCTTCATTTTTCATCCATAGAATCATTGGTTTTTTGTCCGCAAAGTGAATGGAGAGTGGTATGATTTTAACAGTCTCAATGCAGCTCCATAGTTGGAAGGTTCCAGCTATGGAGCTGCATATAGACTGTCAAAGTTATACCACTCTCCATTCACTTTGCGGATACAAAATCAATGATCCTGCAGATGTTAAATGAAGGCATTTTCCAACTCAGGGTCAATTTGGGCAGGCTCGGCAACTGGAGAATCAATGGTAATGGCCAGAAGATGCGAATATGGTTCTCCTCTGCATTCTGAAGAGAACCAGTTTTAGTAGCTTCCACATGTTTGCTTTCGTCAATGGGAGGACCCTGATTATGATTTTTTGTTTGCCTTGTGTTCATAATTCAATCTCATATGCATTTGAAAGCTGAAAAATTTAAAGATGTTATGGAAAAAAATAAAATGACGCTGAAAAAGAAAAAAGATGGAAGAGAACCATCAATGATATTTTGAAAAAATGTTTGTTTGGAGAAATTTAGTCTCACTGAGTCATTTGGATTCAATAAACTCAATTGAATTGCATATATAAATCAATCTCATATGCATTTGAAAGCTGAAAAATATATTTAAAAAAAATATAAGCCGAAAACAAGATGGAAGAGAACCATCAATAATATTTTTAAAAAATGTTTGTACGCAGAAATTTAGTCTCATTGGCAAATTTTTGGTGCTACAATGGTTGATTTTCAGAAATATTGTTGTTTATATGATGATGAATTTCAAGTAGTAGCGATTATTATACTTATATTGGTATAATTCAAGACAATTAAAAAATATCTATAAAAAATAAATAAAATTTTGCTAATTACTCCCTCTGGTCCTCTTTATAAGGAATAATTTGAAAAAATTACATATAACAAGCAAGCACATTCTAATTTTAAATTTATTCTATGTATACCCTTATTCAATTACTCTCAATTCAACTAACTTACTTATTATTAATATTCTCTCTCACAATAAATAAGGACATAACTAAAATTAAACAATTAAAACATTTGAAAAATGGTCAAAGTTTCTTATAAAAAACAATTTGGAAAAATCATTAAATATATCGATAGAATACTTATACTCCCTCTGGTCATTTTTATAAGAAACAATTTGGGAAAACAATTTGATCCTTTTTATAAGAAACAATCTTTAAATTTATTCTTTATTAATTAAACAATTCCATTTTTACCCTTATTCGGAGTAATTTTTTTTGGGTTAAATATATTTTTGGTCCCTATAGTTTCGCAGAATTTCGTTTTTAGTCCTTGAAGAATTTTTTCACACTTTTTAGTCCCTGAAGAATTTTTTCACACTTTTTAGTCCCTGATGTTTTTCATGTCAATGGTTTTAGTCCCTGCTTTTAATGAAACTCTTGTATACTTTCAAATTTTTGAATGATTTTTTGTATTCATGTTTATATTATAATATTATAAAAACATCTCCGATAAAAATTTAGAATTGTTTAACATAAGATGAATTATTTATGAATTTTTATATGCAGAAAACTAAAAAATTCATATTTAATTCATCTCTTATTAAAAAAATTTAAACTTTTGTAAAAGAGATTCATATGATGTACTAAACATGACTGCAGAAAAAAAAAATTAAAATTTCGAATGATATGCACGAGTTGATTGAAAATTAGGGACTAAAAACACTGACTGACAAAACTTTAGGGACTAAAAAGTGTGAAAAAAAATCTTCAGGGACTAAAAACGAAATTCTGCGAAACTATAGGGACTAAAAACATATTTAACTTTTTTTTAGTATATGTCATAATTACACATTTGCACATTAATCAAGTCAAATTTTTCAAAAGAGGCACCAGTGAACTTCTTGACTGGCCCACAAAAAATGAGATCGACACTTCGGCCAGCAGATGTTCTAGTGTTTAGATGGGTAGGTGGGATACATGCTTGTGTAGATTTGACTGGAGTTTCCTCACTTGTGGGACTAGGGGTTGGTGATTTTACCGTGGGACGCGGGCAGCCCTCAAAGCTACTTCAAGCAAAATGGCAAAACATGAGAAAACATGTTCTGACAATCAACACGTTTTTATACCGTTTGCTTTCGACACTTTTGGATTTCTAGCACCAGAGGATGTAAACCTTTTGAAAATAGTTCAAAAGGTTATGCATTGTAATGTCGTGACGCCTAGGTCTAGGGATGTAGTTTTTCAAATATTAGGTTTTGCTATTCAAAAAGGATTATCGGCGCAGCTTGTTGTCCGTCTACCTTTTGTTAATGTGTAATTATTTTTTTTATATATAAAAAGTCAAAAGATATTTTCTCACCATTATGGAAGGTAACAAATAAAAAAACACTATTAGTTGTGTATATATTGCCTTAAATCCGAATATAATAGTGCTCCATCCAGCTTTATTAATAAGCAAAAGTCAACTAAAAAAATTGGCCTCAAATATGCAAAAATTATCAAAAGTAACTTTATTTAATGTTATTTTTCCAAAAGTATCCTCATTAATTATTCTACTTTTTGACATGATTGCATAGTCTCAATGCAAATTTAATGTTTTGCACAGGTCATTTTAGAAATTCTAATTGAAATGACACACAAAATTATGACAAAAAAACAATTTCTTAATAAGTGTGTAAGTAATATCGATGAATTTAATGCAGGAAAATAATGTTGACCACAATTCATACTTTTTATGTCCAAGTAAATACTCCATCTGTTTCAAAATATAACACCTAATTTGACTACTGCATATATACCAACGTTCAATTTTGATCATTGATTTCTTGAATTCTTTATTAGTAAAAATTATAAAAACTTGATATTTTGAAAATATTCATCTCATAACAAATCAAATAAGTTCCTATATGCTAATATTTATATCTATATTATTGAAAAAAATATGGTCAATGCAAGATAAATGAATAGTGTCATTTAGTCAAAGTAATTCTTATAAACTGGGACGGAGAAGGAGTAATAATGATCCAATATATACACAAAAATTATGTAGTGTTAGAAAATTTTGTATGAAAAAAATTTACAAAGAAATTTTTTATAAACACTTCAAATGAAAATTTTGTTTGAATAGTTATTCTTAAAATGTTATTTTAGGTATTTCATCATTTTATTGAGGAAAAAAAATTGGATATCAAAATTTCAAAAAATCACTTAATTTTGAAGCTATTTCAAATATATTTTCACAAAAATTTTGAAATACAATTTTTTGAAAAAATTGCGATTTTGACTATGATTTGAACTTCAATAATGCACATTTATGTTATATGATGTCAAAATTAGTATTTTAATTTAGAAAAAACAAATACAAAATCTATTTTTAAAAATACAAAGAAAAAAATTCATTTTTTTAAAGCTGAAACAAACAAACCCTTAACTAAGAAGATAAGATGCAAAAATACATTTTCTTAATTTGGTGTTCTAAAACGAAAAATAAAAAGGTATCTCTTCTTTTTTCTAGCAAAAAACAAACGCCAAGACTAGAATTTAATTGCATCAATTGCCTCCTCTACTACCAGATCCTTTGATGAGAAAATATTGTCATTTCTCGACTCTCAAAATTTTCAAATAGTAGCATGTCAAATTAGAGTAAGACCATTCTCATGCTTTTTTTTCCAAGGATGATGTTGAATGGTGGTTATTTAGCAAGCGTATTAAATTGGTCGTTAAGTTATAATATTTATAAAAGTTTCTTCTCCTCAGGAATTATGAATTTAAATAAAAAAATTGAAAGAGATTTAGGATTAAAGCAATAATTGGGGGGTTTTCAAATTATTTTGACTAATAATGAGCATAAAAGAAACCGTGAGAAAATAAAGTTTGTTTTGAAATATGATGAGAAAACGATTAGGTTGTTTCGAATCTCTTCTCTGTCACTATTTCGTAAACGTGATCTTACATTACTATTCATTCTATTATCACGACGAATTAACTCTAAAATGGTAAATATATGTGTCTTGTTTCAGTACCCTATTCACTAATAACAACACTCTAGCTAATGTCTTATGCGAATTTGGAAATTTTGAAAGCATTAACGTATGTTAATTCAACGGTCTCACAATCAACATTTTGATATATCTACCTAAACTATGTGATTAATGGAGTATCTCAGATCGAATTTCAAAAGCCACGGTTAATAGTCATTCAATACTTGTAATCAATTCACAAATATGTCTACTTATGAAAAACATTAAACACAGAGATAATTAAAAGAATAATAAGACTGAATAGCAACAAATATGATCCTCTACAAATTACATGGTTCATGGAAGTTCATCTAACAACCTAACCTAAGGAATTTAGCTAGACATAGAAACAATAAGCATAACAAAAATAATAATTGAGAATTATCTATGAATAGTAGAAGAAAATTTAGAGCTCAAAAGTGTTTCCAATGATGAAAATTGAGTTCCGTGTGGGTATCCGTCAAGCGGGTAATCTATGGATTTTGAAGTATCCGTGGATATTCATAGATATCCATGGATAATAATTTTTAAAAAAAAATTGTGATTCTTGTAAAAAAAAATAAATTAATTACTTGAAATAAAAAAAAATTGTTTATCTTCTTTCCAAAGAAACAAGAAAAAGATTATTATCACATAATAACATTCATACATTTCACTTTCAATTTAACAACAAAAGTCAACACATTTATTTTTCTTCTTTTCACCAAAATATAATAATATCCATACATTTTTCTTTAGAAAATTTTTCATACATTTCATTTCTAATTAAAACAAAGTTCATCACAAAATTCTATAAAGAATTAAAAAGGCTCTTATATATTTATATATTTGATAACTAAGAATATTTATATAATATTCTTATTTACTAACGGGTATGGATATCCGCGGATACGGATACCATTAAATCCGCATTTGTATCCATTAACTATCGGGTAGTTGAAATATCCATTTGTCTTACCCGTGGATATCCATTAAACTATCTGCTCCATGTCCGTGGCGAATTTTATCCGCAGATATCTGCGGGCATGAATATTTTTGTCATCCCTAACGTCAACCTCGTGTGTTTTGGTGTTGACCCTCGGTCTTGGTGGTCGGGGTGTAGTGCAGGCCTACTTTTTGTCGCCTACCTTTGTGGGTCTTTTTCTCCTTATTGATGGTGTTTGTTTTTTTGGATCAGCTTAGGTGTTTTCTTTTTTAGGAGTTATTTGTTTTCTCATTTTATTTTGGGAGGCTCGGTACTCCTCATACTCCCTATTTTTTGACTTTGTATTTCTTTATATTTTTATATATATAATATATATTTTGCCATTTAAAAAAAAATATGACAAGTGCCCAATAAAACATTGTCATAATTGCGAGCTAACATAAACGGGAATGGACCACCTCAAACTTCCATTGAGCATTGCCAAACAATTTGGTTTAACCTACATATTGCCAGCTTTGTGTCCTATCTAATTTGTGGACATTTTTCTAGGCCATTCTTTAGATGGTTCATAATTTTCATAAATGATTTATTAACAAAATAGGAAAAAAACAAAGAAAAATCGTTCTGGTAGCTAGAAATTTCTCCCTTAAGGTGAATAAGTGGAATGATCGAAATTCACCTGCATATAAAATGCAATGTCCTACCAACTGAGCTACACTCAAGAGACACAAAATAGAAAATTCTATACATAATTTTTTTTAATCAAAGAATTTCTATGCATAAATAATTATTGTTTAAATTCACAACCCAAACCATACACATTTATAATTTATTATATATATTTCGCTTCTTCCATTCCAAGAGTAGAACCGATCAGAAGCAAACAGAAAAATACACAAAGTTGAGTTTCAAAGACAAAAAATGGCCACTTCATGGAATGACCGCTCTTGTCACTGGCGGAACCGGAGGCATAGGGTCTGTTGTTGTTTCTTATCATGTTGTAATTTACCATTTAATTTAAAGTTAAATAAATTTTTTTCTCTTAAAAATAATGTGAATTTTCAATTTTGAATTTAAATCTTAAAAATAAAAATAAAATGCTTTTTTCTTCTAAAATTTACTATTTCATTTTTCTGTCTTTAATAACCAATTTATGGTTATGTTAGTATCAAAATTATGCTTATTTTATGTTTAAAATTTGTTTATATTACGTTCAAGAAATGTTAGAAACGTGTCAAAATCATTTTCATTACTGAAAAAAAAGAAAAACAAAATTTTGGGAGGATGTCCAAGATTTTCCGTTTTTATTTGTAGGGCCTAAAATTAAAATTCGATATATTTTATGAATATATAAAAATGTTATTTAACCTTTAATTTATCATGTTAATTTTTTTTTTCCTTTTCTGTTGTGAATTATCAATCAGGCATGCAATTGTGGAAGAGTTAGCAGAATTTGGTGCAAGTGTGCACATATGTGCATGCATTAGATCAAGAAGATATTAACAAATGTTTGGAAAAGTGGAAAAGCAAAGGATTTTGCGTCACAGGGTCAGCTTGTGATTTACTATATTGTGACCAGCGTGAAAAATTAATGGAAACTGTTGCATTGGTCTTCAACGGAAAACTCAACATTTTAGTAAGATCCCCTCACTAAGAATATATTTTGAAAAATATTAACATTGATTTGATTAAATCAAATGAATAATTAAAATGTTATTTTGTTTCATTTTTTGATACATAATTTCTCTTTTAATTTTTTATTTATTTTAAATACATGATTTTACCATTGCAAATCCAAATTTCTGGATCGATCCCGGATGATATTAATATTTGATTGTCTCAATTGATCTATCAGGTAAATAATGTTGCTACGTGTAGATGTCTCAATTCAAATAATTAAATATGGGTATCTGACCCAAGGTTGTTGCTACATCTCATTCTCTTTAACCTTTTTTATTTATTTCTTCTTTCTATTTATTTTTTTATTTTATATATTTTATTTCCTTTCTTTGTGTTTGGATAAGGTTTGACATTGGATTAATAAGTCTCTATTGAATTTCAAACTCATAAAGTTCGGATTTTCCCAAATCCATCTCAATTCCATGCGAGGATAAAACGTATAACCCCAAACCCCTACCCAACGGGGATCGGGTATCCCCAACGGGGTTCGGGTATCCCCATTACGCCTCTTTCCACATGAGTTAGGATTGTATTTTAGTATTTTTTTTATTAAAAAAAAATGTTAAAAGTCCAAAATTATTTTGTTTTAACGATATTTTTTTATATAAATAAAAGAAATAGAGAAAATCATTTGTTTATTACTCAAATTAAAAATAAAAAATAAACATATGAATATAATTTAAGAGATTGTTTAAGAGTTTCTAATTTTAAAGAGGTAAAATCTAATTTTTAACATAAGCGGGGCGGGTTCGGGGTGGGTATCAATGTCCCTGTTACCCGCCCCAAACCCATCTTTTGAAATCGGGGAAAACCCATACCCAAACCCAAACCCAGTCAACTCGGGTTTTCCCCGTCAAAGCGGATAGGGTTTGGGCGGGTACCCGCGGGTATGGGTTTTATTGCCATGCCTATCTATGTGTGTGTGATAAATCTACAACAAGTGAAGACGAAAATAAAAATTGTTGGTCTTTGAAGAATTTTCAATGTTTGGGGTTCCAGCTCAGTGTCTTTAAAGAGAGAGAAATATAAATCTCTTTGACATGAGTCCAGAAATATTATCCCTTTATCTAAAAATGTATTAATAAATAAATAGAAAAGTGTATTTATGTGTAATTTTCCCAAGAATAAAATGTAAGTTTGTTTTTGTCAAAAAAAAAAAAATAATGTAAGTTTGTTAGTATGATTTTTTTTATGTAACTTTCTTCGTTGTATTTAATTTAATAATAATAATAATAATAGTAATTTTTATTTTTATTTTTCTGCTCTTATAATAGGATGTCTTTGCAGAATGTCTCTAAGCATAAAGCATTTAATCGTTTGATTTGATGGTGAGAACGCCTGACAGACCTTTCTTTTATGTCAAATGTGACTATATATGTCGTGTATGGTTTTTAATTCCATTCTCACCATGAAAGTAGAATTCATAACTATTCAATTTGGATAGAATCGATTCTCTATGCAACATCATACTATACATCACACATGATTTCTCTATTTTACCCCTTCATGACTGCTTGGGATGTGATTGTCTTTCTTCTATTTTAGAGTTGTTGATGCATTTGAACCGCATCATCGAACAATTTTTGGTGTATGGTATAGTGAATTAGTGATGGCATGTGGATGGCAAATTTGGGCCGATTGAAAGGTAGTTTGGGCCGAGTTGGGTATTTGGGTGGGGTGTGTTGGGTCATGTTGTGGGTGTGGCCAAAGAGACGCGGGAGTTTGAGGCGGTCCTGATTGATCATGTGTTTAAGAATTATGTTGAGTGATGTGGGTGGTGTCATCGGATGTGGGCCAGGTTGAGCGATAAGGTGGTTTATAATGTAAGAGGATAATTCATTATCAAGAAATTGATAATTTAATTTGTAGGATTGAGAGTGTGCAGCTTAGAGAAGGGGAATTTTGTTTCATTGAATATGATATGGCGGCAAAGGATTATTTTATTTTGTGATAAATCATAACATTTGTAACCGCGATGATTGGAAGGATATCCTAAAAAGACACATGGGGTGGACAAGTTTGGAGTTTGTTTATAGTATGTGATGGAAAAAGAGGGTAACATAAACAATCAAATACTCGTAGATGAGAGTAGTTCGGATCTTTTTGAAAAATGATTTTGAGAGGCGATTGATAATTCAACTTTTTATTTGGTAAAATATTCAATAGATAAGTTTTCATTTGTAAGGCATGGTGCCAAATATTTGGAGGTAAGGAAGCATGGATTAGTAAAGTCCGAATTATATTATTAATAGAACATATTTTTTGTTTAGCCTTGCCATTTTGAGACGAAGTATGAGGACATGATAAACGAAATGAAATTTCATTTGCTTCATAGAGTTTTTGAAAATTACTATTGACATATTCTCTACCATTATCCAACTGAATATTTTAAGTTCCCGATGAAAATAAGTTTTAATATATGCTCGTAAAATTTCAAAAGTTTGAAAAACTTGAGATTTGTGTGAAATTGGAAAAGTCCACAAAAAATCCAAATAGTAATCCAAATAAAGCACATAATATTCATGACCGTAAGTATACTTAATACGGAAGATGTCCATACATCACTGTGTAATATATGAAATGGCATAAAAGTAGAGATTTCTGAGTCAGAATGAAAAAAAGTTGAATTTAACTTTGAAGTAGCAGTACAATCAATCATTTTATTTTTCCTAAGAGAATCTAAAATAGATGTTCCTGGGTGACCCAGACGGTCGTGCCAAATAGAAGTAGATAAAGTTGCAAACTCGAAGGAAATTTTATTTTATTTTTGGATGTGTTGGTGATGGGATATAGATAACCTTGACTCTCAAAACTCATTAGAACCATCACCGTTGGAAAATCCTTCACAGAAAAATCAAACGGATCAAATTCAACAGAAACATGGTTATTAGTAGTGAATTTACGAACAGATATTAAATTTTTAATCAATTTCGGTGCATGGAGGACATTTGATAAAGCTAATGGAGGGTGAGGTGGGTAAGTTAGCATTTCCAAAACCATGAATATGAACTGAATGACCATTTCCTACGATAATACTATTATTTTTGCTCAAATTAAAATAAGACGAGAGATTACCATGTGTGGATGTCATATGAGATGTTGCTCTGGTGTCCATGTACAAAGATGGGTCAGACTGAGTAAGATGAAGAGTGTGGAGAGCATCTTCAATTAATTAGAATATTGTCAAGGAGCGTGTTGTTGTTATTGACAGTAGGAACTCTACCCATGTGCACCACCGCTCGATGGTTGCCAACCACCGCTGCCTGATTGTTGTCAGCCACCGCTGCCTGATTGTTGTCAGCCACCACCGACATTGTTATTGTGGCTGCCTCTGTCGGAGTCTATCCCCTTGTGTCCGTGATTCTGTCCTCAATTAGTGTTGTTACCGCAAATGCAATTGTTGTTGTTGTTGAAGGCACGCACATGATTGACATTATAAGAGGTGGGAGAAGATGAATTTTCATCTTGTGCTTTCACTATCGAGGCTGCTTGAGATGAGGGGTTGTCGGATTCCTGTGCAACATGTTGAATCATGGTGACTCTTTTAATTTCATCCGAGATTTCGTCGTTTCAAATGTCTGCAAGGGATCGTGTTGCTAAATGTATGTGACGAATCCTGTGTATGAGTTGGTGAGTCCACAAATCATCTTTAACACAAGGCGAGTGTTGTTCACGGGAGAATCAACATTAGTAAACTGATCGGAGAGTAATTTGAGGTGGTTGCAATAGGCTTTGGTAGATGGGAAGTTTTCCAAATTTGTGTTGATGTTCGAGATGGACTGCTCTCGAATGCTTTTTATCTTGAAACATAGTGACAACTCGATTCAAACAATTTTCAGAGTTTTCAGCAGTATCGTTGATCACAAGGATGAAGCTGAGACTATCCTGGGTAACGGTGGCATCCACTACAGAACAATTGCGTCAAGACGGTTCCAGAGGTTAGGATCATTGAACTTTGTCTGTGCTACTTTTTTTGTTGCTATTATGCCGCATCAATGGGACATATGGTATGATTAAGTACGTTATGGACACGTGCTTGAACCATAAACAAAGCATACTAACGTGATTGAAATGATGGTTTTCACGTTCGTATTTGCAAAGTGTTAGCCCATATTTTAGTCGAGCTAAAATAGGCAGTTAAGAGCCTCATTAATGACTTGGTTTATTGTCATTTAAAACTTTGTCTAAAAACAAGGGAGATGATTGGCGAATCTATGCAAAATTGAAGTAGTACGACATAGAATAATAAGTTGTCGAGGTTGACACAAAATGGAGCGTGCAGCATTTTGTGTCGAATTCGACATGGTACGAGGTTACGTTTGAAGATGTTCTGGTTCACTGGTTCATGCAGATATCAAGAAGGATTTTCAGCTTCATAGATTTAGTACATTTGGTGGCGAATTGGTACGTTGATGGGTTCGACGTCAAAAGATGCAAAGATTCAAATTTAAATTCAAATAAGTTCTGTCCAGATGACGTGTCTTTGGCAGTTGGAAATTGAACGTTAAAAGCAGTTGTATTTTCTTCGCCTATATATAGTAGTTTTTCATATGAAAAACAGGTCACAAAACTCATATACAAAATCCTGAAAACTCACAATGCTCACGCTCTCGAGAAAGTTGAGTGTCGAACGGAAAAAGTATGATTTGGTGAACCTTTCCTTGTAAAGCTTTTACATTTTCAGTACAATTTACAATTCTTGTCAAGTCTTTTTATTCCCTTTAAATTCCTGTAATTTATCATATTTCATTCTGTTGAATGAGATTGTTGCCTTTCTTTTACTAATTTTGGCAAAGTTTACTTTTCTGCAAAACTTTCATTTTACTTGTTGGCAAACGGTTTTGCAATTAAACATTCTCAAAACTTGAAACTTCAAATAAAATCATGGATGTTCATACTTTCTGGAAATATATGCATAAAATTATGTCCCGGGATTTACTAGTTGATCCCTCAGGTAATAAACTTTAAACTAGCGCTTGTTTACCAAAAATCAGGGTAAACAAATTGGCACGCCCAGTGGGACCGAATTTCGTGTGTTTTTTCTTTGTTTAGAAAGTAAGTTTTATTTGAATTCGTCTGAAAATTCATGTTGGTTGGTGTTCAAATTTATTTGTTTTGATTTTGTATGCATTTAAGAAGTGGAAAATCTCTTCCAAATTTGACAAGTGTTAAATCTCGTCCAAAAATGGTTCGACCACCCAATAATAATCAAAACAACAGTAACCCTCCAAACCCTGGGGGGCAACCAACCCAAGCGTCTAATAATAACGCTACAATCCCTGCCCAGATTTCTGGTACAATGGGAAAAACTGCTCCTTCGTCAATTATAAGTGAAATTGGGGTAACTGCTCCAATGACGAATATGACATTGTCTAGTTCGACTATGTCACCAGCATCCTATGTTTTGGGAAATAACCCTACTCAAGGAAATTCTAGTGATCATAGGAGCCCTATACGACCTTTTCCATTATCCAGAGAATCTTATGTATGGTATGCCTACATCCTTGATGGCTGGCTTACACAATAGTCAACCTAATGTGGAGATTCCAAATATGTTTTCTCCTTCAGAATCTGGAGTGGTAAATCAACAAAGGGTAATCCCTCAAAATTTAACAAACACATCCGTTTTGGCAATT
The DNA here is from genome assembly GCA_951799995.1 of Trifolium subterraneum. Classification (NCBI taxonomy): domain Eukaryota; kingdom Viridiplantae; phylum Streptophyta; class Magnoliopsida; order Fabales; family Fabaceae; genus Trifolium; species Trifolium subterraneum. Next base: position 47,501,679 of record OX637464.1, on the reverse strand, counting down.
CGACAACAAATGGATGACAGTAATCATGAAATGGTTAATATGTTAACACAACAATTAGGAACTGTGATAAATCCTTTAATTCAAAATACAAATGACAGTTACCAAATGTTAACTAACCAAATGAGTCGAATGGCTGATTTCTTTGGGGCACCACCCATACATCAACAACCAATTCGACCAATACAAGTTCAGGCGCCTGTTCAAGAGACACAGATGCCTAACAATCCAGGGGTGCCAGTGAACCATGGCCAACAACCACCAGTGGCACAAGTAGAGCCACCAATCCAAAATGTTGTTGAACCAAATCCTGGTGTAATTTGGGTTGATAGAAACCAAGATGTTGACGAAGTAGTTAGAAACGTTCAACAGAACCGCTTTGAAGGGCAAAATAATTTGGCCCATCTAGTGGAAACAATTCTAGCCCAAAATGGCCTTAACATAGGTTTACATAGGCCTAACTTTGTTTCTGCCTTATCTGAATATGTACTCCAGACTGAATTACCAAGAAATTGGAAAATTCCAAAATTTACAAAGTTTGCTGGAGATACGAGTGAGTCAACCGTGGAACATATTGCCAGATATATGGTAGAAGCGGGGAATATTGCAAACAATGAGAATTTAAGGATGAAATATTTTCCTAATTCTCTAACCAAGAATGCTTTCACTTGGTTCACCACCCTTCCCCCACATTCGATACACACTTGGACTCAATTAGAAAGGTTATTTCATGAGCAATTTTACATGGGACAAACCAAAATTAGCCTTAAAGAATTGGCTAGTGTTAGGTGTAAAACTCCTGAGTCAATTGATGATTATTTGAATAGATTTCGACTTCTCAAAGCAAGGTGCTTCACCCAAGTGCCTGAACATGAGTTGGTTGAAATGGCTGCTGGTGGCCTTGACTATTCTATTAGAAAGAAGTTAGATACTCAGCATCTAAGAGATATGGCCCAATTGGCAGATATAGTTCGACAGGTCGAACGCCTCAAGGCAGAGAAAGCTAGATCTTCTAAGTTTCATAAAAAAGAAAAAGTAGCATATGTAGAAACTTATGAAAGTGATGATGAGTTCGACAATGAATATGATTGTGTCGAAAATAATGAGGTCAATATTGCTGAACTAAAACCAGGACCTCCTTATACTTGTAAATTGTTGAAACCATCAAATGGAAAAAATCCTGTCGAACCAAAAAACGATAAATTCGTTCCTAAAACTTACACATTTGATATTACAAAATGTGATGAGATTTTTGATTTGTTGGTCACTGATGGCCAAATTGTTGTGCCAAAGGGTTTAAAAACTCCACCTTTGGAACAAAGAAAGAAAAGAGGTTTTTGTAAATTTCATAATTTTCTGGGACATAAAACCTCACAATGTGTTCTTTTCAGGGACTTGGTTCAAAAGGCATTGAACGATGGAAGGCTGAAATTTGGTGACAAAACCAAACCACCAATGAAAATAGATGAGGATCCCCTACAACTATTAGATGCAACATACGTCGAGCCGGTGGATTGTTTGATGGTGGATGCAATGGATCTCACTGGTGGAGCCCAACTGCTGGCTATTCCTGAAGAAGAGTACGAGGAGAAAACCAAATCAGTTTATCCAAATGCTGATGAAAGTTTAATTGATTTTCTGAAGAAATGTAAGTTGAACAACAGCGAGGTAACATTATGCCCTCGTTGCAGTGCGGTGTTTGACAAGAAGGCTACTGAGGGCCTTGACAAATATATGCCTTTTTCGAAAAGGCAAAACAATTGGCCAAAACAAAGACCAATTCAGAACAAAGTTGTAATGAATCGAGTCCCCGCTCACCAGAGGTTGGGATACAAAACTACTTTTGTACCATCCAATAAGGCCCCGATTAATCAATGGGTTCATAATCACCAAAGGTTCTCGAACAAATCCTTTACTGAGAAAGGAAGTTCTAGCAATATTGGATCTGGAAATTCTGGGGATCCAAATAAATACGCTTATAAGAGTAACTACATGGGTAAAAATCTCATGACTAGGACCCAATGGCGCAGGTATCAGCGTCAAAAGAAATTGGCTTCTCAGACTATTCAGAATGCTTCAAACAACAAGGGCAAACAGATTGCTGAAACTTCTAAGAGGCCAATAAAAGAAAGAGTGAATTATCTTGTTGAAATTCTGAAACGGGATGACAAGGTTGAAAAGGAAAATATTGATGATGACGATCTCCTAGATTCTGAAGGTGATTTTAATGTCATTGTCAGTGTAGTATCAATCTTGCCTGTAGAATATGACGTTTGGTCCGAGGTTGCAGAAAATGAAGAAGACTTTGATAATGGTAATATGGCGTTGCATAGGCCAGTTTGTTATTATGTGATGAACAACAGGTGCTTAGAGGATCAAATGGCATCGTTCGAGAGACCGGATGAAAGCATGAAAAGCCATCTAAAGCCACTCTTTATCCAAGTAAAAGCAAATAATGTAGGTGTTAATAAAGTGTTGATAGATGGTGGAGCGGCAGTGAATTTAATGCCGGAATTCATGTTAAAAAAGATTGGAAAATCCACAACTGATTTGCACACACACAATATTGTCCTGTCAAATTATGAGGGTGAAACAGGATTCTCACTGGGGGCAATCCAAGTGGACATTGCAGTTGGTAGCACAATTAGACCAACTTTATTCTTGGTAATAGCGTCAAAGGCTAATTATAATTTGCTTTTGGGAAGAGAATGGATCCACGGTGTTGGAGCAGTACCCTCTACCCTTCACCAAAGGGTAAGCATCTGGAAACAAGATGGCGTGGTGGAGAACATTGAAGCCGATCAAAGTTATTTTAGGGCTGAAACTCACAACATTACAAAGAGTTCCTTTGACAAAAAACTGGCGAACATTGCGCCATGCACTAAAAAAGATTTCGCTTATGCCCATTCTGACCATGTTTATCATTCTGTCAAATTAGACCCAACCCATGGCTTCATATGGGAAAGGGAAGAAGCTGATGGTGTACAAAGGGAAGAGGAAAGCGAGATTCACCCAACTGGGTGGGAAAATGACGAAAATTTCTATGTCTGAGTCCCAAGCATGGGCAAAGATTTCGGCTTATGTTGCCGAAAATAGAATAAATATGGCTTTAGAGGCCAGTTTGTTTCAAGAAAATATGGCTGTTGAAGCCACTGATCAAAATAATAGCAAGTTGGTACCAGAGATGCGAAAGCTTGACTGTATTTATGAAGACGAACTATTAGGATTTGAAAAGGATCCTTTGAGTTCAAACCCAAAAATGCAGGCTCAAGATTCCTTGCAAGAGATTGACATTGGAGATGGTCGAATCAAAAGACCAACATATATCAGTTCCAAAATGCCAAGTGATTTGAAGAATAAATTGGTCTCTCAAGGAGTACAAAGACTGTTTTGCCTGGGATTACAATGAAATGCCAGGAATAGACAGAAAATTGGTGGAACACAGACTACCAATTCGACCAGACAAAAAGCCAGTTAAACAACTGCCAAGAAGATTTGCACCAGACATCATGTCCAAGATCAAAGAGGAAATTGAAAGGCTGCTGAAGAGTAGATTCATCAGAAATGCCAGGGGATTTCCTAGGTTTTGTGGTGCATAAAAAAGGCATCGAAATAAACCAAAACAAGACTAAGGCAATCATGGAGACTCAACCTCCAAGAAACAAGAAACAGCTTCAATCCTTGCTAGGAAAGATAAATTTCTTGAGAAGATTTATATCAAATCTAAGTGGTAAGGCACAACCATTCTCACCACTACTTCGACTCAAGAAAGAAGATACTTTCACTTGGGGGCAAGATCAACAAAAAGCATTTGATGACATCAAAGGTTATTTTTCAAGACCTCCAATACTGATGCCTCCAATTAGAGGCAAAGCAATGAAGTTGTATATTTCTACATCGCATTCAACTCTTGGCAGTATGCTTGCACAAGAAGACGAAACTGGTCATGAAAAGGTCATTTATTATTTAAGTAGAGTTTTGAATGATGTAGAAACTAGATATAATGATATTGAAAATTTATGCCTTTGTCTTTATTTCTCGTGTATGAAACTTAAACATTATATTAAGCCTGTTGAAGTGTATGTGTATTCGCATTATGATGTTATTAAACATATGCTATCAAAACCAATTCTGCATAGTCGAATTGGAAAATGGGCCTTAGCCCTCACCGAATATTCACTCACATATAAACCTTTGAAAGCTATAAAAGGCCAAATAGTGGCTGACTTCATTGTAGATCATTCAGCGGTGGAGGCACCACAAAGTTATGTGGATTTGGAACCTTGGAAATTATACTTTGATGGATCCAAACACAAACATGGAACTGGAATTGGAATTCTAATAATTTCACCTGCAAAAATTCCAACCAAGTTCAAATATAAAATCAATAGTTTTTGCTCAAACAATGAGGCCGAATACGAAGCTTTGATTACAGGCCTTGAAATCTTGTTAGACTTGGGGGCAAAAAACATTGTAATAAGAGGTGATTCAGAGTTATGTTAAAACAAATCAGCAAAGAATATAAGTGCATCAAAGAACATCTGATAAAATATTTTGTTGTTGCCAATTATTTGTTGAATTGTTTTGACAATGTGAAAATTGAGTATATTCCTCGTATAGAGAATCAAGAGGCAAATGACTTAGCACAAATTGCCTCTGGGTATAAAATTTCCAAAGGAAAATTGGAAGAGTTAATTGAAATTAAGGACAAAAGAGTTGTTCCTTAAACTGTTTCGACACAATTGTCAACGCCAAAACTCGTGGGGGCAGATGAACCACATGAAATATACGAAATTTTGGCCATTGACAATTTATCTGATAATGACTGGAGGAAACCAGTGGTTGAATACTTGAGTAATCCTCTAGGCATAGTTAGTCGAAAAATAAAATATAAAGCCATGAGCTATGTTATCATTGGCAATGAATTATTGAAGAAAACTTCTGAGGGAATTTTGTTGAAATGTTTGAGTGAAACTGAAGCCTACCGGGCAATGTCAGATGTACATAGTGGTGCTTGTGGATCACATCAGGCAGGCCATAAAATGAAATGGTTATTGTTTCGCCAAGGGTTATATTGGCCAACAATTTTGAAAGATTGCATTGAATTTGCCAAAGGATGTCAGGAATGTCAAAAGCATTCAGGTATACAACATGTTCCCGCAAGTGAGTTACATTCAATAATTAAACCCTGGCCATTTAGAGGATGGGCATTAGATTTGATTGGAGAAATTAGACATACTTCTTCAAAAAATCAACGTTATATAATAGTTGGTATAGATTACTTTACCAAATGGATTGAAGCAATACCTATGTCAAATGTTGATCAAGAAGCAGTAATAAATTTCATCCAAAATCACATCATTTATAGGTATGGTATACCTGAAACCATCACCACTGATCAAGGTTCAGTATTTACTGGACGAAAGATGGTGGAGTTTGCCCAACAAACAGGTTTTAAATTGTTGACTTCAACGCCTTATTATGCCCAAGCAAATGGACAAGTTGAAGCAGCTAATAAGATCATTATTGGTCTAATTAAGAAACACATAGCCCAGAAACCAAGGAATTGGAATAAAACATTAGATCAAGTGTTATGGGCTTGCAGAAATTCTCCTAAAGAATCAACTAATACCACTCCATTTCGACTAACATATGGTCATGATGCCGTATTACCAGTTGAAATAAACTTACAGTCAGTGAGAATCCAAAGACAAATGGAAATTCCAACTGACCATTATTGGAATATGATGTTAGATGAATTATTTGACTTAGATGAAGAAAGATTGAAAGCTTTAGAAATGTTAACTCGTCAGAAAGACAGAGTTGCTAAAGCATACAATAAGAAGGTAAAAAATAAAACCTTTAATGTCGAAGACTTGGTTTGGAAAGTAATTTTGCCAATGGACAGGAAAGATAGAGTCTTAGGCAAATGGTCCCCAAATTGGGAAGGACCATTCAAAATTACTCAAGTATTTCCAAATGGTGCCTATGAGATTCAAGAATTGACAGAAGATTCTCATACTTTAAGTATAAATGGTAAATACTTGAAAAAGTATAAACCAATATTGCAAGAAGTAAAAATAAGTTAAGTATAATATAAATGCAAGGAAATCAACATGGCAATAAATTCCAAAGTTGCCACAGTAGGGCATCGTCAATATTACAAAACCAAATAAACCAAGTTCATGCAGAAATCTAGAAGCAGAATTCGACAAAGCAAAAAATAAATAATTAGAAGGAAAGATCTAGAGTGAAGCTTTGAGCTCCTCATATAGACGCCTGTAAGTGGCGAGTTCGACATTCAGAATATCATTAGTTTCGACCAGAGTCTGAACTTCGCCATCAATAGCCACAGATGCGCTAAAATAGTCGATCCCTTTCTTGGCTTCGACAGATATTTTCTTCTCAAGATTAGAAGTAGCAGCCAGAAGGTTTTCTTTACGCTTGACCTTTTCAGCAGCAATCTTCTTTTCATACTCTTGAATCTGCAACTTCATGTCCGCCACATGTTGCTCCCATTTGGAAATATTCTGATCATGTTCTTGAGTTGCAGAGTGGCTAGATGTGTCGACTTCCTTTTGAAGTTGCTCGACCGTTTCTTTGGCAACACTCGCTTTCTTGAGCAGATTGGCATGATTTTCTTGTCGAGACTTTAGTCTTGCTTCACTGTCGACCTTATTACGATAGGCTGTTGCATAATTGCCAATTAAAAATTCCAGTCGATTGAGAGTCACTTGAACACTCCTGTCAGTAAGGGGATTCTGGAGTTTCTTTAGAAAGGCTAGATAACTGAATGCAGTCGCAGGATTGGCTTCAATAGCATTCAAAACATCTTGTTCGACAAAATCAGTTTGCAGCTTCGCCATAAGAGCTGCTTGTCGAGAATCAGTTGATTGGAGAGATGGGTCGCTCTGAGTACCTTCACTGGAGGTTTGACTCTTTGCCCATTATTTGGTGAGTAAAAGGTTAAGTGCTGTTGCTGGATTATCCTCCTGCATCTTGACGAATTTGTCTTCAGACAAACCAATATTTGCTGATAGCTTTGATGTCGAAGAAACAGGGAGTATGTCATCTCCTCCTTCTTCAGCTTCCTTTATTGTTTCATCATCAAAGACAACATTATCAGCAGTATCTTCAGTCGAACTTTCTTCTTCTCCAGAGGTCGAATCTGATTCATCTTGAGAGGCCGTTTGTTCAGTACTAGACGATCCTCCTGATGCCTCAGCAGTAGGATTATCTTGTATTCCAGCTTCGACTGGCACAACATCAGGATTCTATATTTCGACAGCAGGAGCTTCTTCTGAAGGTCCCTTTTCGACGTTTGAAACTTTGGGAGGAGAAAGTTCTTCATTAGACTCTGGCAGCAGAGGTGCATCCTACATAAAAGGCAAAGGTTAGTTGCAAGTATTTTGAGCAATCTATTCTATAGGGAATATGAAATAGAATAAATTTACCTTCGGATTAGAGTCAGCCAAGCAAGAGTTAGTGCTTTCGCCTTTAGAAAGAGGAACATTGACAACATTAGACGAATTAGTCACTACAGGCACTTCTGTTGTAGATGTGGGGATTGTCTGAATTGGTTGTACTTGCTGAGTAAAAGTTTCTTCTTGATCATCTTCTTCGTCCTCAAGGACTAGCTGTCGAACCTTTGCACGCTTTCTTTCCTTTTTCTTTTTCTTTTCTGAAGGACCAGCAGTGTTTTTAGTTTGAGGTTCGACAGTGGCAGGATGTTTGTTTTTGTCAATATCACCTTGGGTGACTGGTGCGACTACTGGAGAATCAATATCTTCATCCTGCTAGTGAATAAAAGATGGAAAATTATTAAGAGAATGATTTTAAGATGAAGACTTTAATAGTCTAAAGAATTCGACGGCAAGTTACTTGTTGCTCTTCGACACTTGCAGGTTTAGAACTGTCTTGCTTTGTCTTCTTGCTCTTCTTTGTTGTTGGTGGTGGGCTGTTATGCCTTTTTCGACTCTGATAAAATAAACATGCGAAAATAAATACCAGCATCAGATAAGGTGGATTGGTGTCAGCCAGAGTCGACAAGAAATGAGAAATACCTTAGTCTCTTGAGGTGCTTGCATTTCTGTTGCTGCCAACTTCTTGCCTTTCTTCACAACTATTTCTGATGCAGTTGAGATGCTGGGTGTTGATGAAGAAGCTGTGAAATAAATAAAGTAAGTATGTACATATAAGCATATACAGTAAAACAGGTTAAAATGGTCGAAGTTTGTGACAGTGTCGAAGACATACCTTTACGTTTCGAAGTTAGTTGGAGTGCGTCGAGACCAGCATTAACTCGTTGCATAATTGTCTCTTCAGAAGGCACGTTCTTCTTATAGTACATGTTCCACCAGTTGGCGAATTCGAGAGTACAAAAGCAAGATTGTTTGAAAGGAAATGGGTTGATTTGGTTAATCATTTCTTCCGCTGCTTTCAGTCGACGCAGGTAATATGCTTCACTTATGCCAGAATTTCCCAGAACTATATCATCTTTATTTTTGAATAAACTCTTAGGCATAAACTGTGTCAAGCCAAACTGGCGAGCAACCAAATTTGGTTGGTATCCGACCAAACCCAGATAAGCTCTTTGAACTCCCAGTCGAGAAGAAAGGATGGCAGGACTTAAGAATGCCAACCAGAGTTCATTGATAGAAGCCTCTTTGTTAGGATCTGTGGCAGGGAAATCTTGAGTCAACCAGCTTGGTCCAATTCGACATGTTGTGAAAGGTAAGTTCTCCTGCTTGATCTTGTCGAAAGATAAGAAAATATTGAAATAAAATTGGAAAAGTTCCTTAGGGGAATTTAAACCAGGAGTTCTTTGTTGGAATAAAGCCAGTCGAGAAGCTTCTATGTTCCTCTTTGCCACTTTTGACTCCTCAAATGGTGAGATGGTTAAGTTCAGGTTCGACGCAAAAGTAGCATTAAGCCATAATTGCAGTAACCATATAGGACCAGCCATGGTGAGTTTTTCTTTGTTGCTTGGTTTGTCAGAACTCTTGAGGTTGTCACTACCATCAATCAAAGAATGATAAAGAGAGGCTAAAAGAAGTTTACCAAAAGAAAATTTCCTCCCTTCATGGATTTGGATGGCTAAAGGGATAAGTCTGGTAACAACTTGCAGGGAGCGAGTACAAAAGATGAATTGGGATAACCAATAGGTAAGAAAGGCTATATGCTCGTGATTCGTCACTTCTGCACTTTTCGTGACATGTTGTTCTTGGATATACTTGGAATATGTTTTGGCAGTATATGCAAAAGTGTGGGTCGAACTAACATATGTTGGGTCGAAGGAAGGACCAGTAGGCCTTAATCCTGTGATAGCTGCTACATCTAATAAGGTGGGGGTCAACATGCCAGCTTTAAAATGGAAAGTGCTAGTCGAGCTATCCCAGAAATGCAGTGCAGCTAAAAGCATCTCAGCATGATATTTTGGGCTTTCTCTAGATAATTGGATTAGGTCGAATATGTCATATTGACGCTAAGATTCGCCAAATTTGGCTTGTACCTTGTCAAGCCATTCAATATAAGACTTGCTAGTAGAAGGGGCTGATCTAAATACTCTATGCCTAGGTTCCATATAACTCATAGTGTAAGTCGTATTGACAAATGCCCTAGGTTCACAAGTGGCATACCCAGAAATATTTCCTTAACCTCATCATTAAAATTCGACAGAGGTGGGAATGGCCCAGCAAAAGCTAGTTGTTCACTACAGAGAAGGTGAGGAATCAGTACCTGTTTTTCCCAAATTTTGCATGCTTCAACTTCTGGTGGTGGTTCAGAAACGAAATCCACGTCGTGTTCCTTAATAGGATGTGAATCGTTGGAAGAAACAGGGACGATTATAGTTGTTCTTGAACTGGAAGCCATAGAAGAACCTTTGAAGAACAAAAGGGTTTGGTAAGAAAAATGGGTATGGCGGAAAAGAAGGATTTTTACCCGAAATCTTTCAAGAAAACGTTGAATCTTCAAACAAGAACGCACAGGATCAGTGAAATTCCTAAAAGAATCAAAGAAAAATATGCTAATGTGTTGATTTTTGGCTCGGATTTGATGGAGTTTTTGGGTTTCTTTTTAGGATTTCATAGATGAAAGAAGAAGATGAAAATTGTTGGAGAAAGTGAGAAGTGGAAAAGTGGAGTGTACTTGGTCTATTTATAGAGCCAACAGTGTGGAAATATAAATTAAATCAAAAAGAAATTTTTGATCTTGACCATTCAGATTTTGCCACATGGCCTACTAAGTTGAACAGTTGAGCAATCGTGGATATCAAATGACGGTTAGAAACTAAGTCATGATTATTATGCGTGGGAAATATAAAAAGTGATTTTTTCAAAAAAATTTGTCACTATCTCTTGAGATTCTAGCAATCACATTCGAAGCTGACAAATTTTTGGGGGCAATTTGTTAGCCCATATTTTAGTCGAGCTAAAATAGGCAGTTAAGAGCCTCATTAATGACTTGGTTTATTGTCATTTAAAGCTTTGTCTAAAAACAAGGGAGATGATTGGCGAATCTATGCAAAATTGAAGTAGTACGACATAGAATAATAAGTTGTCGAGGTTGACACAAAATGGAGCGTGCAGCATTTTGTGTCGAATTCGACATGGTACGAGGTTACGTTTGAAGTTGTTCTGGTTCACTGGTTCATGCAGATATCAAGAAGGATTTTCAGCTTCATAGATTTAGTACATTTGGTGGCGAATTGGTACGTTGATGGGTTCGACGTCAAAAGATGCAAAGATTCAAATTTAAATTCAAATAAGTTCTGTCCAGATGACGTGTCTTTGGCAGTTGGAAATTGAACGTTAAAAGCAGTTGTATTTCCTTCGCCTATATATACAAAATCAGGTCACAAAACAGGTCATATGAAAAACAGGTCACAAAACTCATATACAAAATCCTGAAAACTCACAATGCTCACGCTCTCGAGAAAGTTGAGTGTCGAACGGAAAAAGTATGATTTGGTGAACTTTTCCTTGTAAAGCTTTTACATTTTCAGTACAATTTACAATTCTTGTCAAGTCTTTTTATTCCCTTTAAATTCCTGCAATTTATCATATTTCATTCTGTTGAATGAGATTGTTGCCTTTCTTTTACTAATTTTGGCAAAGTTTACTTTTTTGCAAAACTTTCATTTTACTTGTTGGCAAACGGTTTTGCAATTAAACATTCTCAAAACTTGAAACTTCAAATAAAATCATGGATGTTCATACTTTCTGGAAATATATGCACAAAATTATGTCCCGGGATTTACTAGTTGATCCCTCAAGTAATAAACTTTAAACTAGCGCTTGTTTACCAAAAATCAGGGTAAACACAAAGGCAGTGTGAAATTTGGGTTGAGATGGTGTTGTTTCGGTGCGGGTGTTATTGTTAGATGAAGTTTCAGAGGTTTCAGTGGTTGAAGTCGTATGGTGGAAAAGGGAATTTGTGTTGAGTAGAAGAATAAGAAGAATAAGGATTCAAGTGACAGTTAGAATTAGGGGTGCAAAAACGGGTTCAACCCGCCGGGCCGACACGTTTATCCCGTCATTTTTGGCCGAATGAGCCTAAGTTTTGAGCTCGACCCCTTTAGTTGGCTCGCCCCGCCGAACTCGCGTAAAAAGCGGGTCGGGCCGGCCCACGAGTTACATAAAAATATAAAAACTCTTTTTTTAGTAGGAATAGTATAAGATGGCCCAACCCAATTGATGACACGCAAATATATGATGTTTTTAGGTTAGTTTTTATTACTTTTTAGTCAACTTGAGGACCAAATCCAAGCAAAATGCCTAAAGTTATGAAGCTACACGTCAGAGAGCAAAGAATGTGAAAGTTGTAGAAAAAGGGCAAAAATGGAAGAAAGTGAAGAATCCCATCGTACCACGATGAGACCCATCGCACCACGATGAAGAAAATTGTCCATGAAGATGATCAGTGTGACTTGCAAGAAAGAAACGATCCTATCGCACCAGGATGGCAAATTCCTGAAGCCATTGTGGCACGATGGGCTGCGATAGTACACGATGGAATAACCTGTTTAGCCTCAAAAACTACAAATAGAGCTCTCCACCACACTTATTATTCAATTCAACAATTCTGGAGCTTTAGGAGTCTCTAAGGAGAAAATGAGGAGAAACATAGAGAGGTTCTAGTACTCTCTATGGGAGAAAACCTTCCCAACCCTAGGGAAAGGTAACTTCCTCTGCAAAATACTGAGGTTATGGTTATGTATATTTTTACTCTTTTGTTTTAATATGCTTAGTTGTAGCTAAAGTAGCTTGAAACATGTGATGCGGTATTTCTCAAGTTTATATTAATTACTCAATTCCATTATTATGTTTATGCCTTAGCCTTGTTATAATGCTTTATTTATTTATATCGGCCAATATTTATAAATAAACTCATAAGGACGACATAACTACTTAGGTGGACCGGAATCTCATAGTAATCTAATCAGGGGCTTAAAACGTACCAAAAATATGTATAGGATTAATAGCACATTCAATTCTGCTTGTTACCTTGAAAACGGCGAAGACGTTAGGAGCTTGTATGGATGAGTTTAGCTCAAAGGAAATACAGGGGTCCCCATATACCTAGGGGAGTAGCGGTCTCGATACAAGTTTCATAGGATAGGAGACGTCTTATCACTACAAACGCGAAATTAATCTGTCAGATATTAAGATAGGAGAGTAAACTGTATAACACCAAAACACCAAGCAGGAGTAAGGAGAGAGTCGATTACACTTACCTATTCTTCATACTTTACCTTTATCTTTTAATGTTCTTTATGGTTTTATCAAAACAAACCTTTTTCAAAAATCAAAGTGAAAGCTAATTAAACTATCGGAATTCCTAAACGAAAGTAATTGTGCACGATCCTTGTGGATACGAGCTCATTCTAACTTTAGAGTGTGAATTATTACTCAACGACAGACTGATTCGATCACTTGACAGACCGCGGTCACCAATAAAATAGAACACTTATTTAAAGTAAATTTTGGTTTTTTTTTTCTATTCATTCATACTACCAAATTTAAGATTATTTGTTGCCGCTTTACCCTCTTATTACATTGCTCGTTCTTGCTCTTTTTTGTCTCTTCTTACTCGCTCCTTTTTGTCCTGTGTCGGACACCTTAAAGTTACTACTTAATTATGTCGTTTTCTCAAATTATTATTGGTATCGACGTGTCAGTGTCAGGGGCGTCTTTACCCCATGTGCGACATGTGCCACGGCATAAGGCCTCATAATAATAGAGGTCTCTAAAAAAAATTATAGAGTCGTAGTATTAGTAAATGAGAGGTATAAAATTAGGGTTTATATGCTTCCAAATGAGAGATTGTGAAGTCCAAATATTTGAGATTCTGTTTATTCTAAAATGAGAGATTTATTAGTTACAAAATGTCCTATAAAGAGATTTTTCAATTGTCAATACATTATTTAGACGCTTTATAACTAATTGTTATACCATAGTTTTATCAAATAGAGACGCGTGTAATGGAGATTGTCCTGTTTATCAAAGTTTTTTATATTAGTGAAAAAATGATTATTTTTTAGTGTTATTGATGTTATTTGTAATTTAGAAATTTAAATCGATAACAATTCTTTTGATTTTTTTTACATTTTGCTTTTATTAGGGCCTATTTTTAGTAATTACACAGGATCTCCAAAAAGTTGGAGACACCCCTGGTCAGTGTTCGGTGTCTCCCACTCTCTCCTTCACTCATTTGTCTCTATCTCTCTCTTACTTTTTCTCACTCTTCTTCTTTTTATTATTTTTTAATTAATTTTCTCTCTCTTATTACACTTAAAATTAGGGATGGCAAAAAGGGCAAACAAAACTTGGATTCAATGTTTAATCCACACCAACAAAAGTAAACAATAAACTATAATTATTCTTCAATCCAAATCAACAACAACGCTAAAATGTAGATTAGGTTAATTAGACGGAAAAATAGAAATCCATTTGTAATGGGCTGAAACTTTTATAAAAAAGAATGTGATTAAACCCGATGGGTCAACCCGCCCCGTCGTCGTCCCGTGTGTTTTGCGGGTTAGGCGGGATAGGGCCCGCCACTTTTGCGGATTAAAAATGTCAACCCACCCCGCAAAAAATGGCGGGTTAAACGGACCGACCCGACGAATTTGACCCGTTTTGCCATCCTACTTAAAATTTTGAATGAGGGAGAAGGATAGGAGAGGATCCAACTTTCTTTATATAGGTTATATACAAGAATTACAATTTGCATAATATATAGTAAACTAATTATGCCATATCAATATAAATAATATTCCTTTACTAATATCTCATTAAAATATTAGGTGACTTTCTAGCTTTCTCTAACTTTCTAGCTTTGGGTCAATTTTAATTATTTAAGAATACACGTGGTATGATCTGGTTCACTAGATTGATCAGATGGATCAAATAAACTCAAAGTCACCTAACTTTCCCTCTAGAAAGTTAGAGAATAAGGATCCGTGTACAATATATGTTCCATATATAGGTATGTGCGCTGTCGTGTTCTGTCAATTCTATATACTCTGAATTGTAAGATGATATTTTCTAGTCTTATATATAAGAAAAAATTGACTTTTTAGATTTATTATAGAATTGATGTATCTAGAAAATAATACAGTCTAAATACATTAATTCTATAATGAATCTAAAAAGTGAAAATATTTCTTATATATGAGACTAGAGGGAGTACAAAAATTCTATATACTCCGAATTCTATGTACATATTTTCGACCACACATTGTAAGATGATACAAAAATTTTACATATTCTCGACCACACATTTGTACGTGAAATTTGAATTATATCAGAATTTTTGACATTTCTCTTGTCCATATTCATATTTCCGCAATTTTTCAAAGTCACAACTTATACTCATTAGTTTCGTCAAAAGAAAAACAACTTATACTCATTAGCAATAAAATGGCAGAAACAAAGTTGAGCAGCTTCAAAGATAAAAGATGGTCACTTCAAGGCATGACAGCCCTAGTGACTGGTGGAACCCGAGGCATAGGGTTAGTTATCTAATGTAAGTAATGTAATTTTCCATTTAATTTATTGTTAATTTTTTTTTTCTTTTTGATTGTGAATAAATCAGGCATGCAATTGTGGAGGAGTTGGTAGAATTTGGGGCAAGTGTGCATATATGTGCAAGAAATCAAGAAGATATTAACAAATGTTTGGAAGAGTGGAAAAGCAAAGGATTTTCTGTGACAGGGTCAACTTGTGATTTACTATATCGTGACCAACGTGAAAAATTAATAGAAACTGTTGCTTCAATCTTCAAAGGAAAACTCAATATTCTGGTAAGATATCTCATAATTAAAATTAGATTTTAGAAACAATTAACATTAAATAAAAAAGTGTTTATGTAATTCAATCAAGAATTTATGCAATTAAAATAGAACATGGGGTTTTATTTGTCAAAAAAATATTGAGGGTTATTTTGTGTTTTTTCATACCCAAAAATCCAAAGTACAGATTCCCCGTTGACAAAGTTTGAGATTTTGAGGTCTAAGGTAACTTTTCTATAGCTGGTAATAGTAGAGTTTAAGGTATTTTTCAAACATATTCTTTCTTAAAAAAAAACATTTGGAGTACAAAATAATTTATTAAATTAATTTAATAATTATTTTAATATTTCTTTTTCTATTGATAGTCGGTCGATTTAATTTTGTTGAGTAAAATCAATATTAGATAAAATTTATCAATTTTTTTGTTTGAAAATAATATAATATTAAAAATAGTTCAAATGTAAACACTTGTAATTTTTAGTAAAATAGTTAATTTTATAAGAAAATGGGAAGGGATGTAATGATTTATTAAAGTTTACTAAAAACAGTAAAAAAAAATTGATTTAGACTATTTTTTATAGGTTCATACTAAATGCATGCATAAATTTTTAGAGTTAAATATGTTTTTAGTCCATATAAAATTTTGTTTTTGGTCCTGTAAAAAAGGTATCATGTTCCTACTAAAAAAAACGGTATTATGTTTTAGTCAAAAAAATTAGGTACGCAGTTTTAGTCCCTGCTAATTTTAAAACTTGTTTAATTATCCTTAAATTTATAATTTTTGTATAATTTTTTTCAGATGTGTTTAGAATATTATAAAAAAATATCTTTACAAAACTTTAGAATTTTTTAAAATGATAAGAATTATGAGTTTTTTAAATTTCAAAAGATAAAGATAAAAAGTGACCAAAATCCCGACTTAAAAATTAAATTATGAGTTTCTTTTTTTCGAGGAACTTTTTATAATGTTCTAAATATTTCTACGAAATAATCTAAAATACGCATTAGTTTAACGGTATAGACTAAAACTGCGTGCATTATGATTTTGTAGGGACCAAAACACACCATTTTTTTATAGGGACCAAAAACAAAATTGGTAGTTTTGTAGGGACAAAAAACGTATTTAAATCTAATTTTTACTGAGTAAATTTTTATATTTTTATACTTTTAGAGGCAGACCTAAGTCAATTGTCTTAGTGGCCTTGCACTTAGATCGGTTCTGTCAAACTATATCAATTTTGCAGCTTGTGGTAACAAAAGTTTGTGTTCTTCCATTCTTATTTTTACTAATTAATAGGTAAACAATGCTGGGATATTTACTACTAAAATCATCTTAGATTACACTGATGAAGATATAACAACTACACTTGGTACCAATTTTGTGTCTAGTTACCATTTGTGTCAACTTGCACACCCACTTCTAAAACAATCTGGATATGGAAGTGTAATATTCATATCCTCAATTTCAAGTCTCAAAACCTTGCCTTTATGTTCTGTCTACGCGGCCTCTAAAGGTATTTTACTTATCTTCATATATGTATTTTATTTTATTTTTGATAATCCATATATATTTTCTATATAAGAAAATTCTATATAGGAGCTATAAATCAATTCACTAAAAACTTAGCATTGGAATGGGCAAAGGATAATATTCGTGCTAATGCTGTGGCAGCAGGACCAGTTATGACCATACTTTTGGAGAATGCTATGGTATCATAAATTTAGTCTAGTCATCTTATAAATTGATTGCTTCTTAAGTTTTCTTTTTTATATTTATAAATTGGGTTATCATGCATAATTTTCAAGATGGGTAGTACTATTTTTTTTTTTTTTTTAAGATGTTGCCAATGAAGATTGAACCTAGGATTTCATGCATATTATATATCCAAACTCTTCACCACTAGACTAAACTCAGTGACTTAAATGGATAATATTATGAGTAAAATGCCAAATACCCCCCTTAAATTTTAAAATTAGTCAAATACCCCCTTGAAATTTGAAAATATGCAAATATCCCCCTGAAATTGTAAAATGTCAATCAAATTGCCTCATGCTCTGTTTACTCTGTCTATTTTGAGCCTTCAAAAGCACATTGTTTAAGCTTTCAACCTCCTTGCAACCAGGTGAATAAAAATGAACCAAAATAGCAAAATTATTATGACTACAATCATCCTCATCACCATTATAATTGCTTTCAAAATCAGAACCAAGAGGTTCTAATCACCCAATAGACCAATCTAAGTCATTAGATTCACGACCAAACAAGAAACACTCATCACCAACATCATACTCTTTATCAATTCTTGTCTCATCCATCTTTTCCTCTCTTTTCCCATTAAAATAGACGGAGTAAACGGAGCAGGGGGCAATTTGATTGACATTTTACAATTTTAACGGGGTATTTGCCTATTTCTAAATTTCAGGAGAGTTTTTGACGAATTTTAAAATTTCAGGGGATATTTGGCATTTTAGTGATAGGATTATCTTATTCTCTTTTATTACTATATTGTAAGTATTGTGTTATACTTTTGCAAAGAATGCTTATAATCTCAATTATCTTGTTCTAGAAATCAACTGTCGGAGTGGATAATGCTATAAAAGGTATAGTGTCACAAACGCCTGCAGGCCGTTTTGGAGAAACCAAAGATATGTCAGGATTGGTTGCTTTTCTTTGTCTTCCGGTTGCTTCGCACATAACTGGACAAATTATAGCTGTAGATGGAGGTTTTACTCTTTAAATTTCAAACTAAGTTTGAAATTTTAAAATTAGTAGTTGTTCCAAAACTAGAAATTCGAATTAAAAGTTATTATTTTTATTGCAATAGTTTATGTTATAGAAATTCGAATTTACAATCATACTTTTATTTTATATATATTTTCTCTTATTTTTGTTGCGTTAAACTGATATATATATATATATATATATATATATATATATATATATATATATATATATATATATATATATATATATATATATATATATATATATATATATATAATATGTGTGTATGTGCCGACAAAAGAAAACTGATATATATGTATGTACGTCTAAATGATAAGAATCTTGATTCTTCTCAAGTGTATCATATTCATATACTTTTCATTTTTTTTTTAACAACTAAACATCCATATATCTTTTTTTTGAAGCAACTAAACATTCATCTTGACTAATTTAAATTTTGAATAATGCTAGTATGCTCATAGAAATAAAATTGTTGTCCTTCTTGTCACCACTGAACATATATTTTTTGTTTATATTTATTATTAGTTTTTACTGTTGCAATGAAAGTAAACATATATTAATATTATCACACACACACACACTCATTTGAGGAAACCACTTTTCAACACAAAAATTTAAATCGTTTGAGAGATCAAAGCAAGAGATCAAGTTTGCCAAGGTTGTTCATGCCACCAAGGTATAGATCTGCATCAGATAATGTTTGGATGTGAAAGGGAGAGGGTGTGTATATTCAGGGTTGTCTCCGAATATTTAGAGGTCTCGGGCAAATAATAAAAATGGGCCCTAATAAAAATATCATTTTTTAAAATGAAAACAACATCAATGATATAAAAATAGTCATATTCTAATCATTCTAATCAATAACAATAAAATACATTTTTATGTTAATATTATTAAAAAATGGTAGTGTTTTTAATCTTGTAAAAAAAAAACTTGTGGTGTTTTTAATAAAAATTGCAACTTAATTTAGAATTTATTTATTTTCAAAGAAATAACATAATGTAGTTTTTTTTTAATAAAGTAGTAAAATTATTTATAGGCTACAGAGTAATTATACTACCTCCGGTCTATATTATAAGAAACAATTTGAAAAAATTAAATTACACATATCAAGGAAGCGCATTCTACATAGTTATTTTCATTTAATATTCTTCTAATTTTAAATTTATTCCATGTATACCCTTATTTAATTACTCTCAATTCAGCTAACTTACTTATTTTTAAGGTTCACCATTTATGACGAACGATTGATACACGAACGATGGCGATTTCCCCTTCTATCCCGTCGTAACCTATCTATCACCGCCGCCTGCAATTTCTCTCTACAATTCATTATGGAACCCTTCTGCATCCCATGGCCTTGTGTAGATCTCTCACCCAAACAACCCGTAAGCGAGAAACATCAACCAGAAATCCAAAAATCCCAAAAATCCTTTGCTCAAGCAGTTTCAAATGTCTGCGAGATTCCTCAATCACAGCTTCCGCAAGCTTGTGTAAAGGGTGACAGATTAGCGATTTCCATCCCAGAGGAGGATTATTCGGCAGGAGTAGAAGCTTGCAAGTTTAATCTTCATGGAAGAATCATCTGGCCCAAAGGAACGACTCCTTTAACTGTGACTGCTGTGAAGAGCAGGTTAACTCCCATCTGGAAAGGTCTTTCTAAATGGGGTGTAAGTACTCTTGGGAAAGGTTACTATGAATTTGTTTTCACAACCCTATAAGATGTTAGAAGGGTAAGATCAGTAGCTTCGTGGAACCTTAACCCTGGAATGCTAAAGCTTTTTGCTTGGTCGAAGGATTTCAACCCTAGGGTGCAACAAAATGTCTCAGCTCAGGTATGGGTTAGATTTTATGGTTTGTCACAAGAATATTGGAGGCCTAATATTCTTTTTGCTATTGCTAGTAGTATAGGAACCCCCATTTGTATTGATTCCGTCACAGCCAAACCGATGTTAGAGAGAACTTTTGGACAATTTGTTAGGGTTTTGGTTGATATGGATTTATCTCAAACTTTAAGAGATAAAGTTCTAGTTGAAAGAAAAGGTTTCGCTTTTTTTGTTGATCTCGATTATGAAAATTTACCCCATTTCTGTTCTCATTGCAAAGTAATTGGCCATCATGTTGGTATTTGTAAGAAATTGAATTATGTAGAGGAAGATAAAACTGAAAAAGAAGTTAGAGATACTAAGAGACCTTTGAAAGAAACAAGAAAAACCTTTGTGCCAAAGAAAGATGTAGGACTGGACAAAGCTAATGAAGTGATTAATGTGGTAAGTGACAAAGGTGGACATTCTGACCCTGTTAATTTAGGTGACGATGTTAGCTACAATTCTGACCCTGGTAATTTAGGCGATGAGGTTAGATCCAAAGTTTTTAAGGCCAAAAACCAGTTGGGTGTTCCCAGCAGTAGTAAGACTGATGGTCAAAACTCTCCCAAACCTATGCCTCAACATAACAGTTTTGCCGCTTTAGAAGATGTTCTGGACGATGGCTCAATTAAATCCAAGCAACAACGCTCCCATCCTTCCCCAGAAATCATGCAACAAATTTCAATGGAAAAAGGAAAAGAAGTTGATAAGGAAATTGAACCTGCGGCATTGTTCAAAGAACAGGACCTTTTGTTAGAAGCTGAGTTGAATGCTGCAACCTCTAATGATACCGGTAGCATTCAAGGCTCCTTTGTTGATGAAACTCAAGACCAAAATGATAGAAGCTCAAACAGTGAGAGTGTGAAGCCATCTGAAATATCTGAGAGGGTTAAAAAAGACATGGAGTTTTTGAAGACTTCATGGGCTAATATGGCTGACAATGAAGATGAAGAAGCTAGATTAATTGAATACCTAGAGAAAGAACCAACTCCACCTACAGAAGACCTTCGTTTAAAGTTATCTAAAGGTCAAAAG
Organism: Trifolium subterraneum; assembly: GCA_951799995.1. Lineage (NCBI taxonomy): Eukaryota > Viridiplantae > Streptophyta > Magnoliopsida > Fabales > Fabaceae > Trifolium > Trifolium subterraneum. The sequence goes on along the minus strand of OX637464.1, from coordinate 47,480,738 downwards.
AAGTCTCAAAAGAAGCTAAACCAGTCAAGCAGGGATTCCTACACAACCAGATCAAAGGTAATTCAAAAACCTTTCAAATGAAGTGCTTATTTTGGAATGCAAGGGGTATGGCTAACTCCCCTACAAGGCTAGCCTTAAAAAGAATTATTTTACAACATAATCCTGATTTTGTTTTAGTTTCTGAACCTTGGATCAAAGTTGAAGATTTGCCCAGAAGATGGTTGACTAACTTGCAACTTAAGCTTTTTGCCATGAACACTAGAAACAATCTTTTACCTAACATTTGGTGTATCTGTAAATCTAATTTGAATCCTATCATTTTGGCCTCTGATGATCAACAACTTACTTTTACTATCATGGAAAACAATAAAACTTTAGCTATATCTGCTGTTTATGCTTCCACTAACTATTTGAATAGAAGACGGCTTTGGAGATGTCTGAACTCTTTACAAAACCAACATGAATTACCTTGGTGTTTCATAGGTTATTTTAATGTCATTCTAGGTGCCCATGAGCATAGAGGTAGAACTCCACCTTCTAGATTACCTATGGAGGAATTTCAGAACTGGACCGATGCTTTCAATCTCATACATTTACCAACCACAGGGGCTGAGTTTACTTGGAACAATGGTAGAAGGAGTCTTAGACATACTGAGAAAAGACTTGATAGAGCTATTTGTAATCAGTCTTGGTTGGATATGTGTGTTAATTTAAATGTTTCTACCCTCACCAAACACAAGTCCGATCACTTTCCAATTTTACTTGATTTTAAGCTAACCACGATTTCTTTTGCTTCTCAATTCAAATTCTTGAGAATGTGGTCTCTTCACCCTGATTGTGAAAATGTTGTTAAGGATTGTTGGAACACTGAGGTAGTAGGAGGTCCTATGTTCATTCTGAATAGAAAATTAAAATTATTGAAAGAAAAATTAAAATGTTGGAATAAAACCTGTTTTGGGAATGTTCATGATTGTGTTAGTGCTGCTGAGCAAAAACTTCAACAGGTCCAACACCAACTTCAAATTAGTGGTCCTTCTGAGGAGTTATTAGATGAAGAGAAAGTTGCCAATTGTCAATTTGATCTTGCTCTGCACAAACAAGAGATGTTTTGGAAGGAAAAAGCGAATTTACATTGGCACTTAGAAGGGGATAGGAACACTAAGTATTTTCACAGAATAGCCAAAATCAAAACCTCCACCAAAATGATTACTTCCCTTCAAGACGGTGAACATGTTCTTATTGACCAAAGCCAAATATCTCAACATGTAGTAAATTTTTATAAAAATCTTTTTTGTACTAATGTTGATTTGCAGGAACCTTTACTTGCAGAAGAAGTTATCCCAAAGGTGATCACTGATGAAATTAATTATTTGCTTACTATGTTGCCCTCTCATCAAGAAATCAAAGCTGCTGTTTTTGCTCTTAACAGAGATAGTGCTCCTGGGCCTGATGGTTTTGGAGCTTTCTTCTTTCAACATTATTGGGAGATTCTAAAAAATGATGTTTTCAATGCTGTTTTGGAGTTTTTCAACACTAGTTGGATTTTGCCTGGTTTTAATTCAAACATTATTGCTCTTCTTCCAAAGGTTTCTAATGCTACATCTATTGATCAATATAGACCCATTGCAATGGCTAATTTCAAATTCAAAATTATTTCCAAGATTATTGCAGACAGGTTAGCTAAAATCATGCCTTTTATCATCTCTGAAGAACAAATGGGTTTCATTCATGATAGGAATATTAAGGATTGTTTGTGCATTGCCTCAGAAGCTGCTAACTTGTTGCACAACAAATCCTTTGGTGGTAACTTAGCTCTTAAAATTGATATTTCCAAAGCTTTTGACACTTTAGAGTGGTCTTTTTTACTGAAAGTTCTTAGATGTTTTGGTTTTAATGATGTTTTTTGTAATTGGATTCATGTTATTCTCAAGTCAGCTTTTTTGTCCATTTCCATCAATGGCAAAGCCGAAGGATATTTTAATTGCTCTAGAGGGGTTAGGCAAGGAGACCCTTTGTCCCCTCTTCTTTTTTGCCTAGCTGAGGATGTCTTGAGTAGAAGTATTACGAATTTAGTTTCTGTTGGAAAGTTGAATCCTATCAAGGGCACACGTCACATCAGTGTCCCTTCTCATACCTTCTATGCTGATGATTTAATGATTTTTTGCAAGGGTAAGTTATCTGGTCTCAATGCTCTTAAAGATTTGTTTTCAACCTATGCCCTTCAATCTGGCCAAGTTATCAATAATGTTAAATCCACCATTTTTTCTGGTTCTATCACTCAAGGAAGGCTCAATATTATTGTTAGCCTTTTGAACTTTAAGTTAGGCTCTTTACCTTTTAATTATTTAGGTGTTCCAATTTTTAAAGGTAAACCTAAGACTAGATGGCTTCAACCTATTGCTGATAAGATTCATTCAAAGCTCTCAGCATGGAAGGCTTCGCTTCTAACTATGGCAGGTAGAGTGCAGTTAGTTAGATCTGTTATACAAAGTATGCTAATGTATTCCATTTCTTTGTACTCCTGGCCTACTTCTCTCATCAAAGAAATCGAGAAATATGTAAGAAATTTTATATGGAGTGGTGATGTTGGTAAAAGTAAGTTAGTTACTATTTCTTGGAAGAAGTTATGTAGGCCTTACTCTCAAGGGGGTTTGAATATCAGGTCAATTTCTAGTCTCAACAAAGCGTCAAATCTTAAATTATGTTGGTCTTTCTTCAACTCTAAGAGTTCTTGGGCCAAGTTACTTCAAGATAGGGTAATTAGAGGCAGAAAATTCATTCAACACCATATATATTCTTCAATTTGGAGCAGCATTAAAGAAGAAGTAGCCACTATGTTTCAGAATTCTATTTGGTTACTTGGAAATGGAGAAGATATTAATTTTTGGAATGATAATTGGTGTGGCACCCCTCTTTCTGATACGTTCAACATTCCGGATCAAATCAAGCAATCTCTTTCCTCCAAAGTTAGCGACTACATCTTTAACGGTCAATGGAACTTGCCTTGTCAATTGACTCATCAATTCTCCAATCTCAGTTTCCTTGTGCAACAAATCACTATTCCTAATGAGCCTTCAAATGACAAACTGTTATGGAAACATACAGATACAGGTGAGCTTAATCTTTCAGATGCCTATCGCTTTAAGTTACAGCAGTTTCAAGATCTCCACTGGGCAAAGTTAATTTGGAATCCAGACATTCCTCCTTCTAAATCATGCCTTGCCTGGAGACTCATGCACAACAAAGTTCCAACAGATGAAAACCTTATGCTTAGGGGTTGTGCTTTACCCTCTATGTGCAGTCTTTGTAACAAAAATGTGGAGTCTTCATTTCACATTTTTTTTGAATGTGAGTTTGCAATTAAAATTTGGTCTTGGTTTGCTAACTGTTTGGATATGGTGTTGCAATTTACTTCTTTGGAGGATATGTGGAAGATTTGTGATTTAAATTGGTCTCCCCAATGCAAGATTGTCATTATTGCAGCTTTGGTTAATCTGTTATATTCTATTTGGAATGCTAGGAATCTAGCCAGATTCAATAACAAAATTATTAGTTGTAACTCAGCAATTTCTGTGATAATTGCTAATACTTCTTTGACAGGTAATAACTCAAAACAGTCTTCCTCTAATTCTATTAGGGATTTCATTGTTTTGAAACATTTCAAGGTCTCCATTCATCCTCCTAAAATACCTCTCCTAAAAGAGGTCCTTTGGCAGCCTCCTTTGGTCAATTGGATAAAATGTAACATAGATGGAGCTGCAAAGGGAAATCCTGGTATTGCTGCCTGTGGTGGAGTTTTCAGAAACTCTGATGCTAATTTCATTTTCTGCTTTGCAGAGCCTTTGGGCTTTGCTTCATCTTATCAAGCTGAGTTGTGTGCAGCTATGACAGCTATTGAAATAGCTCATACGAGGAATTGGCACAACTTATGGTTGGAAACTGATTCAACTTTGGTGGTCTTGGCATTTAAGAATTCTAATACTAAAGTAGCTTGGAATCTCAGAAACAGGTGGCATAATGCTATGTTACTTTTTAAACAGTTGAATGGCATGGTGTCTCACATATACAGGGAAGGGAATCAAGTGGCTGACTCTATTGCAAACTATGGTTGTAATTTAATTTCTTTTACAGTTTGGCAGGTAGCCCCTGACTTTGTTATGGATAGTTTAATGAAAAACAAATTGGGTTTGCCTTGTTTCAAGTTTTGTTGATGGAGTTTTGGTTTTATGTCCCCTCCATCTTGTATCTTTTCCTTTTTTAGTGCATTTTGTGTTGGTTTAAAAAAAAAAAAACTTACTTATTTTTAATATTCTCACTCATAATAAATAAGGGCACACATGAAATTAAACATTCAAAACATTTGAAAATTGGTCAAAGTTTCTTATAAAAAGGACCAATTTTTTTTCCAAATTGTTCCTTATAATATGGACCGGAGGGAGTATTTAAAAGGAAACTATTTTTAAAATAATTTGTGTAATATTTAATTTGAACTATAAATAACATTAAATTAAAATTAACTATATTTATATTATGAAATGAATTGATCTCTTAAAATAAGATAAAATTGTCACAGGTGGGATTCAAACACACCACCCAACAAGCCTAACATCTTGGACCGGACACAAGCGCACGCCACTAATCCATTCAACATTTTGTTATTTTTTCTCTCTGAATAACTACTTAACTAGTAATTTATATGATGGACTTGAAAAAAAAAATTGAGGCCCCAAACTTTTTAAAGAGTTGACTATACAAATTTCAATCTCATATTACTATATTTACTTCCTTAAACAATGTTCCAGGGCACTGATTAGCATTTTCCATATAATAATGATACTTTTATAAGAAAGAGCAATTAAGTTATTGAATTTTTTTAGTGTTTTTTATTTTTATTTTTTCTAATATATAACTCTTTTAGATTTTTCTTTGTTCTTTTTTATAAGATATTTTTAAAATATCTAAGGGCATTGATTATTTCTTTACCCACATACCTCAAATTAAAGTGCATATTTTTCTACAATTTGAAAAACATTATTTCATTCTATCTCTTAAAGAATAAAATTGTAAAAATAATATATTAATCGTCAACAAATTTAATACCACTATAAACTTTCTTAATTTCCGTAATTTTTTTAAAATGATCATATATTTAGGGACGAAAGTTATATGATAGAACATGTTCCCACAAGGATTTGAGGGAGTATGCAGAATGTAGTTATCGGGCTAGTAGGGTACTAGCACTAATATTGGGTTTTCTCGGTGTTTGGTGAAAGAATGGAACTCCTTTGTTTATGGATGTTTGACCTATATATAGAAGAATATGATAGGAGTAGTGGGCTAGATAGTCGAGATTATGGGGGATGAAGTTGCTCTGTGTATCTATTTTCCCAGTCTGATTTTGCCGTAAGCATGAATGAGTCCATCTTCCTCCAGCGAACTGATAAATTAAATCTGAGATATCAGTTTCCAAGGCATATTGGGTCTTTCGCCTATGGGATGGGTTAAGCCCAAATAGAAATTGGGAGCTCGTCTAGTACATGAGTCAATAGGCGAGTTGGGTCTTAGGCGAATGATACCCTGATATTCAATAAAAATTCATAATCTGTTAATCTTGATAGTCTGAATAATCCATCAAATGATTTTCCATTTTCAAAAAAAATTATATGGATAATCTATATGATATAAATTTTCAATCCAACGGTCAATTTTGAAAATTCTTATTTATTATAGTGTTATTGTAAAAACAAAATGAATTGTATGTATGAATGTGTGTCTGTCATTCCATCAGATCGTTGGTTATATACAAGAGCAATATTAATTTGTTCCTACAATTACTTCTATCTATTGTCTGTCAGCATCAATTTACGATTAGTACTAATATTCCTATTCATTATATAAATCAAAACTTGCTTAATATAGTCTAATACCCTCACTCAAGTTGGAGCATAAAGGTTATGAATGTCCAACTTGTCAAGAAGAAACTCGAACTGTGACTTTCCCGATGCCTTTGTGAATATATTGGCGAGTTGTGTATTAGTAGGAACATAGGTTGTTTGAACATTGCCTTTACGAATCTCATCTTTGACAAAATGGCAATCCACTTCAATATTGTGCGCTCATGAAATACAGGATTCTTGGCAATATGTAATGTTGCCTGGCTATCACAGTGAAGACTCATGGGTCTAGAATGTGTAATACCAAAATTGGAAAAAATTCCCTTGATCCATTTTAACTCACATCTAGCAGCAACCATGGATCTATACTCTACTTCGCCTGACGAACGAGACATTGTTTGTTGTTTCTTTGTGTTCCAAGAAATTGGAGAACTACCAAGCAACACTAACCACCCTGTAACATAATGTCTAGTTATTGGGCAGCCTGCCTAGTCTGAATCACACCATTCATAGAGCTGCAAATCACACGAACGACTGAGTAAAATGCCTTGTCTTGGATCTGTAGCAAGCAAATTCGAACGAACTGTCCCATAAAGCACGTCGTCCAACCCCATTAGGAATTATGAGCCTTTTATTCTTTGCGATGTTTCTCCAATTTGGTCCCAATATTACACTTGCAACCTCCGCAAGTGCATATCAACGTTGGTTCATAGTTGGTCAATTCATCCCATAAAACTTTCAACTTTCCATAGTAAGCCACCATGGTCATTCCTCCCTGCTTGCATTTTGCAAGATCGGATTTCAGTTGTTGGATTTTGGGTCCATTCACAACTGAAAACATGTCCTTAATGTCTTGCCACAAGTCCTTTGCATTTTCAAAGTACGTTATCGAGCGTAGGCCATGCTCAATCGTTTATAAGATCTGCTTTGACTAAATGCACTATTCATTTATCTTGTTTTGACCATATTTTTTTAGTAATATACTCCTCTGGTCTTGAATATAAGAAGAAAAAAAAAATGCACACCCTTTATGAAAATAGAATAAATGATTAGGAAAAGTATGTCATTTCCATTTTTACCCTTACTTTTTGTTTAAATTAAATTATTATTTATTATGGATAAAAGTGAAACTAAGGTAAAATTGGAATATTGATAATAAATATAATCATTATAGTAGCTTTTGTTTATATTTGAGATTTCAAATTTTTTTGTTTTGTTGCTTATATATGAGACCGGAGGGAGTATAAATGTAAATATTAGCATATAAAATCTTGTTTGATTTGTTTGGATGAAATTTTTTAAAATATTAAGTTTTTATAATTTTTACTAATAAACAGTTAAAAATATTAACAGTTAAATTGCGGATAGACATACGTGCAGTAGTCAACTAAGTCTTTTATATTTTGGAAAGTTGAAAAAAAAAACATTGTTTAAACATAAAAATATTCAAGCATAGCCAAACACGCGTCTCTCGAGCAAGGCACCACTTTGAAAAGCACAAAACCATGGTCCCCCCCACGTTTCCAGAAAGTTCCACATCAAATCGCGTCTTTCAAACATGCAATCCATACATGCGGTTCAGATTCCGCCACGTATCCAAACCTCCACTTCATCATCCGACGTGGCACCCGCATTAGCCTTGTAATTGATACGCAAATCAGTTTCATCCTTCATATTTACGAACGAACCTTTTTCATTGCCATCAAACACAGCACGCCGTCGTTTTATTCCTATTCTTTCTGCGTTTTGAGCTTCGAGTTGTCGTTTTCAGATCGGAGAGTTTCATCGCCATGAACGGAAACGAAGCAGTTGAAGATGTGAAGGTGATTGATGAGGAGGAGTCGACGGAGAAAACGGTTTATATGTGGGGTTACCTTCCTGGAGCATCGTCGGAGAAAGCTCCGATACTTTCACCGACGCCGGTACGTTTGACGGAATCTTTCCTCGCCGGAGAATCATGGAAGGACGTTTGCGGTGGTGGTTGTGGATTCGCCGTGGCTATCTCAGGTTGATTTCTCGATCCGTTGACTATACTCTGACTAAATTCAAATCGAAAAGTAAAATCAATTTCAACGAATGTTTAGATCTAAGTTAGTGAAAAACATATCCTTTAACTTCTCTCATTCGCTAATTAAAATCTGTAGAGCTAGTTTTGTGTGTTTTTTTTTAAACAAATCTGTTGATTCTATTGCTATAAACCTCATAATACTTCAAAAATGGTGAAGTATCAGTATTTTCACATGTATCCGGATGATAATGATACGCTTAGATACTTCCCAATATGTATTTTTAAAGTATCCAATAATTTTTTTTATTCTTTTTGGAATATTTTTACTTCTATTTCTCAGATTTTTTATATTCTTACCAACTAAAGATACATTGTGTTCCAGATATACTAATACATTTTTGATACAATAATGATATATGGACAGTCGGGTGACACCTGATTAATTGTTCAAAAAATGTAGTTAATTCAGTTGAGTAAATGATTAATTCAATTCACTGCTATTAATTCAATTCACAGCCAAATATTTTAGAAGACTAAAACGGATTCATCATAGAAATAATACATACGGATATAGGTGGGGCAAATATCTATTAATATTCCTATGTGTCCGTTAGATTTGTAAAAGGTAGTAAGTACTAGACAGATCAGTACGTGATACACTTTTACAATGCGACACACCAAACATTGTAGAAGACAAAAACGGATTCATAGGCATAATAATAGATATTTTACAAATTTAATGTATTCCTGTATGCCGTATTTGTGTGGTATTGTATCCGTATCGTACCATGTATCTGGTTCTGGACTTGTTATCTCTATTGTAACAATTTGTGTTTCTTGTGCGGTTTTTAAAGAGAAAGGGAAGCTGGTAACGTGGGGATCAGCGGACGATGAAAACCAGAGCTACTTGATGTCAGGGAAGCATGGGGTAATGCAATTGGTCTTAGAATAATATAAGGATTGGTTTTGGTATGAATTTGGTGTTGGAATTGATTTTGCATCTTATTCTGGATGCATGTATGTTTTTCATGAAGGAGATTCCAGGGCATTATAAGCTTCCCACTGAGGCTTCAGTGGTGAAAGCTGCTGCTGGTTGGGCTCATTGTGCAACAGTCACTGGTAATGCTTCTAACTAATCTAACCTGTCCCTTCTTTAATCTTTGTGTATTATTTCTGAAGCATTGTGGTTTGGAATAACTTGTTAATATAATCTTTGAATGTTTCCTGGGTTTTGGATATTTTGTTTTTTCTAATCAGTTTAGTGGCTAAGATCTCAAATACTAGTACTTTAGAAGACAGTTTTAGGATAGACAGGGATTTTGGTATTCAATTTACACTTCTTTTTGTAATGTAAATAAATCCTGTGATAGATAAGGATTTATAGGATTTTGTTGAACTTTTTAGGATAGATAAGGATTTATAGGATTTCAAATATTTTAAAAGACAATTTTAGGATAGATAAGGACTTATAGGATTTTGTTGAACTTTTTAGTGATAAAGAGTCTTACGCTACCACTTAAGATTCATAAGAATAAGAATTGTCAGTTATAAGAATTGTCAATTCTTGGATGAATTGTTCGGAAGAACTGAAGTTCGACTTTTTTGGGAGGAACAATTTTCGGCCAGATTTGACTTACCTCCAGGCCAAACTCCTGATTACCAGGTCTCATATCCCTGATAACCGGAGGGTTACCACCAAAATAAATAAAGAATTGTCTCCTTTCTTCATTTCTTATGCCTTTATATCTCTCCCGTATTTCTTCCCTCTCTTCACCTTATTTTTTTTTTGCTATTATTACATTTCTCTCCAACATGATTTTTTATTTGAAAAATTATTGCAAAGCAAACATCAAAGGATCAAAACAATCGTCTCTTCACTTTTTAAAGTGAATTGTAAAATTAATTTTTAAAATTTAAATAATAAAATGTGTATTTAATATTTTATTATATATTTATTACTATGAATATTAACTTCACATTTGAATTTTATCATTTATTCATTTTATATTGTATATGTAATTAATTAAATATGTTTGGGTGGATTGTGATTTTTTTAGCAATTTTCATAAATGCATAGTGGATATATAATGACTTGAAAGTTGTGTACACAGTATTAGTTTGGGGGTAAAATTGGGATAAATTAATTAATATTGCAGCGAGAAATTAAAACGGTACTTATTTTGGAACGGAAGGAGTATTAGAGTGTGTGTTATTGGCATTTCTATTGAATGTTTGCTTAAAATCCTATGGTATAATAACACTCCATATTATTGGGTTGATTGATGGAGAATTTGAGTAGAACAACTTGCACGCACGTGTTTGGAGTGAAATTGTCAAAAACTTGTGCCTTCTCCTCCCTTGATGATGGTCCATGAGAAAGAGTGAGAAAGAATAGGAGAGGAGTTGAAAAATTCAGCTCAAAATGTTGACTCTTTCTTTTTATAATTGGCATTGGGCGCTAAAATTACTATGATATCCTTAAGTTCCTCATATTCTACCAAATATACCCTAATTAATATCCCAAACTTAGGTCTTTAATCAACTATTTACTTTGATTTTGGCTTTGAATTCAATCTTACATATAGCCTTTTAAAATTCATAAAAATATATTTATATAAAAATTTGTCTTTGAAAATTTCAATCCAATTTAACCTTGTTGACGAGTGAATAGTAATTATGATGAACCATTTTGATAGAATTTTGTAGATTATTTGTACAATAAGCTTATGTTACACCAAACTATAGTAATGGAGAGGTCCATTTGTTTTAAGAAATGGAGTGATTGATATTATACCCCCCCCCAGCATCTAAATGGTCTACTCATTGTAACTAGGGGATAACATGAAGTTTCTTATTTTGATACATTGAAGGAATCAACTTTTGTCAATGTTGTGAATCTCTTTGGATCAAATTTTGTCAATATAGGACTGACTTTAGTATTTACGAGTTAACTTTTGGTACGTTGTTGCTTTGCACTTTGAATAAATCAACGTGGATCACACTCTATTTTTGGTAAAATTTCGGTGGTTAATTGTTTGATACAATTCCAATTACTATGGGGTTGTTTGTTTAATGGACATGATTCAATTCTTGGGAATATCAAGAATATTCAAAGTTTTTACTATTTTTCTCATCTTTTTATCTTATTTTCAAATGCTATTAATTAATTAATATATCTGTGTAAATTATTTGTATATTAACTTATTGAAATATTTTGTCATAAAAAAAAAAATTATTGAAATGTGTTTAGTGGGTTGGCCCTCATACATTGAAGGCTGAGTTGGGTTTGGTTTGGTACGTAGAATATTAGTGGTCATATTACTGTTAATCAGCAAGCTGTTTTCACCTCGTTTGTCATTGACTATGGTGGCCTTGGTGGGATACTGCAATATGCAGCAGGTTGGCCCATGATTGACATTACATGATCAAGTTGCACTTTTTGTAGAGCCATGTCATATTGAAGCTGCAACACTTGGTAGCTTATATTCTTACATGGTGAAAAGAAGGTTAGGATAGGGTATATTATATAAAAAAAATGGTTCAGGATAGTTTTATAACATTGGCATATCCCGTCATGTACTTGAATGTTGCTATATATCATTGTGTACTCATATTAAACTCCATACCCAACTCTAGTTGCAATTACAAGATATAGGATGTCTAAAATCATAAATTTTATCACTTGGCCAATTTGGAAACAATAGCATGTTAAATAACAACTTTACCTTATAGGTTACCTGTTAAGTAAAAGCATTGCTGTGAAATTAACTGCTATTTGTGCAGATGATGGTGATGTGTATTTATGGGGCTGGAAAGAATGTGTGCCTTCTGGAAAAGTTTTTACTGATCTCATCACTGTGGGAAGCCTCCAAAAGGATGTGGCTGGAAAACAAAGTTCATCGGTAGCTGAGCAAGGTGCTGATTATCGCTTACGCATGCAGCATTAATAATTTAATGAAAAAAGGGAGTTCTCTGATTTTGTTTCGGGGAACTAACAGAATATAAGATGTTAAACAGGAAGCCCACCAAGCCCAAACACTAGTAGTGGGTCTGATTCTCATCATGACAACAAGAAAGTTGGAGAGGAAGCTGGAAAGCGAAGGAAGATCTCATTTGCCAAACAGGAGTCTGATAGTCAAACATCTGGAGACGATTTCTTTATTGTGTCCCCTTCTCTTGTTACCTTTGGCCAAGGTGTGAAAATTACCTCTGTAGCAGTTGGTGGGAGGCATACATTGGCACTGTCAGGTATATCGTTTTCTGTATGTCTGCACTAATTATAATGATATTCTAGGTCTAGTTGGCTCTTCCTTGTGGTTACATTATATAGTTTTGTAGGTTCTGTGCAGTACGAAGATATGGAAGGTTTTTGATGTAAAGCAAGACACCTGATGCATCATATTTTAACCGAAGTTTTCAGATGTGGGACAGGTTTGGGGTTGGGGCTATGGAGGCGAAGGACAGCTAGGTTTGGGTTCTCGAGTTAAGATGGTATCATCCCCTCATCTTATTCCATGTATCGAGTCTGTTTCTGGGAAGGATAGGTCCTCGTTTAACCAAGGAAGCAGTGCTCTAGTTCAATGTTCTAATGTGCCTGGAAGTTATGTGACGGAAATAGCTTGTGGAGGTCGGCATAGCGCTGTAGTAACAGGTCAGTACTTCACTGCTGTCATAATATGTAGTCTGCAAAAGCATCTCTACTTGCCATTTTTGTCCATGTCACAAAAACTAAATGCAATTTGAGAATCCTATATATCCGTTATAAATTGTCTATATTCTTCATGTAGTTCAAAGATATGCGAGCTCAAGTATGCATTCAATAAAAAATCTCTAACATGGGTTTTAAATTGGTTTTGTAGATGCTGGGGCTCTTCTTACTTTTGGCTGGGGTCTTCATGGACAGGTTAGTCTGCTGCCTCTTAAAATATTTTAGTATATTCCTTCGGTTTTTTGCTTAGATAAAAAAAAAAAAAAAATTAGTTTTCAATGCAAATGATGTGATGGAACTCGAACATGCTGAAAACTCTTGAGGTTTTTATCACGTGTTCCTTAACCCTTGTAAAGGAGGAAATAGTAATGGAAAAGTAGCATCAAAAGAGTAGATAACAAAGACTAAAGTTTGTCGATACGACAGTTATTACAACATTAAAAACAATGTCACATAGATGGCTTAATGCTACACCAACAAGCTTGAGTGATTTGTAAGAAGTTTAACATGCCATTTGTTATATATATTAGATTAGATGATCAGAAGATTAAAAGATAAGATGAAACAAATATATCAGAAAGAAAGGGCTCATCAAGATAACCTTATTGCCGACAAATGCTTAAACTTTACAGAATACAGAGGATAGAAGTGGACTACGATCCCAGATTAGCTGTTGAAATATTGGAATCCTACTTGAGGAATGACTTTACCAATTCATCACCCTAGGTTTTTTTGGGGGTATATTGGAATCCCAGATTAGCTGTTGACTTTACCCAGTAATTTAACAACTTTTTGGGGGTTTATTTTGCTTTATACGGGTAAGTGGGTAACAGACTACTCGTGGCCCATGCGGGCTAGCCCGTATTTTACACGAGTTTTTTGGGCCAGGCTAGAAAGCCCTAATAAAATACGGGCCTAAATTTTAAGGCCCAAGCCCTACATTTCTTTGGGTTTGGCGGGCTGGCCCATGTGGATTAGCCCATTTTGACAGCAATACAAAAAAGACAAGGTAGGATTAGCTTACCACAAATACAATACTTCAGTCGTACGATATGATAATACATCGAGATAGCAAAGTATGTTGTATACTGAAAGACTATTACAAAAACACATAATCCTTTGTAGATAAATATACGTGAGATTTTTTTAAGTGTTGTTTAATCCTATAAGTACTGGTCAAATGTGTTTTCAGATTGGTGGCACATTTATGATATCCAATTTGTGTGGCAATGCATAATGTTTCAGAAGTAGGCATAGCCTCTCCTTGGAATTGTTGATGCTTCATATCTAACACTCCTAATTTACTTATTAATACCATCTTGAGTGAATAGATTGCCTCATCCTGACCTTGTTGGTTTTAGTTTAGCGTAACAGTTTACTTCTACTTTATAAAACTTGCTGAAATGTCAAAGATTACATAAATTATACAAGTGCATATGACATTTTTCTAACTTTTTTTCATGAAATTTTCCTCCAGTGTGGACAAGGGGATAATGCTGATCATCTAAGACCAACTCTAGTACCTTCTTTATTGGGAACTAGAGTGAAACAAATTGCTGCTGGACTTTGGCATACATTGTGTGTTACAGTAAATGGTCAAGTTTACGCATTTGGTGGCAATCAGTTTGGACAATTAGGTACTGGTAATGATCAGCCTGAGGTAAGTTTAATTTGCTCATTTATCTAATCATTTTGTTTCTTCTAGAACAATGTTAATAGACAAACACTTTTTAAACATGATTGTGCATTCTATAACTCATGTTACTTGTTACATTAATTCATGATTTTATCCAAAAACTAGAAGTATTGAGTAATAGTATCTACTTTTTCAAGGTTTATCAAAGTTGTCAGAAATAGATCTTTTAATGTCATAACCCACTGTGTTTAAAAAAAAACATAACCCACCTTAATACATGTAACTGGTGCTTATGTTAAAGGTCCAACCCTATTCAGCTTGCCTAGCCTATCTCTTGGAAAGTATAACATTTATGATACAACACATAGTTAACATATATGTATGGTAGAATCTAAAACAATCCATGAAGTAGTCCATATGGGTTATACCTGAGATGATATTGGGTTAGGCAAGGCGTCTGTCTCAAGAGTTATATGGAATATAACTTGTTGAGAGGAGTTGGCTCCCCAACTTAGTGTTAATTCACTCAGCTCAATCTTGTGGCAGAGTTATGCTACGACCACTTAAATGCTAAATATTTTTTTTACCCCAATAGCTTCACTAAATTTAGTATGTACTGTATATATACAGGTCATTATGTCTTACAGCTAACAATACAATGTTCTTGCTTAAAAAAAAAAATACAATGTTCTAACCAAGAATCCCTGATGAATACTGGAAGAGTTAATTTTTCAATTTTCAACATCAATATCATGACAATTGTGATAGAATTCCCTTGCACAGAGTAATGATTCAACACAGACTAAAAATTAGTTCTTTTTCTCGAGTGTTTTTTTTACTAAACTTATTTTCATGTGTTAACCAAGTAACGATGGTTTTTTCTTTTTCAGACTTCACCTAGACTGTTGGATACTTTTGAGAACAATCTTTCCAGAATAGTTTCTTGTGGGGCGCGTCATAGTGCTTTGCTAACAGGTATGTCTCCTTGACGATATGCTTAAGCTGAAAGCTAAGAATTAAATTGGTTTTTCAAAAGTTTAGTACTTAAACTGAAATTGGTTTTTCAAAAGTTTAGTACTTAAACTGAAATTGGTTTTCGAAAAATTAATTATGAATGCTAAAGTAGTTTCTGTAGTTCTGTACCTAAAATCAAATTAGAATAAGTAAAGTTAATCCGTCCGTCATTCTATTCGAGATATGAAATTAATTTGTGAAGTTCAGTACTAAAAATCAAATTGGTTTTTTAAAAATTAATTATGAATGGCAAATTTGTCGTCATATATCAGATGAAATTTAAAATGTCATTCAAAGGTAATGTGCTAATTACCAAGAATTTTAACTCTTTTTTCGTCTATATGACGACTGCGTCAATGACTGATTGACTCCAAGCGCCATTTGAGTCTTTCTCCTCCCTTGTGGAGGTCAAATTCCACCTCCATCCGGTGCGTGTCTATCTTCCTTGTTTTCATTGCCATTCTTCAACCCACACTTCTATTGGCTTCCTCTTGTGTCGCTTTATGAAAGCTACAACCGCCACCATCCCATCAACCACAAACATAACAGAGATGGGTGTTTTTGGATAAAAAAGAGCTGGGCAATTCTACATAATGTTGTTGATACCAATTTTTGCAACCCCTCCATGTTTCAATTTTCTTCCAATCTGGTGATCAATTTTGACATCACTGAGTGAGACCACTCTTAGTTGAAATGAGCCTGCAGCAGTAGTCAATTTGATGCATATCTTGATAGATATAAGAAGACTAGATTCTCTCGTCTTTGTTCTCATTGACTGACCGTAGGCGGAAGACTTTGCGAACCTGACAGTTAGTATGTAGATATTGGTTTGATAGTACCAATTTGGCTCCTAGTCACTCTGTTTATTAATGCTCATATCTTGTTAGGCGTTACTCTTATTGGTTTTCTTTTAAATTGGAGATATTCCAAACATTTTGATTTCATTCAGTTTGTAATCCTTGTGGAATTTGCTTTGCATGAATGAATTTGCTTTTATTGTAAAAGAAAAAAAAAGAAGTCCTAACTACCAATGCTTATATTTTCATAAAAATATAATTCTTTTCTATTTCTCTAATTTTAGGGGCATCGCCATACAATTTCGAGGACAATATTTCATCTTTACTTAATTTTTTATATAGCCTGAGTTTGTTTGATGAAAAGAAAAGCTGTTATTTATTTGTGGACAAGAAAAAGTAGTTACGTTACATAAGCCTTTAGAATATTTAAATTCACTCGTTACTATTGTATAATTTCACACTATTATCCTACTATAATGGTTTGCATTTTCATATTGAAGATGATGGTCACCTTTTCTCCTGGGGATGGAACAAATATGGCCAGGTATTCTCATTACCTGAATTAAATATTACAGCGAGTAGTATTGTTAATATAGTCAATTTCTAATGAGTCTACCTGTGCAGCTTGGTTTGGGAGATTCTGTTGACAGAAACATTCCCTGTCGAGTTTCAATTCCCGGTTGCCGACCAAGAAATGTTGCATGTGGTTGGTGGCATACACTGCTGATGGTTGATAAACCTGTTTGACACAATTCGCCCACTAGCATCAAGGTGATTGTCAGTTATAACAAGTTACGGACTAGTCAGCATTTCATTCATGAAATGTAGATGTCTAAAATCACCTTTGTTGATTTGTTTTGTTCATTCTTCTCTTTCTTTCCTCTGCCTGGCCATGCCTGCATTTTCTCTTGCTTTCATGTCTAGATTGTAGCTTGAAACTAACTTGGAGATCTGAGAACTTGAGAAGGGTTTTAAGTTTGGATACTAACAAAAACATTAAGGGTTAGGATCTAACATTGTTTTAATTTAGTTGTAATTTATAGCTCCATTAAATGGGTGAGACCAATTTTTATTCTTCGGAGGGTATATGTTGGTGGGTGTTGTTTCATCATGTTTGTGATTTCAAGATATGAATGTTTATGTAATATATTGTGTCTTGGAAGAAGCTTTCTGCTGTTTGATTTGTGATAGCATTGAGAATCTGTGATCTGTCTTGGAATAATTTTATGATCTTGTATGAAGTGACATTTCTTCAGATCAAGGCCAACTTTTTAAATCAGTACGAATATTGATTAGTTTACTATCAATGGGTCAATTCAAACATAAGCATGTACATCATTTATTGATTGTGGTATTTCTTTCATGCCACGGCTAATCTGGACCACCATTATAGATGCTTCATGATAGATCATAATTTTATCTATTGGATAGGTTTATTCTTGCAAAATCCACACAACTCAGCTCTACTTTTTCTTTTCTTTTTTTAATTCTAATAAATGAATTATATTAATTATATTTAGGTCAGCATCATTATATACACTTCCCACTATTTTTGAAGGATTTGAGGTCATAGTCAATCATGTGTTCTAGCTAAATGGAAGAGATTATGCAGTAAAGTTTCGATACAATAAGCTCTATTAGCAAAATGGAAGAGATTATGGACTAATGTTTCCATACAATAAGCTCTATTTTAATATTCTAGTTAGGGGTGTCAAAATGGATGGATTGGATGGATTTGGATTGTTAATGGATGGATCAAAGTAATCCATTAACATTCAATCAAAAAATACAATCCATCCATTAGAGATAAAATCCAATCCAATCCATCCATTATCATCTTTCTAATGGATGGATATCCAATCCATCCAATAAAATTAATTTAATTATTATTTTTTATGAAAATAAAAAATAATTCAAAAACCAAGTTCAAACTTTAATTTAATATTCTAGTGCAGTACGCCAAAAATACACCATCTACAATGCTTAATATATAGTGAATCAAAAATGAAATAAAAAGTACCCCACTAAACACCATAAAAAGATAAATTCTATCTAGTAATATACCATGAGAAAAATCAGTTAATTTGCAGCACAGCACCTTGATCAAAAGATTGAATAAGGTGTCATGCTGGTTTTTAGCACTATCTGCAAACCAAAATTCGACCTTTTTGCATCTAAGACAAATGAAATGCCTCCTCCCAATCTTTTTTGTTTCCTTAACTAATGCACTGAAATTTTTACGTTCTGTGGATTTTGGGACCATGCTTCTTCATAGTAGCTTTGGCCCCCTTGGAAAATCAAAGATGACTATAGAGTGGGAGTGAAGCAGAGGGACAGGGAGTGTGGTTTTAATTTTGGCTCGGTTCCTGAAAGATCGAGCTGTTTACTCCAGCAGATTGCTCAGGGTTGTCTCTCGATGAATGAGCAAAGTGCTTGGAGACAGCATAATTTTGTTGAAACTTCTGCTAAACACACCATCATCCAAACATTTATCTAGAGAATTGAAAATATGTAAATGCTAAAACATTATTTTACAACATATCACACTACAAATTAAGTAATGTACTATCACACTAGAAATGTCAACAAAGCTAGTTAGTCTTGTTTCACAGACAGTAACACCTCTGTAGCATTATTGTTTACATGTTCAGGCAATCATCAATAATAAATGCTACAGAAACACTGCTGAGACTCTGAGAGTATCATTATCAACACAATTATTTGTACTATCAGTCATAATTCACACAATTATTTTAACCGCTAGTTTATAAAACCGAGCTTGTCATTTAAAACTGAGGACAAGCTACATTTCCCTCATATAAGAATTAAGGATCAGCTTTTTATGAGACAGGACTTCTCCTAAGCTGCAAAAGATGCAGTAAAGGGCATAAAATATCCATCCTGTGAAAACCTCTTGGAACCTGTGCATGTCAAAGAAAAATTATAGGAAGTAAATTTAGACTAAGTAACTACTTTGCTGTAATCAAATTTAGAGTAACAAAATTAAGCATATTTTTCTCTACCTCAACAATGAAACAAGCCCAGCTGGTACTTGAACGGTTTTCTAAAGTCCCTTTCAAGATGGTAATGTCCAGTCTTCGGATCGCCTGAGCAATCTCCAAGAAAAGCCCATGCTCACTGCATACCATCTGTAAAACAAAATGATGAGCAGTTCAATAAAGGCAGATCTTGTATGCTATTAGTTTTGAAAATATTTGAGAGCCACTAGTCAAGGAAAATGTTTTACATAAATATTTTTATAGTCCCTGTAAATATCTGGTTTTTGTTTTTAGTCTTCTTTAGTCTTTAAGTCTTGCAAACCTAAGTAGACCCTCTGGTACGGGAGAGGATCTAAAGTCGAAAACCTGCATACCTCTATGAGCATGTGCCCTGCGGATTCCAAATCTTCTATGACTATGGGCCATGATTGTTCACTTTCAAAGTCAAATGCACAGCTTCTTCCAGGATGACTGCCATTTATTTTCTGCCTTTTCCTTTCAGGTACCTGAAAATCCAAAGTCAAGCGTAAATGAAGCAGTTCCACCAAAGATTTATTCATTTTCTCTAATTCCTTTTTTTAGGGCATGGTGAAAAAAATCAACCACATTTCACCCATCATCGACGTCTTAGTCTTGGGTCCCAGTTTAGATGAGGTTCCAACTTATGGAAGGATCTCAATTGAGAGATGCATCTGTTTCTAACTTGCAAAAAGGCCATTAAAAATTCGCCATGCGCTCATGGATAAGTTTTTTTTTTTGTCTGTAGATAAAGTGACAAATACCGCTGAAGATCCCGGATTCGAACCCAGGTGAAGGCGTCCAACCTAGACCTAGGACTTATGGACATGGATAAGTTAGATGAAGGAGCTTCTGATAAAATTGAAGTCCAAAATCTTATTACAACTAATGCGAGGAGTTATTATTATTTAAAAGACACGTGTAAAGATTATTTTAATTGTCTTTCCCTATAAATGCTTGTTTAAAGGCTTATCTAAACTAGTTCTAAAATATAATTTTTTGTAGCTTTTGTGTGGTGTGCAATTTTCCCTAAGCTAGAAGATAACATTTGCATATATGTTCTCGGAAACATTGTGAGCCTTACCTCACAATCAGCAAATCGTTTCAGTTTCTCAGCCTGGCTTGTTACCATTCTTAAGTACATCATGTGCTTTACAGTTCGTTCCAAGAGGTTGTCGATGCTACACTGTATATCATAAGACCAAAGATAAACAATTTAGAAATGACAAAATGGAATGTAAACACTTTAGTTTTGGTAGTGAAAATGTAAATACTTACCCTTCCACCATCTGGGATAAGTTCCCTCAACTCCTTCATCCTGTCCATGATCAGCTGTCGATCTCTGGGCCTTGAATTTTTGTTATTACCTGCTTTTGCTCTTTTCTTGCTCGCGCTAGAGAGCTTTGGTTTACTAATAGGCTCCATATGACTATTGACCTTTTCCTGTGGTTCCTCATCAACCAATAAGCTTGAGTTTCCATCAAAAGTTGATATATAATGGCTTGTGAATACATCTTTACCCTTGGCCGTAACCGGAGGCATAAAATCACTTCCAACATCGGAACTTTTCAGAAACATGTTGCTTTCTTCAGAATAGATTTTTGGCTGAATGGGGACAGAAAACTCTGACGGCATTGTTATAAGAGACCTAAAACTGTTGGACCCAAATGAAGTATCATCAGTGGCGCTGTATAAATTGCCAACAACCGCATCTAGTAGATATTCTGGATCTGTTCCTTCAGGAAACTCCAAACTTTTAATATGATCATGTTGCTTTTTATTGGATATTAAAGTTGAACTGCTGAAAGTATCCTCATCTGAGATATATTTTGGTATAGATTTTCCTTTCTGTCTATATGCAACAGATCCAATTGCTTTGTCCAATTCAATCATTGAAGGAACAGTAGAGAAGTCATTGAAATTGAAACTCTTAACATCAACATGACCAGTTTCAGTGCCGCCAAATTCTTGCTCGGTCATATTATTATCAGAATAAGAACTAAATCCATTCGACATCTCACCGAACTTTCCTTCATTGTCGACAAATTGAGACCAGGGCCATATCTCTTCTACCAAATGATTTGATTTTGTCTCCACATAACCAATATGTTTTGGATCAATTGATGTTTCAAATGATGAGGAAACCATCTCATTTTCATGTGATCTTTTAAGAGATTTTGGCTGAATTTCTCTAGGTAACCAGTCATCATCCTGAGGAAACCTTGTTGGTTTATTCATATTGCGAGAAGTACTAGCTGACGAAGATTCGTCGAAGCTATCCATCAAGTAATGCGATAGAGCTGAGAATGACCAATCTTGAGCATCAGTTCCCAAGTTCAAAGGTGTAGGACTAGCTTCCAAACAATGAATGAAATTGAATTGCTCCTTGATATTGGTAACAAATTCTAGGTCTTCGGCAACCTAAAAAGTCATGTAATATATGAATATAAGGAAAACATGATATTTTCAGGATTTAAAAATATTTGCATTGGTGCATGTTATCATGTTGTAACACACACAGCTTGTCTAACTCAGAATCTATATATAAAAAATATACGCACCACTTTAAATGAACCAAATTGCAACACTCCTTGTGGAAGAACTGGAACCAGCACAATAGTCTGAAAAGTTCGAAATATCATCTTAATATTTGCTTCAACAGGCCTTGTCAATTGCAGATGTTTACTTGGTAAAAAAGGAACAGCTTATTGATTAAATAGAAATGGAAATCAGATTTTTTATTTGTCATACAAGGAATCTTTACCTTGATGCCTGATGCAAATTGAAGAAGCCACTCATCAGGACACTGGAGGAAGAGATGCAGTTATTTAGTAATTATTTTTAAGCAGGATGATAAATAAAACTCACATCTAAGACTATGTGGATATTGAATGTATTGAATCTCACCTCAGGAATTAAATTAGTGTCAAATTTACCAGCCAAAATATCCTCACAGGAAGCCCAAAAATGCTCCTTGATGAGTGCTAATTTGCCAACAACCCTGAAAGAACGGTAACCGGAAAAATTGTTTGAGATTGCTCAAAACAAAAGAAACAAGACTATATCTGATCAAATTGTTTCTTAATTTTCTCAAGTGATAAATAATTTTATTTAAACAGAAACAGATGAAGTGAGAATATAGCTTTGAAATGAAGACAGTAATTTGTGACAACAAATTATGATATAAACTACTGTATAAAGCATAAGTTGTTACCCTTCTCCCAAGTTGTATTTTCGATGAGACATTTCGATCATGAGAAGTCGAACTGAGTAATCTCCTGAATCATCAGTTCCTTCAGTCCTTGAAGAATATACATCATCTGGGGATTTGAAACTGATGTCCCCCCACATACTCCCCAAAGACTGATTACTTTTCTGGTAACCATTTTCCCAGTTCAAAGTCCTAAAACAAAGAAACTTGTGTTATACATTTAACATCTAATCCAAAACTGCTAACAAAATTTCATTCAACATATAAGCAAATTGCATGTATGGAAGAAATAGCTTCTCAATCAAGTTCTTGATAAGTAAAATACTAAAAGTGACGATGGACATAAATTTTACACATCAGCTTAAATCTAACAATTTGACCAAAAAAGGGCTAGTGTCGCAGCTTGTTGCCCGTTTGCCTTTCATTCATGTGTAGTTGACCTATAATTATTAAATATAATAATGTTTTGACCTCATTTGACCAAAGGGATATTGACCTTGAGGGCCTAAATTATGTTCTCCAACAAAAACAGAAAAATGTTAAAAGATGCTTTATGAACATACATAAGCTTCTACACAAAATTTAACTGATAATCCAATCAAATATTATCATCCTCTTTCTAAAAGAACTTCAATGAAGATAAACAGAAACGACTATACAAGCCATAGTTAAAATGGTCATTCTATTCAAATCATTAATTTTCATTTGGTCTTAACTCTTAACCCTCCAAAGGGGAAAGGGGCCCTAGTAATCTGGAGTTCGGTTGGTAAGTAAGTAAAGTGTGACAAATGATTGTTCCAGCTAGGGTCCGAACCGATCCATTTGACCTTAACTGAAGTCACTTCAATAACTTGGAACATCGTTAAATCTCACAAATAAAACAAGAAAATGATTGTCTTAACATATTGATAATCTCCGTCAAAAAAAAAACATATTGATAATCATTCAACAGAAAGACAACAACTCTACTCTACAAAATCAACTCAATGGCGAAATAACTTACATCGGAGAAAGGTGGTTAAGCTTCCAAAACACAGCATACTGCCATTGCATAGCATCACAAAAGCCCTTCAACAATTGTGTAATTGAAGTAGCTTCCATTTTCTACTTTTGCAGGACTAATTTGTAAAATAAATAAGAAACACAAAAGACAACAACCAACAACAACAACAACAATTTTCAAACACAACACACCTAGCTTCCTCTGTAAGAACCTCTACCAGCTTGTTTAATTCTCAAACCAACTCTCTTTTTTATCATTGGCCCTATTGTACTAATAAGCAACAAAATAATCATAACTTGGTTCTTCCAACAAAAAACTATAACAAAGTAAATTTGTTTAGCCGTACTGTCGAAATCAATTATTACCAGGAATGCTCACAATTTCCATTCTAAGTGACATTTTAACAACTTGTAGCTTATTGTCAACAAAAACAAAACTTGTAGCCAAATTCCAAGAAAATAATTCTATAAAATTGACACAAAAACTATGAATTCTGCAACAAAGTAGCTCAATATAGAAGAACACTTCCTGCAGAAACAAATCAAAAAACTTTTGTTAAGAATTCAGTAAAGAAAATAAATACAAGTCAACTCTGAAGCTAAAAATATAACTTTAGAAGATCTTAATGATCCTTCTATTTATCAGCTTAATTTTCAATTTCTTAGCAACCAAACAAAGCAATATGAACAATAATTGACAAAACAAAACAACCCTATTGTTGGTTTCTTACCACTATAACTGTTGACTATATAAATTTCAAAAATTTCACCATACACATATTCATCATACTCCATGAGAAATTAGTCTTTGTGAATCTTCCACACTCAAAATATAATTTTTTTTATTATGATTCAAATCCAAATCCAAATCCAAATCCAAGAAAAGGGTAGCACTTTGTCTTTTGAACAAAGAAAAAATCCTTAAACTTTGATTTTGCACTATTGAATATGAAAAGCTATAACTTTGGTAGTGAGCACATTAACTTTTGTTTATATAAAGAAAATGGAAATATAAAAAAATAAATAAAAAAATAAGTTGAGTGGTGTTGTGGTCACCCCACGGATTTGAAAATGAAATAAAGTTGGATTTGATAAAAATGGGTGGAAAGTGGGACCCACAGACAGTGATAGAGGCTATCTATGATTATACTGTTCTGTCTATCTATGTAATGTAATGTAGCGCGTGGAAAAAGAAATTTGCACTATAAAGTATAAATAACATTACTTAGACAGAGACCAAAATCAAAAAATAACATTAGACTGATACAAGTTCCTGTTTTTTTTTTTTCCTTGACTAAATTGTTTTTTTGTGTTTTTTTAGTGATTAGGTTAACATATTACCTCTGGTTTTTAGTAAAACGGCATCGGTAATTCAGAATTTGGCCGCAAAATAAGTAAAGTATATTCAGATTTTTCATATTTTAAATATAGAAAAGTATGGAATTTTAGAGTTAAATTTGGACTATGACGATGCATGAGGTTTTAAATTTGATTATTTGCTCTGTTGTAAAACGAAAAAATTTGAAATATGACATATCAGCATTTTTGTAGTTACTCACCGAATTGTACCTATGGGATTTTTTTTATTAAGTTTTATTTTTGTTTATTCTTGTCCAAAATATAAAAAACAATAGTTTTGGATGATATAATTTTCCGTCTCAAAAAAGTAAATGACCTATTTAATATTTTACACAAATTAAAGAAAATATATAAATGAAAGAGAAAGATTGATATTTTTATCAAAGTAACTTTAATAAGTATTTTTTTTTTGGTATTTACCACCAGTTTAATCTGGTTCGGGGTCAGTTCTGGCATCAAGTGGTTCCAGCCCCCTCCCGATCGCAGTTGCGGGGATCGAACCGCGGTCCTTCCTACCAAGTTCAGCGCCAATCACCACTGAACCAACTAACGATTGGTAACTTTAATAAGTATTGATGTAACTAAAATTACTATAAATATAAAATGAAAGATTTTGAATGAAAAATGAGGTAAGTAGTATTAATTAGAAGGTAAAGTTAATATGAAATAATTGTTATTGTATTGATATTTAGAAAGTCGGTTATTTTGGTATAAATTTTTTTAGATTTTTTTAATGACCTTGTTAGACAACAAAATTTTCAAAATACTCCCGCTTTTTCAAAAACAATTCTGAAATGCTCCACTTTGCGGCGGTGAAGGGGTGGTGTCATTGACAATGGGTCAACCAAAAAGGATGGCGCCAATGCAACATAGTTTTTTTTTCTTTTATTGGCCTTGTGGAAAATCAGTAATATGTGGATAATCATCCCCCTTGGGATAGGATATTATGAATTTCAGTGTGCTTCCCATGAGGATATGGGTTTGGCTTGGTCTTCGAAAATGGTTAATTTAAAACTAGGGTTTCTTCGTTTATCTAAATGGACTAATGCCTTCAATTCAAATACTCAAAGGAAAACTCATGCACAAATATGGATACAATTGATGGAATTGCCAGAAGAATAATAGAGGCAGCACAATTTGTTTGAAATTGCTTGTGCGATTGGCACACCTCAAGCTTTGGACGAGTTAACGAAGAACAAAACGTTTAGACATTACACTCATATTTTAGTTGATTTGGATTTATCCAAGAGAATTTTTTATGAGATTATGGTTGAATGAGACAACGAGTCCCGAATTTCTTCCCGCATTGTCTGGTTATTGGTCATAATATATCAGTTTGCAAGTGGTTAAAAAGGAATATGTCGCTAAGGTTAATGAGAATCATGAAAATTCGACACAACAAAAACATGTTCTTGTTGTTGTTTTGCTCCAACAGAAAATGGAACAGGGTGCTAAGGCTAAGGAAATTCATGTGAAAGTGACACATCATGAATTTCTAGCGATGGAACATGGCAGTCATATAACACTCGTTCTAGGGATGGTTATTTTGTACTACATTGATTTTGGTTACATTTGGGGTAAGATCTAGCCCCCGTGTACATTTTTTGATCTAGCCCCCGTGTACATTTTTTTTCTTTCTATTTTTATTTATATTATGAGTTATAGGTATAGGATATGAGTGTTTAGATGTACCAACTTAGTTGGGATGTCTATTCACTCATTAATGTCTAGATTCTCTTAGCTTATCTATAAAAAATTAAATATGTAATAGAAAATACTTGGAAAACATTAAAAAAAACACTCGAGTTACATAGAGGGCCCTGCAACATTTGAACGAGCATTGTGTTTATGACATGTCATCCGACATAACCCATAAGGTGGATCTTTATCGAAAGTGTTCATTTATGTTCTAATTCGAGTAATTTTTGGACATCATGTTTTTATTCTTTTCATATCTGAATGTGCAAAACTCGATTGCCTTCATATTGTGGCCAATATTTTCTCCTTCAACTACTATGAAGGTTTTATTGTACATGCACCATAAATCAGAAGTCTTTTACATGTTAGCAATGTGCACTTGATAGGTTTGGAGAACATGAGAGAATGCAACAATTACATGTGGACAAGGCAAATGTAAAACTAAATATTTTCCACAGTCACGCCACTTTTCTTGCAAGTTGACCTTAAATTGATCCATTGGTCGACCCTCATAGGGATTCACAGTTTAGTTTTCGGCACCGAAAAAGTATGATTTTGCCTATTAAATTGTGTGACTTGATGTGTGTTAGCCTTACACACCGTTTATGGCACGCTTTTGGTATAATTTTGACCCGAACATAACATAGTTGCTAACAGACTTGCTCTTCTTATAAAAAGTGCCACACACCTATAGTAGGTTGATTAGACCAAAGTTGTGATAGGTTGACTGCATACAGAGGTGGAACTAGGGGATGACTGGGGTGGGTCATGACCACCCCCAAAAAGGGAAATTACTAAAATGCCCTTGGAACTTTTATAAAATTTAATTCAAAATGTATGCTATTATATATTTGTTGGCGCGCAAAATTATTAAATTTGAATGTTACGTTAGTCTAGTGGTTGTTGTCAGGCTTCATGCATATGTAGGTTTCAGGTTCAAGTCTTGGAGTCATACAATTGCGCCCATTTTTCTTTAGGGATATTATCAACTCACCTTAAAGCTTCTATGCTTTCCGAAGTAATTTTGTGTTGGTAGTGTTGGTTGACTTGTTGCTTACCCTATATTGGAAAGAAAAAATATTTATAATAATATGTTAGGGGCAAATTGTAGAAACATGAAGTAAATTATAGATAGTTACCCATATTAACATCTAATTTTCGATGTTGTTTGTCTTTTATCTCCCTCATGAAGTTTTGTGCAATGTATCGGATGCAATACACATGTGTGGAGAGAGAATCATTTCAACCATTCTCAGAATTATAATAACCACTTTTAATGGATGAGTGTCTATCTAATGACTTTACTTATTTTATTTCCCGCTTTCAATTGTCCGAGGGTTATAACCCTAGTCATAGCGTCAACATTTCTTAATTTCACTTTCATAAGGTTATTTCCCTCGCAAAAACCATTCATTTTCTAGGGATGTGTACTTGCTTGCCCCTGTAAAGAAAGCCCCGTCAAATAACCATATTTCTTGTAGTGAGTGACATACTTTTCAAATTTTTCAAAAAGAAGTTTTCATGCATCCTTTGTCTCACATTCCTCAATTGCAAAAGCGATTGAAAATATATGGTTGATTCCATTTTGGACGATAGCTAGCAATATATAGCACCTCTTTATATTTTCCATATAACCGGATATCATCAATTTGGACAATTAATTTGCAATGCGCAAAACCTTCAATTCATGATTTCCACCAACTTTCTACTAAAATAAAATATAGGTAAATCCGTAATTCTCTTGACAACTCTACAAGGAAGTTTATACACATTCTCCTATCGTAAAGTCTCTAATTCTTCAATTTTGCCTTCATATCACATTACAGTACTTCACATCTTATGTACAATAAATTTTGACATGTCTCAAAATAAGCTTTTTTTATTCCGCATCCTACGTGTACACGAGTCATTATTATTTTATAAAGAAAAAATAGATTATCTAATTATGAAAAAAATATTATATGAATATATAGTTCACTTGTGCAACCTATGATCATATATCGGCATAGCAATAAAACTCATACCCGTGGGTACCCATCCAAACCCTACCCGCTTTGATGGGAAAAACCCGAGTTGACTGGGTTTGAGTTTGGGTATGGATTTTCTCCGATTTCAAAATATGGGTTTGGGGCGGGTAACAGGGACATTAATACCCACCCGAACCCGTCCTGCTTATGTTAAAATTAGATTTTACCTCTTTAAAATTAGAAACTAAACAATCTTTTAAATTATATTCGTATGTTTATTTTTTATTTTTAATTTGAGTAATAAACAAATGATTTTTTCTATTTCTTTTATTTATTTAAAAAAATATTGTTAAAACAAAATAATTTTGGACTTTTAACCTTTTTTTTTAAAATAAAAAAATACAATCATAATTCATGTGGAAAGAGGCGTAACGGGGATACCCGATCCCTGTTGGGTAGGGGTTTGAGGTTATACTTTTTATCCCCGCATGGAATTGAGATGAGTTTGGAAAAATCCAAACTTTATGGATTTGAATTTGGAGATGACAAAATCCGCCCCTGCCCCGTTGCCATGCCTAGTCATATATGCCTAGTATTTTATTATATTACTTAATAATACAAGACCTAATTTTTATTACTTAAAATGTATGTACATATCAATATTTAAAAAATATTATCTAATTATTATTGGGTCAATTGCAGATTGACAGTCCACCTATCCAACATGTAATCAATACCACTCGATTTAAAGATTTTAAAAAGCATTGATATTGACATACTTTTGTTTATGTATGATATACTTATACTTTTTTGTTGACCAAATGATATACCAGCTATGATATACTTATGCTTACTAATTAATTTTCAAACTTTAGCGATTATAAGTAAACTCTAATAGAAAATGTTAAACAGTGTATTTGACACTAGTTAAACATATTAAAAAAGAAAATTTATCTCGGAATTTTTACATTCAATACATTAAAAGTATTAAAAATTATATTTTCATCATTAATTTTGTCTTTTATTTCTTTTTTTGGCATGTTTAACGAGTGTTCCAAGAACACTAATTAGCATGACCCAACTTTAATTAATACAAATTATTCACAAAATCTGAATTAAAATCTTAATTGGAACAAATTTAATCAGAGTTCATTCACCTTTTGATCAAATTATAAGTTATCATATAATTTTTCTAAGAATTGGAAAGATTAAAAAAATCCAATACTTCACAATCACGATAGCAATCCTCCAATTATAATATTTATTATATTTAATATGCAAAGGAAGGGTAGCTTTCCAAATAAACTAATTAATCTTTAACACGTACTCTTCCTCTCATTTGATGGGCTTAGTAGACTAACATGTCTCCCTTTAAAATTTTATTTTCTATACAATTCTTTAGAAAATCAAACATAGGAAAAATAAAAGAGAATAATAAAAACATAAGGATACATATAACTTCAAATCGAAGAGAAAAAAACCTACAACTGTTGTCTAATGACAAATAGAAAGTAACAATTGATCAAAATATTTATAATATATAGGCTATCATCAACCATCAACGTCTCTAATATACTCACACCCTTCAAAACATAGTTTGTGTGTCCTAATTTACTTAATATTGCAATATAAATCTACAATAATTTTTTCACATTACATCATATCATATAAAATTACATATACAAACTAATAATGATTTTCTTTATCAATACATAGTTTGTGTGTCCTTATTTACTATGTAACTAGACCAATTCGAAACATAAGGACCACAAATTAGATTATTAATTAGCATTTTATTTTATTTTATTTTATTTTTCCGTGATGAAAGCTATGATGATTAGTTGATTATACAAATTTCATTTTATTTCCTTTTACTCAGTTTTCTGAAAATGATACAAATTTAGTTAACTATTTGACTTTTGCTTTCTCATTAATTTTAACATAATAAAACCAATGAGTTTACTTTCTTTAAACTTAATATAAAAATAGTTGACTTTATCAATCGGTGTTGGTTCAGTGGTGATTGTCGTTGAACTCGGTGGGGAGGACCACCGTTCGATCCCCGCAACTGCGATCGGGATGAGCTGAAACCACTTGATGACATAACTGACCCCGAATTAGATTAAACTATTGGTGAAAGTAAAAAAAAAATAGTTGACTTTCCATGGTAGTGACATATACCTCTTGTATTTTGACTTTGAAAATTTTAGATTCTCTTTTAGTTTTATGTTGGGAAAACATGTATCACACATAACCTCTGCCTCTGCGAACGTAATTGATACATCCATTTATATATCGATTATTTCCATATTAGTATGAAACTTGCACCACGTTAATCTCATGTAATACCATTCAAAAATAATTTGATTCCCTCCGTTTCTAGAACCTTTTGAAAAAAATATTTTCCCACATCATGAATTACTAACAAAGATTAGCTGTATTTTCTGCTCAAATTCCATCGAAGATCTTAATCATTTGTTTTTCTTTTGCTGCCATGTGAGAGCTATTTGGAAGAAGCTTTATGCTTCGATGGGTTTGCCTTATAATAACCATGTAGGCTGCCAACATTTTTTACTTTTTGGTTCTACTGAAAAAACGGTAAAAGGAATGAAATTTCGTCATTTGTTATGGTTGACAACAACTTGATGTATTTGGTGAATGAGAAACAACATTAATACACTACAAAAAAAAGCGACATTTAGCCACGGTTGCGAATGAGAAACAACATTAATTATATTTAGAGGTGATATTGCAGATCTTCCGGGTATTTTTGAACATATTAGAATTATCTATTGGTATTGGTTCTCGGGTAGAACTGGAAATCTTTGTAACTTTTCTTTTCTTGATTGGTGTAATAACCCTTTAAAATGCCTGAGTAACTTCTAAGAGTGGATATTTATGAATTGTAAGAGTTTGAATATTCTTTATACTCCTTACTAATTTCATCTTTGCTTATTAAAAAAAACTAACAAAGATTAGACTCCAACTGAAATAATTTGTCTCACAACTGAAATTCAGACATTATACAAATCTAACTCTTTCGATTAGACTCCACTCTTGTTGGTTGCAAATTACTGTAATTTCATTGTTATTGACTTCCATCTCAAGTTCTCAACTCTCAAACTGCCTTGCAATATTATTTTATTTGTAAGAATACAAAATAAATAAAAAATGCAATCATTCAAATGTCAAATCCCAGAAAAAAAAGCTTTTCTACGTTTACATTTTTATTTTGAGCAAATCAATGATTATAGCTTACCTTAATTAAAAATGTCAACCCTTGAAAAGAAGCTTCTTTTATATAGGTTTACCTTGATTAAAAATGTCAATTTGAGACCAATAATGATTTTTTCTAAGTGTCAAGGATGTTTGTTCTGTTTTATATAGGTTTACCTCTATGAAGTACAGATACGTGACACTATGCTGATACGATACCGATACGGTGATATGAATAAATTTTCAAAATTTTCGCTATGATACTGCCGCGATACGTTATTTAAAAATTAAATATATAAATGCACAATATATAAACATAACAAAAATCGATAATGATAATAAATTAACATTCAAATTACTCAAACTAAACAAACAATTGACAATTACATATTGAGCAAACAAGTACTACCCAAAAATAACATAACTAGTACTATCCAAAAAAAACATCATAAGTACCTGTTTACACTGAATTTTGGTAAACAAGCGCTAGTTTATTTACTGGTAAGATCAACTAGTAAATCTTGGAACATGTTTGTGCATTTTATGATGAGAAAGCATTTAATGTTCATATTTTGGAAATACTGTTAAAAAGACTTGAATTTAAAGCAAGTAAATGGAAATAACAATGCAATAAATTGGTTTGCAGAAAAGTAAACTTTGCAGAAAACTTGAGTTTAAAAGACAATTGCAGGATTCATTCGAATGAATGAATCATATAAAGTAACGAAAAAAAGGTAAAGATTGTTGAAATATAAATTGCATTTGAAATGTAAACATTTACAAAGATAAGTGGTTCACAGAATCATACTTTTCCTTGTGATCACTCATTTCGCTCGAACGCATGGGTACTCTGAGTTTTGTAAGGATTTTGTATGTGAATTTTGTGACCCCTATTTTGACTACAAAATACATATATATAGACTTCCTATTTCAACTACTATGTAACGGTTGCTTCTTGACCAAATGACGCGTGTCTTTGCTTCTCATGCGCTGTCCTTAGTTTTGAACCGTTGCATCCGTTGTCAATTAGTCGAAATCGAAGTGAGTTAAATTTGAAAATCATTTAGAAAGTACTTAGACTTCCCGTGAAAATCCAAACTTCTTTCGATATAACCAGATTTCGATTTATATCAAAATCGAATCGAAAGAAAAAGCTTTTGATAAAAGATTACATTAATTTTCAAATATACATATTGATAACATGTATGTTTTAACAATTAACTTATCTTTATTTCATATTTTGTTCCAAACAAAAATATGGAGTAACAAATTGCCCCCAAAATGTCAATTTCGATTTGAATGATTCGAATGAAATTGAGGAGTTGGCATTTTAAGATTGAAACGTTTACTTTTCCACAAAGAGTCTTCACACTTTCCTAAGACTGCGCTGACGTCATTAGCAGTCTTTTCAACTGCCATTTTCACCATTATCAAAGAAAAAATCCTGCTTTTTCGCGTGAGTGGGCCAGGTGGCAGTTTCGGAAGCTGAAATAAAACTGCATGTGAACAGTGTAATTTCTTTTTGATTTATTTAATTCAAGATTTTATTCAAAATCTATAAATAGCCTTCTTCTTCGTCATTGAAACGTTTTCTGCAAACTCCATACAAACTCCTAAACTCTGAACTTTTCCAGAAAACTTGCAACAACGATTTTCAGTTTAAACTACTTCAAAAACCAACGCATTGTTCAAATCTGTTTAGATCTAAAACATTTCAAAACTTTCCAGAAAGTTTTAATCTTCTAAGCGTGATTTTCCAAAAACTCTTTCTTTTTCAAAAATCAACCATGGCTGACGGCAATCGCGACGTTAAAGTTCCCTTCGCTGGTAAATGGAAGAATTTCATCCTTCACGAAGACAAAGAACCTATGGTTCCTCAACCACATGACGATCCTGAAAAGTTTGATATTTGGCATTCGGAACTGATGATTCCATACGCTGTGAACAAAAACGTTTATGCGTTTGGAGGTCCTTTACCAGATGAAGATGCATTAAGCTCGAAGGTAAATGCAATCTTTCCTTGCTTTAGAACATGTGAGCCCCCAATTTTTTCTAGTGAGACACGCCACTTAGGGTTTTTTAATGCGAAGCTATTTCGATCTGCCCCTGTTATTCCCAATACTAAGCATTTTATCCCATGGCTAAATCGAATGGAAAAAGATTTTGGGGAATATTGGAAAACTTATGGAATTTATGATTTGATTCAGTTTACTCGAATTGGTCCCCACGTACAACAAGAGTCCATTATTGCTGCGCTGCATTTTTGGGAAAAGTCTACCAACACTTTCCACTTTCCATGTGGAATGCTTACCCCAACTTTGTTAGATGTAGCTGCCCTAACTGGTCTTCGACCAAACGACGAAACCTTTGATCCAGACAATACAAGTGACAATATTGATTTTGACCCAACAGAACTGTCTTTCACTAGGTTTATAGAGAAAAACATCGAGAAGGGAGAAACTAGCAGTGTCGAACACGTAGCTTTTTTAACCCTTTGGCTGTCTTACTATGTTTTCTGTTCTCGTTCCTTACAAGTAGCAAAAATGTTTATTCCCATGGCCATCCAGATACATGAGGGTAGGCATTTTGGCTTAGGAATATTAATTTTAGCTGTTTTGTATGAATCTATGGGCCTAGCATGTGATGAGATTAAGAAATCTACAAATGGCTCCTCGTTTTTAGTTGCTGGACCCATGTGGTTATTGCAGTTGTGGTTGAATGCCACTTTCGAACAAGAGTTCAATTTAAGGATACCCCAAGAATACGAAACTGAAATAGCTGATCGTCCAATCGAAGGAAGGAGAGTTATTCGATTAGCCCCTCAACTCTTAAAGACTGATCATAAGACCCTTTTCATGAGATACATGAAATTTTTTCTCAATTTTAATGTTTTCAAACCCCATCACGCTCCTTTTGCTACTAGGGAATTTGGTCCCAATTGGTTTACTGAGGACTTTCCAGCTTTCGATCCTGATAATGAAGATGAAGTGAATGAGGTATGGTCAACCTATCTGGATCCTTCTGTGCTATCTTGTAGGATATGCACTCAAGCAAAACACTTTGGACTGGTGGGATACCAACCAAATTTAGTCTCGAGACAATTTGGGATGTCTCAGATTCGTCCCAAAAGTTTATTTGAGGATGAAAAGGACATGGTTTTAGGTTCGAGTCTTTCTGAAAAGACGTTTAGAGGTTATCTCAAGATATCAGAACAGAATTCATATAACCTCAACTCTTTTGATTTTAATATTTCTCATTTGTGTACCACGGACTTTGATAGTTGGTGGGAGAATTATTATTTGACTCGAACTAAAAGTGTTGAAGAAATTGTTCGAGGGTTGGAGGCTGGTCTGAACAAACCAATTGTCGAGAAGGCAAAGAAATCGAAACCAAAAGGTATTTCTTGCTAACTTTCTCTTTTAATCACATTCCCACATTATATTAATTGTTTCAATTCATACTATTTTTATAGTTTCGAAACAAGCTTTGGAAGATGCTTTGAAAGAAACCTGCAAAGCCAAGCCTACTGATAAAAAGAATGTGGAAGTGAAAATGAAGGTAAGTCCCCAATCTTTCTTTCTTCTGAGCATTTGCTTTTTACCATCCTGTTTACATAACTTTAGGCAAATTTACAGGGTCGAAAGAGAGCAAATAGTTCGACCGAAACTGGGAATGCTTCGAAGAAGACTAGACCAACTGTCACTATTTCCAGTGATGAATCTGTAAGTTCAAACTCATCTTCCATAATGCCTTTTGCTTTCGACTTTTGTTTCTTATTTTCTGAAACTTTTCCTATCGAAACAGGAAGAAGAAGTGGTGACTCCATTGAGAAGGACAAAGACTCCAAAGCCTGCTACTCAAGAGGTGAATCCAGCACCAAGTGCTGAGGTCGTTAGTCCCCCAATCGTTGAAATTATGGACGAAGAGATTGAAGGTGATAAAGGAAAGGATAAAGACAAGGTTGAAGGAGAAGACAATGCCCCTGTTCAAAAGACTAGTCCTGAAGCAGACGAAAGGGTGCCAAAGAAAAAGAAGAAGAAGAAATCCAAATCAAAATCTAAATCAAAATCTCCTGAGGGTGATACTCAAACACAACCCAGTGTTTCGACTCAACCTGCTGTCGTTGCTTCGACAGATACGTCGAAGGATGATCCTCCTAAGGTTGTGGAAGAAACAGACAAACCCAAAGAGGTTTCAATTGAAGATTTGGATCAAGATACACGCAAGGATGAGGTTGAAAAACCTAATGATGAAGTCACAAAGGTAAATGAACTTCGAATCTCTTTTCAATGTATTTGTCTTAACCTTTTTTATCTTTACCAATTTATCCTGTCTTTGTAGGATGATAGTGACAAGCCTGTCACTGATAAAGAGAATCTGGAGGCAGCTAACGCTGCTGCTTCGAATATGGAATTTGTTCATACAACTTCCAATTCTCAAGCCAACCCAGATTACTCGAATGAGCAAATGGACTTTGATGCTGAGTTCATTCCTGAAGCAGAGGAAGGTGGATCAGAAATTTTGCCAGAGTCTTCGACTTCGAAACTCTCGGCTAGCCTTGGCATGTCTGAAGGCGAATTTGACCATATGAGGAATTCGAAACCAGACCTTGCCCTAAGACTTCTCATGGCTAAAAAATGGGAACCTGCTTCAAGCAGCGATACTGGCGATACTTCGAGCAAATCTGAAGCCAGTATTCGACAAAACGTTCGCCAGGATTCTTTGTTGCTCAAGTTTCATTCAGAATACATAAACGGTGATATGTTGAAGTCCATTGAAGAAAATACCAATGCTGCCTTTTCCCATAAAAATTTCTTGAACCAGCTGCATAATCCTCTCACTGATCAGGATACTTTGAGTAAAGTTATTCAATTCGAGTCGATAATCGAGCAATTTGCCAAAGCTGTACAGAAGAAAGAATATACTCTTGGAAGGATGAGTCATCAGAAACTGGCCCAAGCTATTGTTTTCGATAAAGCTAACCGCTCTGTCGAAAAAGTAGAGGCAATGAAAACCCAAAAAGCCAACTCTGGTGAAGGAGTCCAAGAGTGTACTTCTAATATTGACAAATGGCAAGAAGAAATTGCGGGATTGCGAGCAGAAATAGTGAAGAGAGAGCTCCTAATTCATTCTGAACAAAAAAAACGTAAACAACTCGAGGAAGCTGCCACTCAAGCTCATCAAGAGGCAATCGAGAAGGAAGCTCGAGAAGGTCTTAGGTACTTTAGTGCTTCTGAAGCTTTGCAGGAAGATGTTAAATCCCTCGAGAGCAATGTACATGTCATCGACGTCGAATTGGCTTTGCTTAAAACCCATTATGCTAACTTGAAATCCAAGGCTTGAATATGTTCATTGAATTTTTCTCTCTTTTTTTTTGTTTCGAACAATTTGCTATGTCAAGTTCCAAGTTTTTTGAACAAGTTTTGAATTGGGTTGTAATATTAACAATGCCCTATTTTGTGGCCAATTTATTTTTTGCCATTTCGATTTCTCTACTTTCGACGTTCTCGAATTATTTTATAGGCTTTGCTAATCCAGATAACTTTTAAAACTTCAAATTTGGAGCTTTTTATAATAAAACCTCGAAATTCACGGCGGGAAAATCTCTTTTCCACTTCTTGATATGTGCAACTGACAAATATTCTTCAAAAACCGTGTTTGACTCTGTTTCCAAGACAGTCAAGTCAATCCAAATTTATTGTTTGCGAGAAATAAGGGAAAATCTAACTGCCAACCGTCCAGATTTTCTCTATAAAAAAGGAACGTTCTCATTGTGATTTTTCATTCCAAATCTCCTTCACTATTCCTCCTTTCTTCAACCTTCTTCCTTTCTTCAAGAAACCATGAAAGGAAGATCTAAAGGTGTTGTTTCTGTTAAGAAAACTAACAAACCTTCTATTTCTAAACGCAAGAAATTTCAAACTCCCAAATCTGAACCTAGCCAATCTTCTCAAAAGATTCAAACAAGATCTCAACGCCTTGTTCAAGAACATGATGATTCTGGTTCAGATGAGATTGATTCAGACTATGCTGAATTTTTGAAAACTTACATCCCAGAAGAAGATCTCTGCCAAGATCACGATGATTCCCTTACATTGGTCGAGAATCCTACCAACTCTCCTCATAAGAAAGAGAAGGACATTGAGTCCAGTTCTTCGAAGATGAAGTGAGGTGTAACGATCCACCTTACTGCTGTTGGGGATTGTTCTCTGTGTGGTGGAACTTCTCAACCAGTTGGGAAGGATTAGCAGTTGCACCTTCTTTCTTGCTTTTATCTTTATTGTTTAAAATAAAGATGCACTAGGATAGATTTCTGTTAGGTCAAATAAAACCATAGATGGTTTCGAATGTAACCAATTCTTGTATTTCGGAATACAATTTCT
This sequence comes from Trifolium subterraneum, assembly GCA_951799995.1. Taxonomy (NCBI): domain Eukaryota; kingdom Viridiplantae; phylum Streptophyta; class Magnoliopsida; order Fabales; family Fabaceae; genus Trifolium; species Trifolium subterraneum. The sequence continues at coordinate 47,442,828 of OX637464.1, read as the reverse complement.
ATTATTTGATTGGTTTAAATAAATTTGTAATATTTGAGAATATCCTGTTTTTATGGCAATTTATTATTTTTTGCCATTTCGATTTCATTATATTTCTTATTCTGTGCTTATGTTTATTTCACATAATGTAGGCTTATATTTTTTCAAATATTTACCATTTATATTAAGAGTGCGCCTTTCAACAGTTAACTCTTCGATCTCGAATGCACCATTAGAATATATTTGTGAAATCTTAAAAGGACCTTTCCAATTGGGTGACCATTTTCCTAAAACCCTATCCTTTCGATCCATAGGCAGAATAGTTTTCCAGACTAAATCTCCAATGTTAAAGGTTTTAGACTTGACCTTTTTATTGTAAACTTTGGCTATTTTCTCTTTTTGCTGAGTTAACCTTTCCAAAGCTTGTATTCTCTCTTCATCTAAATCAACTAATTCATCTAACATCATATTCCAATAATGGTCATTTGGTATTTCTATTTGCCTTTGGATTCGAATTGATTGCAAATGTATCTCGACTGGTAAAACTGCGTCGTGACCATATGTCAAACGAAAAGGGGTAGTATTAGTTGATTCTTTTGGAGAATTTCTGCATGCCCATAATACTTGGTCCAAAGTATTCCTCCAATTTCTAGGTTTTTGGGCAATGTGTTTTTTAATTAAGCCAATAAGGATTTTATTGGCTGCTTCAACTTGACCATTTGCTTGTGCATAGTATGGTGTCGAAGTTAGCAAACGGAAACCAGTTTGATTTGCAAATTCTTGCATTTTTCGACCAGTAAAAACTGAGCCTTGATCAGTAGTGATAGTTTCAGGGATTCCAAATCTGTAAATAATATACTTTTGAATAAAACTAATCACTGCTTCTTGGTCTACATTTTGCATGGGTATTGCCTCGATCCATTTTGTGAAATAATCCACTCCAACTATTATAAATCTTTGATTTTTTGATGAAGCAGGTTTTATTTCACCAATTAAATCTAAAGCCCATCCTCTAAATGGCCAGGGTTTAATAATGGAATGTAATTCACTTGCAGGCACATGTTGTATTCCTGCATGTCTTTGACAATCTTGGCAACCCTTAGCAAATTCTATGCAATCTTTTAACATAGAAGGCCAGTATAACCCCTGTCGAAATAGTAACCATTTGATTTTGTGACCTGCTTGATGAGATCCACAAGCTCCACTATGCGTTTCAGAGACGGCTATATGAGCTTCTGATTCATTCAGACATTTAAGTAAGACTCCTTCGACAGTCTTTTTGAATAAGTTGTCTCCAATGATCACATAGCTTAAAGCTCTATATTTGATCTTTCGAGCAGTATCACTCGTTGGATTTTGTAAGTAATCCACAATTGGTTTTCTCCAATCAGTTTTTGTTAAATTGTCAATTGCCAAAATTTGAAATTTTTCTTCATCATGACATTTATTATCAATTGTTTCTTGAGGTATATTTTCCCCCACAAGTTTTGGCATTGACAAGCTTGGGAATAACAAATCACTAGATACCAATTTATCTTTGATTTCGATTAATTTATATAATTGTTCTTTTGACACTTTGTATCCTGAAGCGATTTGAGCTAAGTCATTTGCTTCTTGATTTTGCAATCGAGGAACATGTTCGAAATCAACAGTATCAAAACAAAGTAACATTTGTCTTGCAGTTTCAAAATATTTGACAAGATGTTCTTTCACACATTTATATTCTTGTGTTAATTGTTTCAATACTAATTCTGAATCTCCTTTGATTCTTATGTTCTTTGCCCCCAAATCTATTAAAATTTCTAGACCTGCTATTAAAGCTTCATATTCAGCTTCATTGTTTGAGCAAAGACCATTTATTTTATACTTAAATTTAGTTGGGATTTTCAATGGTGAAATAATTAGTATCCCAATTCCAGTTCCAAACTTATGTTTAGAACCATCAAAGTATAAAATCCAAGGCTGAACCTCTACAACTTCTTGAGTCATTTCGATTACAGAATGATCAACTAAGAAGTCAGCCACTATTTGACCTTTTACCGCTTTTAAAGGTTTATATGTTAAAGCATATTCGGTTAAGGCCAATGCCCATTTTCCAATTCTACTATGTAAAACTGGTTTTAAAAGCATATGTTTAATAACGTCAAAATGAGAATAGACATAAACTTCAATAGGCTTTATATAATGCTTAAGTTTCATACAAGAGAAATATAAACATAAACATAGTTTTTCTATAGCATTATATCTAGTTTCAGCATCAATTAGAACCCTACTTAAATAATATATGGGTCTTTCGTCTCCATTTTCATCTTCTTGAGCAAGCATGCTACCAATGGTCGAATCAGATGCTGAAATATACAACTTCATAAATTTGTTTCGAATGAGAGACATTAGTATTGGTGGTTTCGAAAGATATAACTTGATATCTTCAAAAGCCCTTTGGTGCTCTGCTTCCCATTTGAAAATATCATCTTTCTTTAATCTGAGTAGTGGTGAAAAGGGTTGGGATTTACCACTTAGATTCGAAATGAATCTCCTCAAGAAATTGATTTTCCCCAGCAAAGATTGAAGTTGCTTTTTAGTAACTGGAGGCTGTGTCTCCATTATTGCCTTTGTCTTATTCTGATTTATCTCAATGCCTTTCTTATGTACAACAAAACCAAGGAAATCTCCTGCATGCACACAGAAAGCACATTTTAGTGGATTCATTTTTAATCCACATTTTCTCATTCTTTCGAATGATTTTCTAAGATGTTCCAAATGGCCATCATCAGATGAAGATTTGATAACAATATCATCTATATAGACTTGCATAAAGTTATCAATAAAATCATGGAAAATCAAATTCATTGCTCTTTGATATGTAGCCACATCATTCTTTAAACCAAAGGGCATTACTACCCATTCATAAGTTCCTAATGCTCCTGGGCATCTAAAAGCAGTTTTATGAATATTTTCTTCAGCAATAAAAATTTGATTATATCCTGAATAACCATCTAACATACTTAAGTATTCGAAACCTGCTGCCGAGTCAATAAGCATTTCTGCTACAGGCATAGGGTATTCATCTTTAGGTGTAGCATTATTTAAATCTCGAAAATCTATGCATACTCTAAGAGTTCCATTCTTCTTAACTACAGGTACTATATTTGCTAACCATTGAACATACCTGGCAGTTCGAATAAATTTGCTTCTCAGCAATCTTTCGATTTCGCCTTTTATCTTGGACATTATTTCTGGCGCGAATCTCCTTGGTAATTGCTTGATTGGCTTCTTTTCTGGTTTCAAAGGTAACCTGTGTTCAACCAATTCTTTGCTTAGACCAGGCATTTCGTTGTAGTCCCAAGCAAAACAGTCTTTGTATTCCTTAAGGAGTTCGATCAGCTTTGTCCTGAGATCAGAATTGATGTTGGCACTGATGTAAGTTGGCCTTTTTGTTAGGCCATCTCCAATGTCTATTTCTTGCAATGAGTCTTGGGCTTGCATTTTATGATTTATATTTAAAGGATCTTTTTCGAAACCCAAAGGTTCGTCATCATAAATACAATCCAAGTTTTGCAAGTTTGGCATATTATTGCCATCTTCAAGATCATTGGCTTTATTTGCCAATTTTTTAGAATCACTGGCTTCGAAAGCCATTTCTTCTTTCATTGTTACAGCTTCTAATGCCGTATTTAATCTATTTTCGGCCATATAAGCCGAAATTCCTGCCCATGGGTTGGGCTCAGTCATTGGGATAGTAGAATTCACAATCCCACCCAGATGGTGGAATCACTCCATCTTCAGAGGAATCCTGATCTATTTCCTCTCTTCTCCAACAGAATCCATGAGTTGGGTGGAGTTTTACAGAGTGGTAAACATTTTCAGAAACCACTTTATCAAAAGCAGCGTCCTTATCGCCACATGGTGCAATCGTAGCAAGGTTCTTGTCGAAAGTCTGCTTCGTTATTTGGTATTGCTCGGATAGATAATAACTTTGGTCTGCTTCTACATATTCGACAATACCATCATCTCTCCAAATAGCCAAGTTTTGGTGAAGAGTCGAAGGCACTGCCCCCACTCCATGAATCCATTCTCTTCCTAACAGAAGATTAAAGTTTGCTTTGGATTCGACCACCAAAAATAGTGTTGGCCTAACTGTGCTTCCAATGGCAACTTCAACTTGGAGAGCACCCCAAGAGTGGCCACTTTTCGCTTCATAGTTCGAAAGGACTATATTGTGAGAAATAAGATCAGTGTCATATTTCCCTATTTTCTCCATTAATGAAGAAGGCATCAGATTCACATCTGCTCCTCCATCAATTAGAACCTTGTTTATGCCAACATTGTTGACTTTTGCTCTGACAAACAAAGGCTTAAGATGATTTTTCATCCCTTCATCAGGCTTTGCAAAATTGGCGCATTGTTCTTCGATGCATCTATTATCCATTACATAGTAACAAACTGGTTTGATATCAACCAGTGGTGGTTCATAGCAGTCTTCTTCTCGATCAGAGAAAGACCAAACATCAAAACATTCCTCTTCATTTATTTTTTCATTATTTTCTTCTGGAATGTTTGGTTGTGAGAGTCTTTCGATTACAGGCCTCTTGGCCTTCTCTTGAATCTTGATTCCTTTCAAGTTGTTCTCCTGTGGAACATTTTGGAATTCTTGTTTCTTCTGGCGCTGGAACCTACGTCATTGTGTTCTTGTCATTGGATTCTTACCCTTATAGTTATTCTTATAAGAGTATTTACTGGCATCCATTGCCATAATAGGTTGAGCATCAATTTGCCAACCTTTACTAGAACTTCCTTGATGCTTGATTCTCTTGTCGAAAGCTACATATCTACCATGTCCCCATTGACCCATGGGTATTTTTGTTGATGGTAAGAAAGTTTGTTTTCGACCAATCCTTTCATGAATCGAAGGATTTGGCATTATAGCTTATCCTTTGTTAGGATATTGATTTGGTCCACTATTGAAGTTCAGTCTTCTGTTTGGACCATTGAACTTTGGCTTCACATAAGGCAGATAATTCTCGAGGCCTGCAGTAGCCTCTTTGTCGCATACAACACTACACCTAGGGCATAGCATGACTTGATGATTCTTTGCTTTACATCTCATAAGAAAATCTAGCAAATCCTCTTCAGCCTTAGGGTAAACCACCTTAATTTTCTCGATGTAATCTTCTTCTGGAATTGATTCGAGAGTCGTAACTTCCATAGCTTCCACCATCATGAATTCGAATGGTTCAGCAAACGAAGTATCAGCAATCTGGAGAGGGTCAGTATCCACCTTCATTGGAGGCTTCGATTTCTCATCGAATTTTAATCTCCCCTCGTTCAACGCTTTTTGGACAAGATCCCTGAAAAGAACACATTGAGATGTTTTATGACCCACAAAATTATGAAATTTGCAATAACCTCTTTTCTTTCTTTGTTCTAAAGGAGGAATTTTTAACCCTTTTTGAACAATTATCTGGCCATCATTAACCAATAAATCAAAGATTTCGTCACATTTAGTAATATCAAACGTGTAGGTTTTTGCAACATATTTATCATTTTTGGGTTCGACAGGATTTTTTCCATTAGATGGCTTTAGTAATTTACACATATAAGGAGGGCCTGGTTTTAATTCAGCCACATCTATCTCGCTATTTTCAATATTCTCACACTCGAAGACAGTTTCATCATCACTATCATAAGTTTCTATATAAGCAATTTTCTCTTTTTTATGAAACTTAGATGTTCTGGCTTTTTCGATCTTTAGCCTTTCGACTTGTCGAACTCTATCAGCCAATTGTGACATATCCCTTAGATACTGTGTATCTAACTTCTTCCTAATTGAATAATCGAGACCACCAGCGGCCATTTCGACTAATTCATGTTCAGGGATTGGTGTAAAACACCTTGCCTTAAGGATCCTAAACCTATTAAGGTATTCGTCAATAGACTCTGGCATCTTGCGCTTAACACTAGCCAATTCTTTAAGGCTAATTTTAGTCTGGCCCATGTAAAATTGCTCATGAAACAACCTTTCTAATTGGACCCAATTATGAATCGAATGGGGGGGAGAGTTGTAAACCAAGTGAAAGCGTTTTTGGTCAAAGAATTTGGAAAAAATTTCATTCTTAAATTCTCATTATTTGCTAAATCCCCACATTCTACTAAATATCGAGCAATATGTTCGACAGTAGATTCGTTAGTATCCCCAGAAAATTTTGTTAACTTAGGAGTTTTCCAATTCCTGGGTAATTCAGTTTGAAGCACAAATTCAGACAAAGCGGATACAAAGTTTGGCCTATGTAAACCAACATTAAGGCCATTTTGTGCAATAATATTTTCGACCAAATGGGCCAAATTATTCTGTCCAGCAAAATTGTTTTGTTGGACATTTGGTTTTGATTTACCAATATCACCCTTCGATTTTGATCTACAACATTTTGATTTATAATTTGTTGAGCCTCTGGGATCGGGTCTGGCCTAGGATTGGCATTCATTATAATATCCGGCAATGGGTCTTGCCTTTGGTTAACATTTTCGATTTCATTAGGTAACGGCCCATTTTGACCATTAGGCCTATTATTATTTGGAACATTGGGTGCTCCAAAGAAGTCTGCCATCCTTCCCATTTGGTTGGCTAACAACTGATAACTATCGTTTGTAGTTTGTATCAATGGGTTGAAGACTGCCCCAATTTGTTGTGTTAACATATGAACCATTTCGTGATTGCTATCATCCATTTGCTGTCTAAGAGACATCAAGGATGTATTAGTCAAATTCTGAAATTGTCTTCCCTGATTTCCTACTGCTGAAGTCGAAGGGGAAAACATATTTGGCCCTTCATTACTAGAATTATGAAGGCCAGCCATAAGTTCTGGAGGCATGCCATATGGACGCTCGCTATTTGATAATCGAAACTGACGAAGAGGGCTTCTCTGATCGCCATTCATTGACTGTGAAAAATTTCCTCCACCTAACTGCACAGATGGTGAGGGAATCGAAGGAATAGTCACTGGAACAGTTGTTGGTATTCGTTCCAATATTACAGAAGGACCACTCGAACCTGTGGTACTCGCATTTTGGTTAAGGGTCGTAGACCCATTTCTAGAACCTATATTGGCATTACTGCCAGAAGGTTGCGATGGTTGTCCTTCTGGAATTGATTGATTTATGTTTAGACTTGTTGATGGTCTAACCATTTTCTTACGAGTTTTATAATTTTCAAAGTCTGGTAAAGATTTACCACTCCTCAAATGCATACAAAACAACGGAAAAGAAAGTAAAACAAATCAATAGAATTTTTAAAGAAAAATGCACAAAACCAGTCCCACTGGGCGTGCCAATTTGTTTACACTGAATTTTGGTAAACAAGCGCTAGTTTATTTACTGGTAAGATCAACTAGTAAATCTTGGAACATGTTTGTGCATTTTATGATGAGAAAGCATTTAATGTTCATATTTTGGAAATACTGTTAAAAAGACTTGAATTTAAAGCAAGTAAATGGAAATAACAATGCAATAAATTGGTTTGCAGAAAAGTAAACTTTGCAGAAAATTTGAGTTTAAAAGACAATTGCAGGATTCATTCGAATGAATGAATCATATAAAGTAACGAAAAAAAGGTAAAGATTGTTGAAATATAAATTGCATTTGAAATGTAAACATTTACAAAGATAAGTGGTTCACAAAATCATACTTTTCCTTGTGATCACTCATTTCGCTCGAACGCATGGGTACTCTGAGTTTTGTAAGGATTTTGTATGTGAATTTTGTGACCCCTATTTTGACTACAAAATACATATATATAGACTTCCTATTTCAACTACTATGTAACGGTTGCTTCTTGACCAAATGACGCGTGTCTTTGCTTCTCATGCGCTGTCCTTAGTTTTGAACCGTTGCATCCGTTGTCAATTAGTCGAAATCGAAGTGAGTTAAATTTGAAAATCATTTAGAAAGTACTTAGACTTCCCGTGAAAATCCAAACTTCTTTCGATATAACCAGATTTCGATTTATATTAAAATCGAATCGAAAGAAAAAGCTTTTGATAAAAGATTACATTAATTTTCAAATATACATATTGATAACATGTATGTTTTAACAATTAACTTATCTTTATTTCATATTTTGTTCCAAACAAAAATATGGAGTAACAGTACCACACAAAGAACATCATCCTTTAACATTCACTATTTAAGAGGAAACACAGATTGTATCAGTATGATGTCCTCCAATTCTATCATCATAGAACATTAGTTGTCTGATACTTCTCTGATACGCGTATCAGAGAAGTATCTGATACGCGTATCAGAGAAGTATCTGATACGCGTATCAGAGAAGTATCTGATACGTATCAGTAATTTTTTCTTTAAAAAAATAATATTAATTGTCTGATACTCACCGATACGAGTATCGGACGAGTATCGGTATCAGACATGATACTTTGCCATTTTTGGAGTATCGGGGCTTCATAGGTTTACCTTGATTAATATTTTTTTTAAAAAAACAAATTATTTAATATACTTTTTTGTTTCAATTTTTTATTTATCCAAAAAAATATATTTATTTTTTGAAATGCCAAATAATCAATTTTCAGTCAAAAAGTCAACGGAATACTAGCAAATGTAAAATGAGGTAAACTTCGGAGGCCAAAATAATTGAAACTTCAAAGGTCAAAATCAAACAATTGTAAAATTTGAGCGGCTAAAATTCAAATAGGAGGGTTAAAATAGGGATGTTAAAATCTAAATTCAATCAAATGATATGATATTATGATATTGTTTTAGACTAGACTTAAAAGTCCCATTTACCTAACTTTAATTAGGGAAGGCCAATTCACTATTCAAATTGGACTCAACTCGTTATCGTCGATTTCATCTTATCTTTTTAGATGTCATAGTGTTTTTCAGGAATCATCCATCCTTCATATTGCAATGGAACCTTGCTCACCAATTCGACCAACTTTTGTGGTTTACTGCATAGCTAGTGGCGCTGTATGTCGAAATTTGGTTTCCCAAATCTTACAAAGATTATAAAAATCACTGCACTTTCAATATCAAAATCGAATGACGTTGTTGAAACATGGTTGCTCGTTGGTCATTTGATATTGAAAGTGAAGTGATTTTTATAATATTTGTAAGATTTGGGAAACCAAGTTTCGACATACAACGCCACTATGAAGTAAACCAAAAAAGTTGGTTGAATTGGTGATCAATGTTCTGTTGCAATATGAAGGACAGATGATTCCTGAGAAACACTATGACATCTAAAAAGATAAGACGAAATTCACAATAACGAGTTGAGTCCAATATTTGAACAGTGAATTGGCCTTCCCTAATTAAAGGTAGGTAAATGGGATTTTTAAGTCTAGTTTAAAACAATATAATAATATCATATCATTTGATTGAATTTAGATTTTAACATCCCTATTTTAAATTTTATATTTTTAACCCTCATATTTGAGTTTTGTTCAAAGCTAATCATGCATTGTGGCACTTATGCAACCTTCACAAGTTTCGACATACAGCGCCACTATGAAGTTCAAAGGTAATCATGCATAGATCAGTAATATTTAATTATGTGATAGAGAAGGCATTGATAGGAAAAAATAATTATGAGTTGTGCAAAACTATCAGTAACATTTATTAGTCTCTTTAGTAACATTTTTAAGTAATATTTGTACACCTCTATTAACATTTGATGGCATGGCAACACTTTTTTATGCAAAATCTAGATTGGCTACTTTTTCTTTTTCATCTGAAAAGTTGCGCGCACAATGATGGATGGATATCTAGCTTGTAACACATCCTGCAACACCAATTGTCTTTCGTACTGGGAAAATGAACCTGACGCAAGGAATCAATCAAGTCAATAAGGAGATCCCGGTCCAACATGTCAAGATTCGATTTCCATCTAAACTCCTATTCCCACTCTCCCCTCATCCAACTACCCATATCAACAACTGTATCCAGACACTGGTCAGATACCTGAAAGAGAGATTGGTACCAAATCTGTAGAGGTACACCATCAACCCAAGAGTCAAACTAAAAGGAAGTCGAAGACCCGAAACAATCCGCTTAGTAACTCCTTCTAAAAACCAATCTGAGAGAGAGTCCACTTGGGTCCCTAGTAAGGAAACATTACTCCACCATAAGGATACCCCTCTTAAACCATTGGGACGACTTGCAAGATGCGGGGCAGGGAACAAGGACTTGTACCTAGCAAAAAGGATATCGCGCCATATCTCAAGACCTTCAGTGAGGATCCTCCACCGCCACTTAGCAAGAAGGGCAATATTAACCAAACGGAGATCCCTAATGCACAACCCCCCTCTTTCTTTGGTTTACAAATATTTGTCCAACTCGCCCACACTATCTTCTTGTAGATCATACGGTCTAGATCAACACAGTTATAAAACCCTTAAAACAATCATAACCATACAATTTTGATTGGACGCCTATAATGAAAAACTGTGTGAAAACTGTGTCTTTATTTACTGCATTAAATCTAGATCCGGCAAACACTAAACCGTGGCTAAATTTTGCAAAAACCATAAACCAATGTCAAAGTTAGTGCAGTAAAAAAAATCTTTAGCCACGATAATTAGCTCTGTATAGCTACAAACGAGCACTAAGTAGTGTACTCGATCGAGTTGATGAGTGTTTGGAGTTTAAAAGATTTCTAAGGATGACTTAAATCTAATGTCAAATGTCTTTCTCTAAGGTCCTTTTCTGCAAGAGTATATAGTATGTCCCGAATTATAATTGATGGAAAAAAGTTACAAGTTGTAATAAAATAAATAATTGTCATATTTTTAATATGCACCACTGAATTAGATAATAGAAAAAGTCATCAGCATGTAATACATTATTTATAAATAACCTTTCAATCGTGAAAAGTTCCTTTGTATATTGTATCAGGTCCACCTTATTAATGTGTTAAAAAGTGTACATTATGCATGCATGCTAACATGATAACTACATGTGTAATTAATTAAATTGTACACAAATAAAGGGCCAATTGGAGGAAGTGAAATAACAATATTTGAGTTAAATTTAGCTATATATTCCAATTTCCACACCGACAATTAATAAAAAAAATTTCTTCAAATATGAAATAAACCACTTGTTCTTTGAGAGTGTGCCAAACTTCTTTCTCACTTATTTTCTATTTGTACGTTAATGTTCTAAGATTATTTCTTTGTTTTTTAATATTTTACATTATTCTATTTTATATAGTGCAATGATAAATTGACAGAGATTTTAAGTAGGGTCATACATAATTAGATCTCGTATTTTAAGTATTGGTCTATTTATTTAATCATTCACATTAATTAGATTCATTTTATTGTTTAGTTACCTTGAGAGTGAGTATCAATGCATATTTGTAGGGAAAATATGTGCATAACTATTTCTATGGAATTCTTCATGTGAATGAAATAAGTCACAAGTATTTCTCGATGGGTGTTATTTATCTGTTGTGAATGGTGTGACACAAGGTAAAATGGACCTGCAAGGGATATTGTTATTCATGCTCTGAATGACGTTATGTTGAGGACGACATGCTTGGTCACATCATGGAAAACATTACGGACTCAGACCCCGTTTGACCTGACTTATTTTCTACTTTTCCACTTCTTTTTAAACAAAGTAGAGAAGTAAAAAATTGTTTTTGACCCTATTTCTACGTAAAAGAAATAGAGAAATAAAGTAAAGAAGTAGAAAACAAAGAGAAATAGGGTCAAATATAATTTTTTACTTATCTATTTTGTTTAAGGAGAAGTAGAAAAGTAGAAAATAAGCAGGTGCAAACGAGACCTTAATATAGAACGGTTCACTTATCCTATCGACCTTTGGCCAATCCGAAAGAATATCTTTCCCTATCACTTTCTCACATTCACCCACATTTTTGTAAGGTGAATATGTCTCTTTATAAATTCTTATCTAATCATACATCTTTTCCATTGGATCTTGGTTTTTCTCAATACTAAGACACTAGAATTTGGGCAAGGTTATAAAAAAGGGGTCAAAATTATTACCTAGCTAGAAAAGGACCATGACATAATTAAAACTTAAGATTTTATAAAAACATCTATTTGCCAATTGGCAATGGCATATATATCTTTTTCTGATAAAATTGATTTTGACATTATACTAACAACTAATGCCACATTAGGATGTAAAATATTTGAATTAATTTATTAAATCGGGTTGAAAATGTAGCTAGACTAATAGTTTAGGGAGATCATAATGTTTTTGATATTTACTTTCTTATTATTGAAGTGAGCTTCAACTGAGAATGAAGTAGTATATTTAAGGGAAACAAAGTTTAAATCATGGCTGAAATTAATGTCGGCTCATAGCCGGCTCAAATTAGATTATCATAATGGATGGTCGAGATCATTTTAATATACATTTGACCTAAATTATCCGATGTAATTAAAATAAGTGACTCAGATTAATTACAGCGATAAACTGTGTTCTTTTTTAAGTGTAGCAAATTCGGGTCCCATTTTATCATGGATGATCTATGATTGAAATAAGTCCTACCCAAAATATTTAAGACTGCTTTGGCTAAGGTAAGACCAAAATTAGAGTATTGTCAGGAGAAGACAATTTTTGTGAAGAAACGGAGTTATTATTATTGGAGAGAAGTTGTTGAGTGTAACAGTGGAGTGAAACACAAGACACAAACAAAAAGAGCATAATATGGAAAGAAAAAAAGAGGCACTTGAATATCCTTGACGTCATTACATTACACATACATTCTCACTTTTTTAGTGTTTTTCTTTTTTACCATCGATATCCGGCCTACTGAACTGTCTAATCTGATTCAAAACTCAGTTCTGGCATAAAGTGGTTTCAGCTCCCTTTCAATCGTATTTGAGGGGATCGAACCGTGACCCACCCGACTAAGACCAATGTCAATCACCACTCGACCCACTAACAATCGATAGTGTTTTTTGTTTCTCCGTAACCGCAACCCTTTTGTTGTGTTGCTTGTAATTTGAAGGGCCATACACATTCTAAAATTATTGCACACGCGCCTTAAATAAATGGGCCATTTTCCCCTTTCAGTGGTACCGTTAGTCGGAGTTATGGCAGATCTAGGACCATTTTGCTCCATTCCTAAATTATGGGTGTCTACTTTCTTTCGACAAGTTATGAAACTTTTGATGCATTTTAGTGTGGAAAAATGTTTCAATTTAAAGTTGCAAAACAAATGTGCATGTTTAAATTTGTGGTAAGTTTGTTAACTGTTAGAGATAGACTTAAAGATTAGAGTTTATCATTCTTATTGAAGGCTAATAAATATGCATATAGTTCTTCTGAAATTCGTTTTTTGGTGGAAGTTCATCAACTCGAGTTTGATTCCTGGTGAAACAATTTTTTAGTCAGATTTTACTTACCTCGTAACCGGACTCTGAATTACTAAGGGTCATTTTCCCTAGAAACCATAAGGTTAAAAAAAACAAAAACAAAAATGCATATAGTTTGACTAATATGAATTGTGATAAAAGTGGAGTGTCCATCATTTATGAGTTTTGTTCCACTAAAATTAGACATTTGTTGTTAATTGGGTTGTTGGATGTCTACTCTTGACTTGATTAAGTTGTAGTTTCAATCAAATAACAAATTGTGGTAAGTTTTGTGATTTCATGTATCCACTATATGTCTTGATTTTTTTTTTTGAAGCAACACTATATGTTTTGATTGTATAGCGTATATTTGTAAAATTAATGTGTATGTTACTGAGATGATTTTTTTGGTAAAATTGTGTTGTTGATCATTTGTAGATCAGTCAAATGGGCCGATCGAGCCCAGCCCGGTCCGGCCCACTGGGTCAGACAAAATAAATGAGTCAGCCCGGTCCAGTCCGATTATTATTGGGCTACCATTTATCAAGCCAAGGTCCGGTCCTCGTGGACCTTGTGGGCTAATGGGTCAGCCCAGCCCAATTTATTTTATCCTTTTTTTTAAATATTTTTTATATCATTTTGATGCATTAGTTCTTTATAATTATCAATTTTATAGAGATATTATTTGATTCAAGTGCAAATAATTTGTACATCAACACTAAATATCAATTAAACTCTAGTTTTAGGTAAATATACCGTTTTTATTAAACTTACACATTTAAATATATTTTTTATAATAATTTATCAATTAAATGATAATTTTTCATTGATAATATTTTTACAAAAATGACATAAATGTGTTTTTATCAATTAAATGATGGGCTAATGGGTCAGCCCAAAGCCCGATGGGCTAGCCCAGCCCGATTTCTATATGGGCTTGGCCCGAAAAAGCCCGATAGCATTTTGGGCTACGTTTTTTAATGCCTGGCCCATCCAAGACTGTGGGCTTATGGCCCGGCCCATTAGCCCGGCTCATTTTGACGGCTCTAATTATTTGTGATGAGGAAGTTAGAAGAAAAAAAAAATAGCCTTAAATGCAGTTTTGTCCTCCCTATTTTGATTAAATCGGAATTTTACCCCTCCTATTTTAAAATCTGGACTTTTACCCCCTTTTTTTAACTTTTTTTGAATTTTGGCCCCTATCATATTTTGCTTATGTGGCGGTGCTGATGTGTAATATTATTTTTCACATCATTAAAAAATAATATTACACATCAACACTACCACATAAGCAAAATATGATGGGCCAAATAAAAAAAAACAAAAAAAAAACAGGGGGGCAAAAGTTCGGATTTAAAAACAGAGGGATAAAATTTCGATTTAATCAAAAAAGGATGAGTCAAAACTGCATCTAAGCCAAAAAAAAATGACGGTTAGAAGACAAAATTATGTAAGCGAGAAAATGTGAAAAATATAAAGAAGACTTAGAGCTATTATTAACAGTAGTAGAGAAAGATTAGAGAAATAAAATAGAAAGATATTTTTTAAAGAGAAATAAAGTAGAAAGATATTTCTTTACCAATAAATTTTAAAGGGCAATTTTATTTTATTTTTATTCATATATATATATATATACATACACTTGGATAGAAGACAAACGGGCAACAAGTTGCAACGCTAACTCTTTAAAATGAAACAAATGTTGATTATTTTTTTAAGTGGGAATATTTCTCCTAAAAATAGCATTAAAATGTAAGAAATAGGGACATAAGAACAATGTGATTGATTATGCAGTGATAAAATAATTTTGAATAGAGTGTTTTGCTAAAATTAATTTTGTTTAAAAATGAAACGAATTGAATTCGAATATAAAAGTTTGGATCATTTTAACATGTGTCTTGTACTGCTTTCGTTTCGAAATATATGACTCATTTGAAAAATTCATGGAGATTAAAAAAATTGATTGTGCTATTAAATTTATTCATAATTGATATTGAAATATCTCGGATACATATTGAAATATCAATTAAAATACAGAAACTAGATGAAGAATGACTACCTTTATAAGAAGATGAGTTTTCTCGTAACAAACTCTACACAAGAGTTTTTAACTTGTTTGCCTATTAAGTTCGAGATACGTAAAAATGAAAGTTTCTCAATCAACTCCTGTGTTTCTTTTTTACCCCCTAAATTTCCAATTTTGCCCTTGTAAAAAACTTTGGTTTTTAAAAATCGAAGTTTTTCTGCCTTGAAAAAATTTCAATTTTTAAAAACTGAAATTCCTCTGAATTTGCACTAAAAAAATTCGATTTTTACGAACCGAAGTTTTCTGCAGGAGTAAAATTGAAATATTAAGGGGTAAAAAAGAATGACAGGGGATCGGAAGAGAAATTTTCGGTAAAAATATAGCATTGGTGTAGTCTCTTATTCATATACTAATTTCCTTTAAGACGTATATTAATAAGCAATAATCAAAGCACTACTAGAATTTTGCAAAAATCAATGCATAAAAAAAAACATTCATACCCCTGTATTATTTTCCAATTGTTAGTTGGTTCAGTGATGATTGATACTAAATTTAGTAGGAATGACCACGGTTCGAATCCCGCAACTACGATCGGGAGAAGACTGAAACCACTTGATGTCAGAACTGACCTTCGAACCCGATTAAGTAGTCCAATAGGTCGGATACTGGTGCTAAAAAAAATGTAAAATCAATGCATAAGGTACTTGTAATAATAATAAAATATACATAAGCTAATTGGGCTGCTCGCAGTAGACTGACTACATGCAAACCCAATTGCTTGATAAATATTCTTTTTGTAATTTGCACCCCCCCCCCCCCGGGGGTGTGGGTTTTTGCTAGTGCTTAATATTGTCTTTTTCCTAATAAAAAAAACACATAGTTCAAGTGTTACACACCGCTAACAACGCTTATATCAACATAATTTATAATCATAATCTGATTGGATGATTGAGATTTAGATAAGATAATGCTAACATCACAAAGACAATTCTTGTAAGAAACATTGATAATGATGATCTTACAAATACATTTCCTGCAATAAACCTTGATAATAATTACCTTACAAAGATATTTTTTTCGAGAAACCTTGTGAATTATTAAAAAAAAAAAAAAAAAAAGAGCTATGCAATTAGGTTAATTGTGGAAGTGATACTTTGGAGGGAAAATGATGTGATTATGAATTATGTTGACGTAAGATCCACAATTAGTTATTTTATCTAAAATTTAGTCACTCAATCAGAGTGTGATTAGGAAGTCCATTGATGTCAATGCTGAAGTTAATGTTACCTTATCTAAATTTCAATTACTCAATTATACCGCAATTACAAGTTATGCTTATGTAGGCATCGACGTCAGTGTTATCTTATCTAAATCTCAGTCACCAAAATTAGATTGTGATTAAAGATTACACTAACATCAAAATTACCTTATATAAATCTCATTCATTCAATCATATCGTTATTACAAATTATGATGATGTAAGCATTGATGTCAACATTATCTTATCTGAATCTAGTCTCTCGCTCAGACTATGATTATGGATTATGTTAATGTACGTGTTGACATCAACATTACTCCCTCTGTCCCAAATCTTCAGTCATTTTAAGAAACCAATGCATAATTAGTGATATTTTACCATTTGTACCCTTACTAAAGTTAAATCATTAATTAAATATATTTTCTCTTTCTTAATAAAGTAAGGGTAAAAATGACTTAACTTATCAATCTTTATCATTTCTTAATCTCCGTGTAAAACTGTAAAAATACTAAAATTTTGGGACGGATGGAGTATCTTATATAAAGTTTTATCATCCAATCAGACTACAATTACAGATTATGTTGACGCTAGTGCTAAAATTAATATAATATTATCTAACTGTCAATCACCTAGTCAGATCGCAATTACGTTTTACACTTAAGTAGACGCTTATGTCTACGGGTGTAAGTGGATTAGAAACATTCAATTGAACCGACGATCCAAACTAATTCAAACAAAAAAAAACGATTTTAATGGTTCAGATCCAAAACCGAACCGAACCAAATAAAAATCGATGTGGTTTGGTTCGGTTCTAGGATTCATTTTTTAAGAAGTGGAAAACTGATTAACTAAACCAATAGTTATATTATTAACCATATATTTGTTTATTTAGTTAAGCCCACATCTAAAACTGACCCAACTTATTGTAAAAAAAAAAATCCAGTCCAACTTAGTAACACTCACATTACATTTCTCTCAAACCTTAACTTAGAAACAATACTCTCATATCTCAACCTCACACATAGCCACAACACAACACTCATCTCACACATGAAAAAGCCGCAATAGAACACTCTAACAATGACAAAATAACAACATGATTTGCATGAAACAATCTAAGGTTGAATTTAATGTTCTATATTCTACCTATGCATATATCATTTCAATGTTCAAATTGAAAATAAATTTGATGTTGTATTTTCTAACTTTTCCAACTATGTATATATATTTCAATTTATTATTTCAGGATGATGCATTGACGATTCAAGTGGTTTATTTTATTTTAGTTGTACTTTGTTATTTGATGTTGAGCTTATGAACTTAATTTTATATATGGTTGTATTTTGTATTTGACACTGAACTCCACCTATGGATTGTATTTTGTATTTGAAAATCTATGAATTTATTATTGTCAGCCATGTCACTGTGTTTTCTTTTATGTATGGTGTATGGTGATAATTGATTACATTAAGTGTTATGTGTGATTGAAAAATAATAGCAGGGAATATATCGAAAAAAAATAATAGCATAAAATACATCGGAAAAAAAACGCTGCAAACCGATTAAAGTATTCGAACCAAACCGAAGTTTGGTTCGGTTTCATTTTTGAAAAACACAAAAAACCGAACCAATCAAGAGTTTATTGGTTCAGACACTGGAATCACTAAAAACCGATCCAAACCAGTCCAATTACACCCATACTTATGTCAATGTTATCTTATCCAAATCTCAGTCACTCAATCATATCATGATTACAGATTATGTTGTGATCAATATTATCATAACATGTCTTGCACACAAACATTTCTTGGAATAAATCTTTGACAATGATTACCTCACAAATACATTTCTCGAAAGAAACCTTGATAGTAGTTACCTTACAAAGACATTGATTATGTTATTATTGTAATTACTGATGTTAGTATTGTCATATATAAAATTTTATCATCCAATCAGACCGCAATTATGGACGTTGGCCACGATTACATTTTACACTTACGTAGACGCTTATGTCAGTGTTATCTTATCCAAATCTCAATCATATTATGATTACAAATTACGCTGATGTCAGTGTTATCATAACATAGCCATATTACATTAAAGTTGCATAAACTTTGATTCGTTCATCATTCTTTATAACTTTGTTCCTTGCACTATAAGATTTCGCATTGAGTTACTATTATTGATCTCAAACCTCACGAAAACTTCACGGGTATACTTTCTTTGACACACAAAAATTTCATTTGGACTTTGTATTACCTCAACTCCCAAATAAATACCGCATTAAAATAAGACATATCAAATTCTACCATTAAAATTGAAATTTTAAATTTATCAAAGATATTCCTATCATTTCAACTTTCAAGTATATATTAAGGGGTAAAATAGTGTTTACTTCACTGTAATGTTAGCGAATTTTGATTTACTCCTTGCAATATTTTTTTATTATCCCCTGTAATATCAATATTTTATTCTTTTAACCCCTCATTAAATATGTTGGCTTAAGATTCCTCATATATGATGACGTGACATGTTTAATGAGGGAGTAAACAAAAATTTGCTAAACATTACAAGGAATAAAAGAACTGAATCTTGACATTACATCGGATAATCAGAAGAAAAAAATATTACAGGAGATAAACCAAAATTTTCCAACATTACATAGTATAATCATAAAAGGTTGTATTATTTAAAAGCGTACTTCCTAACTTTATTTTTGTAAACATGTTCACAGATATTTTTTTAAAAGCCTTCTCGAATAAAGTATGCTTCTATCTTACTTTGTCTTTGGTTAATAAAAGACACTTCTTGCGGATCCAAGTTTTGCCAAAAAAATCTATGGGAAAAATTTGTTTTTTCTAAGGAAATTCATGCGAAAGCATTTTAGTAAGCCTTTCCTGCAAATTTGCATGCAGGGTGTATGCGAGTTAGGTTGTGCCGAATTTAGCCTAATCTATTACCCAACCGTTCAATATTCATTGGGTTGAGTTTATCATCAAACTCATAGTTTCACTATAAAATCTGAAGCAAACCTACTCGAAAATTAACGGGTTGAGTTTGGTTGGGCTAACGGGTTATTCATAAAATTAAAAATAATTTTTTTTATATAAATCAAATACATTTTTTAAAAACTTCTAAAAAAACCTATAATACAATTTAACACAATTGTGACACATTTCTAGCACTTAAATTGAATAAACACACTCATTTAATTTCAAATAAAAATTCATCCATAATCATAACACTTAATAAAATAAATAAGAGTAACAAATTTTCACAAAACAAATTATTTCCATGATCGGGTTGGGTACACGGGTAAATGGGTTCAAAAACTCAAATTCAATGCCTGAACTGATTACTACTTATGGGGATGGTGGATTGGGTCGGATTCTACCCGCAAATGAACGGATTCAGATAAATAATAGATTGCTTAAAAAAAAAAGATTGGATTGGGTTGGAGCGTCGGATTCACGAATTGACCTATAGAACTAGATTTCGGCAGAAAAATTCTCATGTTATTTAATCTTTGAGACAATTTCTAGGAATATTCCCTTCACTCTTTGTTTCCCCTAATTTCTTTTCTTCATGAAATTAGAAATTAATTTCAGCTTGAATCTATAAGAAGAAAAAAAGTTCAGTTTCAAATAAAATAATATATTACTTTTTTTTGCTGGAAAATGATATATTTTTTTGGTCAAGTGTTGGAAAATAATATATTACTTTATATTTAAATCATTTTTTTGGTGAGTTATATTTAAATCATTTTAAAATAAATATTTTTTTGAATGGAAAGAAATAATATTTTGATCTGTTTTTTTGGATAAACAATAGTATTATGACTTGAAAAAGAAATGATGTTTTGAACTCTATTTTAAAAACCGTTTTTTTATTCTATGTATGTATTAGGCGCATGTTGCAATTGAATTGGAAAGTAAGGTGTGGCGCTGGTTCTTTCGTGGATGATTGTCTTTTTTGTTTTATATAATAAAAATTTAGGGGAGGAGATGGTGGCCCAGTCTAAGACTGAGAAGACTTTAGGGTTTAAAAAACGCTACAAATGTAATTATATTTACATTTTTTTTTATAAATATATTTACATCTTTCTAAAGACACTAACGGAACTCGAATCTGAGATCTCTCGAATTCAAGAGCTGCCTTTTTATCCGTGGATGATTGTCTAGTCAATATGGGGTGTGAACAAAAAAATATGAATATAGTGATTTTTCGGATCAGTTTAATATTTCTTGCTGATTTATTTTAGTTATTTCAATTTTTGGGCATCGCCCCTTGTATCCAAAAAAATTATGCAAAATGATCCACCTAAAATGTACACAATTCTATCATTCTATTTCTGCTTGACTTCTGGCTCATTCTATTTCTGAGTTGGGCTGTGTTCAATCAACTCATCTATCATTTTGCTGCTGCCTACTAGGATCTTATTTTCTAAATAAAAACTATTTTATTTTTGGCTTTTAACTCATTGGTTTTAGGAAAATGAGCTCATGATAATTGAGAGTTCGACAGTGGAGTAAATATAGTTTGGTAAAAAATTATTTCTATAAAAAATCAAACTCGAATTCTCCCAAACGATTCATTCTAAGAACTTAAAAACTATTTTTGTTTTGTGTTAAATGAAAACTATTTGAGAAAAACTATCAATCAATTATGAAATATATATAAACTACGAAAATCAAATGCATTTACGAGTCTATTAAATTTTAAGTTTGTAACAGGGCTATGCCCTCTTTTTGTAACAAACAAAAAAATTGTAACAGTTAAAATTTTAAATTATTTAAATAATAAATAAGTCTTTTAAATTTTTTACTTGTTACACCGAAGTATATTTCGCTATTCGAACCCGGCTTTCCTTGGGCGCAAGTTTCTAACATTCAAATTGAGAATTCATGGCATATTCATAAGAAATTTTGTTAAATACATTTATATAGAAAAACAACCTTGACAAATACACAATTGTTTTTTAATTTATATATGCAAAGTCTATGCAATTCTATCCACAAAAAGTAAAGTCTCTATGTAAAGTAAACCCCGTAAAAAAAAATACAAAGTCTCAATGTAAACAGAATATTTTAAAAGAACAAATAATCCTTGAACGTTCGTATTCTTTAAATATCTCTTTATTTTCTACATTAATATGACTAAACGAAATTAAAAAAACATCAAAATAAAATGATTTCGTTTGGGTTTGGTTAAAGAAACTTCCTGAGATTTGTTAGCAATTTGGTTTTGAACTCATCTACGGATAGACTTTTTAAATTTCAAACACGGTTTATGAATGACAGCTCGAAAGGTCTATTGTCATATAAAAATGAGAATAAAATATAAATCCCAAGTTATGACTTATAAGCTTGTAAATAAAAGTACGTGATTATTTTAAATTCTAATATCAATTCAACCATAAGGATAAGATCATAGTAGTTAGTAAAGACACTAACTAAATATATACGAGGTCAAAAACCGTTGTGGCTCAGTTAATCCACTGAAAACATCACCATAAAATAAAAGGTTAATCCACTGAATTTCATGTCATCGTAAGTAGGTTATGTAAATGATGGAAGAGGATATATGCATTGAAAAAAGGATAAAAGTAGAAATAAAAGTGAACATAGTTTTTTACCCCAATAATCATTATTAAATAACTTAATTTTCTAAGGAAATAGAGAGGAATTATATCTATGTTAGTTTTGTGAAAGAGATGCAAACATTTGATAGATATTTGTGAATATGTTTTTGCAATAAAGTTTAATTGTTGTGGACCGACAACTGATGTAAAACTTTTTTACACCTGCATTTAATCATGTGTTGTCACATTATTTAATTTAATGAATGTGACACATCATGTATTTTTTAACACAATATATGATGTGTTGGTATATTATTTGACGTATTTGTAAAATAACTTTACACTGAAATATATAAATTAAATTCTTTATGATATTATAGTATTAATCTATGCATGTGTAACATTAAAATGTATAAATGAATAGTTTTCAGATGTATAAAACGTACAATGAATAGTTTATTTTGACAGATGTATAAGTGAATAGTTTTGTTTTTTACGAAAAAGTGAATAGTTAAAACTTAAGAATATATGATATGGCCACTTCTATTATGAACAAGTTGATTAAGTGGTGTATGATGTACCAGTACCACTTATCAATAGTGCTATGACGAATACGAATTTTACAAAATTCACCGTTGGATTAAAAGTTTATATTATATGGATTAACCATACAAATTTTTAAAAAAATTAAAAATCATTTAATGTATTATTGAGACCCATTTTAATCTATATATAACATACCTAAAACTTTTAGGCTTAATTGCAATTTCAGTCTCTCTATTTTAACAAATTTTGGATTTCGGTCCTCCTATTTTTAAATAAGTAATTTTAATCCCCTATTTTAACAAATTTTGGATTTTGGCCCCCCTATTTCTAAATAAGCAATTTTGGTCCCCTATTTTATAAATTTTTGAAATTAGGTTCATCTTTTTTTGGAGTTTACAGGCAGGATGACCGTGGCTACAAGGAGGGTGATGATGGTGTTTTACTGTTTGCAACGAGCTCACAAATTTCTTTTTTTGATTAATTATTTTTTATTTTTCTAGTTTTTTACTTCTTTTTTTTTAAAAAAATTTAATATTAAATATTATTTATTTTGTAAAATCTGATGTGTTAGTAAAATTTTAAATTTATAAATGCCACATTACCTTAATTAAGAGAAAAATGATTAATCTAATTTCAAAAATTGATAAAATAGGAGGACTAAAATTGCTTATTTTAAAATAGGAGACTAAAATCTATAATTTGTTAAAGTAGGGGGACCAAAATTGCTTGTTTAAAAATAGGAAGACCAAAATCCAAAATTTATTAAAATAGGAGAATTGAAATTGCAATTAAGCCTAACTTTTAAAACTTAAGAATATATAGCCCATCTAAAAGAACCGGCTAGGTTCATAATTTAAAATAATCACTTGCATGATTAATTTAATTAACTATTATAGACTATACAGTAATACAAAGAATTTGCCACTGATCATATTTAAATGTGAATGGAAGTGTTCATGGGAATATGCTTCTATCATTTTTCTTATGAAAAACATGACAAATAATTTAATATAAGATCTCATGTCAAGCATCATAATCAGATACAAGTGGCCAACAAAGAGCAATCCAATTATTAATTTATTAAGCACCTTACTTAAACAACAACATTTAAACCAACGAACAGATTCCAGATAACATTATTAAAATTAAAATAAAAGGAAACCAAACAATCAAGAAATCTGTGTCACTGAATTGATCAAGACAGAATATAAATTAAAAAATAAAAGAAGTAAACGCAGCCAATCCAACCCAAACCAACTATATTCCAATGTTGATCTAAAAGCTTAAACCCATCGAACAAAACCAGCAAAGCAATACTAAGTTTTAAAAAAGTCAGATTTTTTGTGTGCCACGAGTATTAGTTTTAAATTGCAGTTGCAGTCTAACATTGCAATAAAATGTAATTGTAATCGTAGTATTTTTATCATGTGACTTTTTTTTCTCAAATAATTTGGTGACCGAAATTTCATTCTTAAATAAAGTGGATAAGTAGAATGTCTAGGGTTTAACCCGACTTCCTAAATATAAATATAATCAATACTTCAAATTTTTTTAGATGGTAATGTATTGCGATTAGTGTAACTAAAATATTTATATTATGATAGTAATTTTGATTAAATATGCAATTTTTAAAAAAAAATTTAAATAGAAATTTAGTGTGGGGCTTCCGGTCCAAGGTAGGAAAGACCTCAAAGAGCACTTACAAATGTAATTTACATTTACCTCCCTCCAAAGACACCAGCGGATCTCGAACTCGGGACCTCTCAAATTTAAGAACGGTCTTTTTATCACTAGACTAAACCTTTAGAGGTATTAAATATGCAATTTAGAACTATAATATGAAGAATTAAGATATATAGATGTTTGTTAGTACTTATCTTTCATGGTGACCGTGTGAGTTTGCATTGAAAATTTCCTTGCTTAGCGTAAAGATACGGACTCTAATCCAAAACACCATCATCCTTTGACCCCACCAACTTCTTTTTATACCCTACAAATTACTCATTCTCCTCTCACATTTCAACTCTCAAATCAATTTATACAAACTATATTAAAACCCAAAAACCTTTCACCCTTTTCTCAATTCTCTCTCACACACTAAAAAAAATGGAGGGTCTTATTCCTTTGGTTTACAAGACAATAATGCAATACAAGGGTGAGAAAGAAGGTGCTATAGGATCATGGATTTGTGAATCACCTTCATATTCATACATGAGACTTCCAACCGGTGATTCGGGTCGGTTTCAAATTCAAACCAATTCATCATTATCTTCATCATCTTCCAATCCGGTTTCTTCTTCTACTTCAAAGATCATTGTTTCTTCTGGTGTTCAATCTCCACATCATTGTCTCACACATCGTCGAATTGTAGCATAATATGAACAATAAGTGCTTGTTTAGTATCACGATGAGTTTGATAAAATCAAGATGCAATTCATGTGATTTTATCCAACATAACGTGATATCAAATACACAATATGAATCAAAATAGGTCATATTGCTATATTAGATGGACTTAATTCAAGTTTTCTATATATAGTTTTGGTGCTTTCAAATAATGGGAAGCTTTTAGTGTTTAATTTTGAACTTTAATGAAGTTGTGAGCGTGTGGAAAAAGTAAAAGTTCATCATGCTCTTGGTTAGTTTGTAAATTAATTGTAATTATGTGTTAAGAACTTGTTGGTGCTTTATGGCCAAAAGGGTCACTTGAAGTATGTGTTTTTAGGCAAATTGATACACAAAATGTATGTACTCTTTGGCCTAAGGGGTTTGTTGAATAAACCAGTTAGTCTTCAATTGTTATAGTATTTTTCTCATGTTCTAATTTTTTTTATTACTCGCTGAAATTTGTGAATTTATACTTCAATTCATGAACGTATCAACTCGATTGAAATTTATTAACCACTTAAACTTTATCATTCAATTATAATGAATTTGGATTTTAGTCTATCTTATAGCTCCAAAACCTTAATTAAAAACAATTTTTGGTTTATATCGCCATGTAATATCCACTAATTTCTCGATCATGTGGCAATTTCAAGGGGTTTTTTTTTTTTTAATCAAGTCCCTAATAAGTGTCATATTAGTACAAGTCCCTTAAAACTGTTCTTAATTGAATTATATTCATCTGTCCTATAAAATGAATCTTTTGAGTTTAAAATAAGTGAATTTTAACATTTTTTTTGGTAATTAACATATTGTAGATATGAAATTTAACCGCTGCTTAACAGTGACTAATCTCTCTTGAAAAATCTGTGGCCACCTAATTAAAATTTGCCTCTTTCAAATGAATTCTTTCATACATGAAAGAGTTAGAGATCTCTCTGACCACCTAATTAAAATTCTCAACATCTTTATCACTTGGACAAAATCATTCTTGGTATAAGTGATTTTAGGATTAGGATTTATTTTTACATGAACTAAAGTTAACAGTCACTCATTTTGTAAGGAGTTAAAATCGTTATTTCAAATTTTGAATGGATAAAAATAAACCCATTTTTAGATAAGTTAATTTAGTTTCTTCAAAAAAAATATTTTAAAAATAACTTGCCTATTTTATTTTATAGGACTTAAACCATATCAAATATAGTAGATACCTAACATTTAATTCTATGAGAATTATTGTCGGAGGTTGCAATAAACAAACATTTTGATTTTATGTTCCTAAGTACTAGCGGAAAGATATAGATCATACAGTAGCAAACACAACTTTTTTTATTCATTACCACAAACTCGTCTTTAGTATAAGAGTCGGAAATCAAACATCTAACCATTTAAATTTTTACTGCACAGACCAATTCAATATTTGTTTCTTAAAGGCAAATATATTATTATTACTCCGTATATTAGCATAACAGAGACCAATAAAAGATGAGCTATAAAACAAACACGCAGTATATAAACGGAACACCAATAAAATATCAATACAGACACTATCTAAAAGAGGTCCATTTTTAATATTGTCAGACAGCATTAAACTATGTCAATGGGTACTTTCTCCCCTTGTTCTCAAAGCTCCCTGATTTGAGCCTGTTTACTTTTAAGCCCAGGGAGTTGGTCAAATATTTGGCTCCATTCATCCAACAAAATATCCATTAAAATGTGCTAACTAATGATAGTATTACTATTACGTATTATGTATTACGTATGGTGGGCGGCGGCTGCCCAAGGGGAGATAAGATGTCTTCACCTAATGATGAACAATAATATTATATTTTTTGTTTAAACCTAATCCAAACATACATATTAGAAGTTTCCATACTCAGTTCTCTTGGCCATTTTTTTATAATTTCCTCTAAATGCATTAAATAAATTAAACAGGAGATCAATTCATTAAATCTATAGGTGGCCCGTTTATGGTAAAAATTTCACAATGAATGAGAAATGATATGAACATATAGTTAAAAGTAAAATAATCTCCAACATATAAATTGGGGTCGGAAGGTTTGAGTTAAACTTCAAATATTCAGCACGAACAGAATGTGTAAGAGTCTCATTTGCGTTACAGTTTTAAGGACAGCTATAAGAATCTGACGATTGGTCAATAATGGATTATGTAATCGTTTGACTTAATTACACTTTTGATTCCTTATCTATATTTTAGATTTCAAGTTGGTACTTTATTTTTTAAAAGTTTCAAGTTGGTACCTTATCTTTTCTACAGGTTTCAAGTTGGTACCTTCTATCAATTTTTTTAACTATTACCGTTAAATTTTGATACGTGGCAATTTTTTTGAACGTATAAATCAATGGCACGTGTCCAAATCTAACGGTTATAGTTAAAAAATTGACGGAATGTACCAACTTGAAACTTTTAAAAGATAAGGTACCAACTTAAAACCTAAAATAAAGATAAGGAACCAAAAATGTAATTAAGCCTAATTGTTTACCCATAACTTTTGAAAAGAAATGACAAGAAAGGGGATAGTTGAAAAGAGAGGAGAAAAACATGAATGATGAAAAGTAAGAAGAATGAAGGACAATATTTATAGTCTCGATCGAGCGATGCAAGCGACTCGATGGATAAAAGGCAACACTATGTGACCAATCAAAGCAGGTGACCATCCATTCTTCTAGTTCGGATTCTAGAACTCGAGAAACCAAAAGCACGATAAGAGTTGGGATTTTAATGAAAATCGAAGAGAAAGAATGGTGAAATTTGGGATTTTAGGCATTTAATGATATTTGCAATTTTGAATTTATTTTGGTTTTAGTCCTCCATTAACTGATGAATCATCTTCATTTGCCATGTCAACTTTGCATATGTGAAAACGTTAGCCACATAAGCGTTTTTGAGACGAAATTAGATGGCAGGGACTAAAAACAAAACCAAAAAAGCGCGTACATACATAAACGAAAGTGGTATTTAAGCCTTTACTTTATTACTAAATTTTTTAAATTTTTTACCAAGATAGTAGTGTGACTCAAGTGGTAGATACTTGAACTCTTTAATCATTTAGTCATGGATTTGATTATTGGTCGGTGTATGGAAAAAACATTTGTTAGAAGAGATCACCCCGTTAATTAGATCTTAGTTACCTCAAGGGGATTAGTCTGCAATTGCGGATTCCAGTTATCTCGAGTGAATTCGTCTCTACAATTGCGTAGAGGATACCTTTGATTTATACCAAAAATAATTTCGGGGTGTATAAAAGAGGTTTGATGTGTATATCTTATCCTTTGGTCTGTCCTATTTGTGAGAATCGCAATGAAGATGAATAACACCTTTTATTTGACTGCAATAACAATAGAATGACATGGCAAACTATTGGTCTTAAGGGGTCATATTAGCATAATTGAACTATTATGATGTGACAAAAGATATGATTTTTTATATGTGTTGTCACGAGGACAAAATTACAATGGGAAATTGTTTAATGTTGGTGTGAATTCTGTGGAATAATAGAAACAATTGTGTTTCACATAGTACCAAAGAACCAACTTTGCTCATAATTGCTTCTAATCCCTCTAAGCCAAATGTCTAGGATTTGGATTCTCTACATTCAAAATTCCTAAATTCACCTACATTCACTTCCATTTAGTGTAAAAGTGTTATGAGAGATAATGAAGAGAGATAACATGGTAGGGGTAAAGACAAATTTGACCTTCAAAATAAACTAAATGTAGGTAAATTTAAGAAATTTGAATGTAGAGAATCCAAATCCACATATGCACAAGGATAATACTTTTACTTCCACCTAACCTAGAACCTAGCTAGTTCTAATCCTAAAATGGCCCAAATAGGATCCCTACTTAAGTGGATCCCCCCAAAATAAATTTTTTGAGGACGAAAATCACAAAACTTGGGGTCAAAAGGCAATTAACCATTCTTTTAATTAGTTGGGCCTCATATATCTATATCTATACTATATATAAAAAGGATACTTCAATTTGGTGTGGATTTTTTTAATTCCAAATTTACCCTCTCAATTTTGTGTGGATTTTTTTTTTATTCCAAATTTACTCTCTCACAATAATCTATACTATATATAAAAAGATACTTCAATTTGGTGTGGATTTTTTTAATTCCAAATTTATCCTCTCAATTTAGTGTGGATTTTTTTTTATTCCAAATTTACTCTCTCAGAATAATATAAGACATTTTTTTTATAAGTTAGACACAGACAGACTCGGAACGCCGTGGAACGCGCTTCCCTGACTAGCTAGTTTATAAATAAAGAGAACCGCGAGTCACGAATATCTAAAACCCTAGCACTAAACCCTCACACCCATCTCTCTCTTTACTCAAATCTCAAATGGCTATGTACACCGTTCTACGCCGTGCCACCGCCGCCGTTGTACCACTAGCTGCCCGCCGCGCGGCAGTGACTTCATCTTCCAGAACCTTCCACAGCGCACTCTCTGTTAAGCTTCTTCTCAACAAAGAAATTAATCCTTTTGTACCCTCTCGGAGTTTCTCTAACGCCGTCGCAAAGAAGCCACTCGCAGATGATAATCTCGCTCAAGTCCTTCAAACTGAAATCGAGTGTGCCCTCGAGGATGAACAAGCTGGACCGGTAATTTTTTTTTTAACTATTGAGTTTTATCCCTTTTGTTTCAATTTAGGGTTTTATAATTGTAATTTTCTTTGAAGTTTGTTTCTTTGTTTTCAGATTTGCATTTTTTTCAATCAAAGTTTCAATTTTTTTTGTTGGGTTAGTGAGTATATTAGATTAAAGTTCTGTATACTTGTAAATTGTTTTTCTCTTTTGTGAAATTTGTTACTTGGATTGAAACAGAATCTTTAATATGATAAGGATTTAGGGGTTGTTGTTTACAGTGTAGTGATGGTTTATGATTAGGGTTCTAGAATGATAAGTGTAGTTGATTGTGGTAAATAGTAATTTGATAAAATGTTGCGGTGTTGCAGTGTTGTAGTACTGCTATTTGTTCAAATTCTGCTTTGCTATAATGCTATATTTCTTCGATAGCATCTATTTGACAACATGCTTGTTACTGATTTCCATAAAAGAATTTGCATGTTTATTTGGAGGAGGAATGATGTCCATGTCCCTTTTGAATGTAACTAGAAGTTTGCATATAGCTGATGTGAATAGAGTGGAACAGATTTTTTTTGGCTAGAACTGGTAACTGCATAAGAGTTGATTTTTTGTAGTTTGCGGTTGTTGTCTTCATTTGCTACTCATTTGGTTAATAAACTAAATTAACTTTCATTAAAGATTAAGATTGGTATCATAGTTTTTGAAAACTCTGTAGGTCTTCACAACTGCTATCGTATGCATATCTGTGTTTAAGTGCTTTATATTTTACTGGTGTTTAAAAATAAGTATGTTTAATTTGCCTATTTTATAATTCTGATTTTACTTTTTTCTGTGTATCTGACTCTTACGCGTTAGCTGTATATCTTGGATTCTTTGTTTGTATGTTTCAATTTTTGTGTGTGTAGTATTTACTGAAATAATGAAATTTACATAACAGATGCTAAAACATGCTATAACTTGGCTTGATTGAGAAACATTTTATCCCTTAGATGTGAATTGATCATTCAAATATTCCTTGATTGCTCACTCGACATCATGTGAAATTTAGCTTCAAGATTGGTCTAGTGTTAGCATTGTATTTTAAGATATGCTTTGAAATCAGGTTGCTAATAGTTTTATTTGATTTGTCGTTGTGAAGTGTATATTGCAAGTAGATTTGAATTGCTGCTTTCCAATGAATGAAAAGAAGTTATCAACTGTTTTTCTCATTTGAAAGTTGAAATGTTGTGAGTTTGAGGAAACATCATATTATTATCGGTTGATTATCTTTGGTATAAGAAAATGCATGACAATTAAGAACTACTATATTTAACTTCTAGCAGCAAAATATAAGATAGAAACAAATTTCCCTTATAGACCTGTACCACGTGTGGCCTTTGTCAGGGGTCATAAATAACACTGAGATTATCATAGGATGTTTATGTCCAGTACCACATTGCTTTTGTTATTAACCATCATTTTAAGTTCGTTGTCTCTTTTGTGTAATTTTCCAGGTTGAAATTCCTGACGGGTTTCCTTTTGAGATTGAGGACAACCCTGGAGAAAGAACTATTCAACTAAAAAGAGAATATGAGGATGAAACTATCACAGTTCAAGTTGAAATCCCTACCGTAGGACCTGGAGAAAATGAGGATGACGATGCGGATGACAACGAGAAGAGTGAATCTAGCATTCCTTTAGTTGTTAATGTTTTCAAAGGAAATGGAGTGTGTCTGGAGTTTGGTATAACTGCTTTCTCTGATGAGGTTTCAATTGATAGTTTGTCAATAAAGAAGCCCGACGAATCTGAAGACGAGCTCGTATACGAGGGACCTGAGTTCTCGTAAGCATTTAGTAATATATGCTGTTATCAAATTTTATCATCTAATGCAATCTATTACAGTTTCTGAATGTTTTTGTTCCTTTTTACAGTGATTTGGATGAAAATCTGCAGAAGGCTTTTCTCAAGTATCTCGAGGTCCGGGGGATAACAGCCAGCACAACCAACTTTTTGCAGGAATACATGTTTAGCAAAGACAACAAGGAATACTTGGTGTGGCTGAAGAATCTTAAGAGCTTCGTTGAGAAATGAATTTAAAAAAGAAATGCTAGAGATTATGATATAAGTATGAAATGCTAGAGATTTGTGGTGTGTATCATGATGAGACTTGCTCGAGGAAGCTAATAATTTTTTAAAAACTTGGATTATTATAGACTGATTTATAGTTTTACTTTGCCCTTCAATGGATACAATAGTCTCTGGGTGGTTTTGATGTCATGATTAGGATTCAATTTAAATAAATATTTCTGGAGTTAGAGTGTTTCAAAATACAATTATCCATGTCAGTGAAATTTGAACTGTTGGAAGTGTCGGTACAATCTACAGTCACCACTAGAAATGTTGGTGCAATTTGAATCGTTGAAACTGTTGTGACAAACAATCTAATTCCTCTACTCCAGTAACTTTTTTTTCTCATAAAATAAGTTCAAATAAAAGGTAGTTTGGACCTTAGATGATGCAAATAGAATATTTGATAGCATAAAAATTAAATAATTCTTTGCTTCAAAAAAATTAAATAATTATAACCCCATCCATTCCTTTTTAAGTGTCATTTTCTTTAGAAAATATTTGCTACTATTTATTTGTCATTTTTAATGTTCGAAGTAATACTAACTATTGTATTCTAAAAAATAATTTAGTAAAAGTAATGATTTTTTAATCTTTTTGGTATGCATAAATAACCTTAATATAACAATTAAAAAGATGTTAGATGTACCAAATAAAAAATAAAAAAACTTTTCCAAAGAGGGTAAGTCAGTTATTTTTGGGTGCTAATATAATATTTGATACTGTATCATACCATAAAGAAGAGGGCAAGTCAGTTTTTTTGTTGCTAATATTTGATACTGTACCATACTCCATAGATAATAGTGACTGTGTCATAATGAAGTGTCACCATAAGTCCTAAAGGTTAACAAAGGAGCAGTCATTACAAAACCAAGGGATTATACAAAAGAGGTCGTTGAGCAAATAAAAACACAGTCAAATTAAGCATTGTGCGAAGCGAGGCTTCTTTCTACTCTGATGTTCAAGTCCCTCCATACTTTCACCTTCCTCACTTCCATTTTGCACAACGCAAAGTGCCTCAATGATGTGTTTATAAATCTCAGTTCCTTCAAGAATCTCAGTGATGTGTTTATCTAAGGCAGTTTGATGAATCTCAGCAACTCTATGGCACCTTCCCTATAAATGAGATTAACACATTTTAAGTAATAATAACAATAATTGAAAATGGATAACATATGCATCTTATGTCTAAACACTTACCTCAAACACTGACTTGGACGTTGGACCGATTGAAGGCTCTTCACCACTAGTAGAAGGGCATTTGCTTTCCATGATCGGAGGTTGACACGCTGCAGTTGTATCAGGAAATACAAGTTCACGCACTTTGCTTTTCAACGTAATTTTGTCAACAATGTCAAGTTCTTGAAAACGCTTTATCAATACATCCCATTCTTGCGCCAATTCTTCCTCAGAAGAGCTTTTGACACTAGTAGAAGGGCTTTCGACTTCAATGATCAGAGGCTGACGCATTGAAGTTGTATCTAGAAATGCAAGC
The DNA here is from genome assembly GCA_951799995.1 of Trifolium subterraneum. NCBI lineage: Eukaryota > Viridiplantae > Streptophyta > Magnoliopsida > Fabales > Fabaceae > Trifolium > Trifolium subterraneum. Next base: position 47,409,492 of record OX637464.1, on the reverse strand, counting down.
TTATGCACTTTGCTCTTCAGATTAATTTTACCAGCAACATCAAGTTCTCGAAACAAATTTAACAATGCATCCCACTCGTGCACCAAGTCTTCTTCTTTCACCTTGTTTGACTCTTTCTCTTTTTCATCACCAAATGTTAATCTCCTCCAATGTATATGAACTGCCGACAATGGAATGGCAACACCCGCTTTATTATATCGCCCAAGTTCACAGGCACAAGGTAAACCATGTATATTTCTAACTTTACAACCACAAATAGAATTGTCAACACCTATAGAGTTCACTCGATCATACTCAAGAACAATACGATTTAGTGCCTTCCTTGATACAATTCCCCTCAATTTCTCATACAAAGGAATATTATGATTGTGTTGCACCATGGTTATGCTTCTTCCGAATGAAGTCTGTATTGCAGTGTGTTGCAGTACAAACATATTATGCATTGCATCCCAACATTCGCACATGTCTCCATTTCTATCTTGCATTAACGACTTCCAAGTACCACGTATAGACCTAACCCTAATAAAAGAAACATAGAAGACTTGAATTAGATTCAAAAGACACTATTTTCATCACAGCAAAACAAGTTTATATATTAGTTTGAGCATACCTGTTTGTTGTTGTATTTCCTAGGTGCGTAACTCGATCAGTCCATGCTAAGACAAACTTTTCCTTGTGAGGAATCAACCATATATTTTTCACATACTCGAGAAAAATAGGATAATCTGCACATACTTCCTCAAAATGCTGCAAGCGCTGCACATACTCAACCTCGTCATGAGAATTTATAAGATCACTCCATGCAGCAAGCACATTCACATTTTTCTCCTTCGGAGACACCAAAGTCTTGCATTTTGGTCTTACATTTATAGACATGTGAAATCGACATAGCAAATTATGTGAACTTGGAAAAACAAATTCAACTGCTTTCATCAAAACAGGATCTTTGTCGGTCACAATAACTTTAGAAATTGAATCATCTCTCAAAAACAATCCTCTTAACTTCTGTAACGCCCATGTGAAGTTTTTTATTTTCTCAGAGTCCAAAAAGGCAAATGCCACAGTAAATGTCAACTCTGTTGAAGTAACACCAACAATTTCAAGTAGTGGAAACCGAAACCTATTGGTTTTGTATGTGCAGCCAATGACCAAGACAAAGTGAAAGTTGTTCAACAAACGTATTGCATCTGGATGTGTCCAAAATATATCTTTCACAATATCTGAATTTTTGTGTCTTCTATGCCAATACACATACTGCTTACGCACATACTGCTCACTCTGTAACATTGTTACTAGATCTTGCATCTCCATTGCAGGATCTTCATTGGGATCTTTTGATTTCAGCAGTGGGTGTCTCGGCACGTATTCCATATCACGAACTAGAGATTGTTATTCTCCTGTTAAACGACCAACATATGAATAATTCATCAATGTTTCAACTAAGTAATGGTTGTGAACTGGTATCCCTTGGAGACAAAATAGAGAAGAGAAGCAAAAATCATATTTATCATGCCTATTATAATTTATCACCAATGTTTCAAACTTTCTGATAAAATCAGTAATGGGGTCCCCGTGAACATTACTCAGGTGGTAGGGACATTGTATGTAATATGCAGTTCGAACCATGGTACTCTCACGTATTCACCCTAAAAAATGAAATTCTAACCATTAGACTACTTGACAAAAAAAAACAACAGTAATGGAGTCCATTTTGACAAGACAGTGGCTGAAGCAAGATTTGGAATGTAAGGTTCCATTTACTTTGTAAAAACACTTTATGTTTTCATTTTCTAATGTTTTTGTTAATTTTACTTGCAAACATGAAGATACTATACTCTTACAACGACTAATTTTGTGAATATTTTTAGAACAATGAGAAAGCCAAAATAATTGTTTTTGTTATTTTCAAAAATAAATCATCCCTAACTAACTAGCATTTCATCTTCTCTCAATCACAATAGTTCATTACAAGAATCACACATTGTTTTTTTGGTTCAGAGACAAAATGACAAAGTCATCATAAACTCACACAAGTGAGGGAGTCAGGCTTCAAATCCTGGTCATGACATCCGCCCTAACAATTTCGACATTTTTTGTCAGTTGTGCCCGGACTTGCGGACTAATCTCACGTCTTCTTATTAGTAAGTTAAAATAAACACATTTTAAAAAATAAAAACAAAAATTAAGGTTTTTACAAAGTAAAAAGAACCTAAATTGTCTAATACAACTCAAATTATACATCTAGGTTAAGTGTGTTATTGTTATAAAATGAGGAAATTCAAACAAGATAGCATATGCAGATTCATAATACCAAAAATGCAAAAATTAGTATAATCTATAATGTACTCCCTCTAATCTCATGTATAAGAAACATTTTACTTTTTAGATTCATTGTAGAATTAATGTATTTAGACTATATTATTGTCTAAATACATCAATTCTATAATGAATCTAAAAAGTCAACTTTTTTTTTTATATATGAGACTAGAGGGAATAATAAGTTACAAAATTTCCAAACCTCTTCCAACAAAAAGATGGATTATTCAAATGCAGGAATATCTTTTACTAGAATCAACATTTTAAGTTACAACAAAGACAGCATTTTGGATAATAGTTGAAAAATCAATGCAAACTAAATAAGCACAGAAATGTGTACCAGAAGAACGAAGACAAACCGGAGCGCCGTGCTGGCAATAGAGGGAGGAGCAGAGTTGATAAACCGTTCCGTGAAGGAATGTATGTGTTGTGAGATGCAGTAAGGGGTTCATTTAGGGTTATAAATTGTAACTTACAATTTCAGTGATTTGTAATTTAGGGCGCGAAAGGTTTTTCTTTTTGATGAAAAATGGCGCGCTTGGTTTAGATAGTTTGTTCCATTTTTTAATATATAAATAAATAAATAAATTAGCAAAAATATGTACCAAAAAAAAAATAACAAAAAAAAAAAAATAGTTAAATTATTAAACTAATTGTCTTTTTTAGTCAAAAAAAAAAACTAATTGTCTTTTAATGTCGTAATGATAAGTTTTAAAAAAATTCAGTTAGAATGTGATAAGCGGACTTTTGAAAGAAAAAAAGCAAGGACTAAAATTAAAACCTAAAAATTTAGAGGAATTAGTTTGAAGGAAATAATTTATAGGCAAAATTAATTTAAAACATAAATTTTGTAAATATAAATTAATATGAAAATATTAGATGACATTGAATTTTATAAATGGATACCAATATTCAACATGTAAGTTGGATATCGGGTGTTGTCCCATGAGCTTGACTCAATTGCTTGGACATCGTATTTTATATGCAGGGGATCGGGGTTCGAACTCCTGTCATCCCATTTATCCACCTTAAATGTGGAATTTCTAGCCGCTAGACTACTTGACAAAGAAAAAAAAAAGAAGTTGGATATCGACTGTTCACTTTAATTTTAAGGTGAATACTCTTGTAAATATCTTATCTTATTTAGATATATATCAGTACACCGCTGATGTGTACAATTTTAATAGGTTGATTAATAAGGTTTATTATTATAAAAAAAATATAGAAAAATTAAAAAACATTATTTGCGGACCTATCAAAATTGTATATCTCAAAATTATAAAAAAAATAATTGTATATCTCAACGATATACCAGTACATCTATACCTATATATAAAAAGGATAGATGAGTTTGAGATGACTTTTTCATTATTTCTATTTTACCCTTAATTTAGTTTCACTACTTCCATTAAGTAATTAATTATTTTTAAACAAAATAATTCAAATCTATAAAATATTTTAATTATTAAAATCACCATAACATAATACATATCTTTTTTTTTTTAAGATAAGTTAGAGACAGAAGTTCCATAGAATCTAGGACGTAGAATTCATTGTTGTGTGGATTGAAATCTTAAATTTTTTTAACCAATCAAACTCTTCCCAAATCTAATAGACAGGGACATTGGTGTTTACATTTTCATTTTCATATTATTGTTGCAACGTAACTACTTCGATAACTCTGACACGAGAATCCTCATTGACAAAAGTGACATGGTAGGTTCAATGCTCCAAATTTTTTGTTAAAATGCAATGATCCATCTTTTATGCCGAACCCTTTGCTTCATGTCACATTTTTACAACACAACATTTAGGTGTATGTAAAACAAACAAAAAAAAAACTATTTGCAATTTGTCTCAAGAATGGTGTGTATTGTTGTTCACTTTGGATTTCAATTTTGTTTGAAGTTAATTTTTTTTCCTTATTGTTTTCGATCTTAAGATTAATTAGATTAATTAGTGATGTTGTTTTCTATATCTTGATTTGGATTTTATGTAGGAGAAGATGGATAAAGAAAATATACATGGTTCTCAACTACATTTCGATCTGAATACTGGTGCAAAGATACCAGCAGTTGGTCTTGGAACATGGAAAGCTTCTCCTGGTGTTGTTGGTGATTCTGTTATTGCTGCAGTTAAGGTGGTTTTTTCTGCTTTTTGTGCCCTAATTTTTTGGTTTCTTTTGAATTTATTGTGTTAATCTATAAAACACCAACACATACACGAAACTGATGCTGACACGTGATCTATTAATAATTTAATAAATGAAAATGATTGAATCTATGTATCGGTGTTGTGTGCTGGTTTCAGGCATTAACACGTGTCAGGCACCAAACACGCTTTCATGTAAAGTTTCTTTTGAGTTTTCTTGGGTTAATAATATATGAAAACTTACATATAGGCACCATTAATAATTTAATCAATGAAAGTGGTTGAAGGCAATACATGTGTCGGTGTGAGACTCATATCAGATACCAGATACACCTTTGATCTGAAGTGATATATATAGGTGTGGTTTTTGCTTTTAATGAATCGTCTCAATGCTTTGTGCAGGCTGGCTATAGACACATAGATTGTGCTCGGGTATATGATAATGAGAAAGAGGTAACGAAAATTTGAAAATTTATATAAATAATATCTATCTACTGATATTCTAGGTTGTTAAAACAATTGTTGTTTGTTCTGGTTTTTTTATGCTAGGAAATTTGTATTTGATGTAGGTAGGGGAGGCATTGAAAACACTGTTTTCTTCTGGGGTAGTAAAGCGTAGTGAAATGTTCATTACATCAAAGCTATGGTATGTGTTTGGACTAATTCTTATAATGAAACCTTGTTTTTTCTGAATCAATCTTTGATGTATGTGAGAGTACTTAATATGTATTTCATTTATTAGTTGATTATAAAATATGAAAATGCAGAAGAGTGAAAATTAGACCCTCAATTAGCTCACCTGAAGATTAGGGTGTCGCCACATTAAGACTTCTGTCATCAAATTAGTTGCTCAAAATATATAATTGTCACCAAATTCTTCCATGGAAAGGAATAATTGGTGACACAGAAGGACTAATTGGTTGACGAATTTGTATATTTAAGGACTAAGGGGTCAATTTAGAGTAAAAAAATTAGAAGACAAATATGATGACATTATGGTATCTGAGAACTAATTTGGTTACAAAACTTTTATCGGACTAATGTAGTAGTTACACTGATATTACTCAAGAACTATGAAGCACATACACAAGTACTAGACACGTAGCATTGATACCATACATCGATTGACAACCAATAGGCCAATAATAATTTGGGAAAATGAAATAATTTAATGTAACCCAATTTGTCGGTGTGTGTCGGACATCAGTCATGCCTTCAATGTGAAGTGTCGGTGCTAGTGCTACATAACTCAAGAATCGAAGACAACTAAAATTTGATTTTTGTATTTTACATTTCTGTGAAGAGTAATGAACTGCCTCCATATGCCTTAGATTTTGTGTTTTTTATCCATAACAGGACTAGTGACTGTGCACCTGAAGATGTCTCAAAGGCACTGACAAAGACCCTAGAGGACCTGCAGCTTGACTACATTGATTTATATCTTGTATGGTTCTTGATTTTAAACCCGTCTTCGAGTGTGATACCGAAACTGAAGATTGTTATATGAAAATTTGATGCTTTTGATAGTAAATTATTTTGTCACAGATACACTGGCCTTTTAGGACAAAATCAGGATCAAGGGGTTGGGACCCTGAGATCATGGCTCCCTTATGTCTTCCAGAGACATGGAATGCGATGGAAGGTTTATTTGCCTCGGGTCAGGCACGTGCAATTGGAGTCAGCAACTTTTCGACTAAGAAGCTTCAAGACTTGCTTGGATATGCAAAGGTTCCACCAGCAGTTAACCAAGTTGAATGCCATCCTGTTTGGCAACAACCTGCTCTTCATAATTTGTGCAAATCTACTGGTGTTCATCTCACAGTAATACTCTGTCCAACTTTTAATAACTGTAAAATATTTTATACATTCATCCAATGACGCATTGTCATGTCATTTAATGGGTATGACACGTCATACATAATTAAACTAGCAAATGACATGACAACATACCATTGAATACATGTGTAAAATAGTTTTACACCAACAGTTCGTAGAAATTAAATTCTGTTCACTGTTGTCAAATAGAGGCTGTAGCGCTATAGCATTGCAGAATTTGAACAAATTGATATTGTTCCGCGATGCACTATATAGTACAAATTATTATGAAATACTAGCAGTTATAGCAGAACTATAACGTACTCCCTCCGGCCACAAATATAAGCAAAAGTGCACTTTTTAGATACATTGAATAATTGATGTATCTAGACTATAATACAGACTAAATACATTTGTTATTCAATGAATCTAAAAAGTGCACTTTTGCTTATATTTGTGGCCGGAGGGACTACACTATATGGCAATGCCGAATTTGAACAACTTTCTACTTTCCACAATCTGCAATTGACTATCATAAACCAAAACTTATCTGGAGCATACCTTACAGTTACACGTCCATTTGACGAATCTAAATGATTTTTTGGTCTTTCATTTATGTATTTCAGGTTATTCTTTGCTTACATTTTTATTAACAACAAATCCTTCTTTACAGGCATATTCTCCTCTGGGTTCTCCTGGATCATGGGTAAAGGGAGAAATCTTGAAGGAACCAATTTTGATTCAAATTGCTGAAAAACTTAACAAGTCTCCAGCACAGGTGGCTTTAAGGTGGGGAATCCAAAGTGGTCACAGTGTGCTTCCAAAGAGTGTAAATGAATCTAGGATCAAAGAAAATCTTAGCTTATTTGATTGGTGTATCCCTCCAGAACTCTTCTCAAAATTCTCACAGATTCACCAGGTTTGATCAATGCCTTCGTTGAAAACATAAAAATTAATCATTCTTGTGTGCGTGCGTGCATGCATCAAACATTCTTTTTGCTTCTTTAGTTTATTCATTTATTTTGTTGTCTGATACAGCAAAGGTTGCTTAAAGGGGACACTGCAGTTCATGAAACTTGTAGTCCATACAAAAGTCTTGAAGAATTGTGGGATGGAGAAATATGACATGGATATAATTTGATTGTCCTCTCTGATTGAAGAACGTTATAAATATGAATTGAAGGAATGTCTTCAAACATCTATTTTGTACTAAAATGATCATTGCTCTTCTTTGCTTTATGTGAATACTTAATAGATAGAAATAGAAGGAGCCATTGAGTCGTTATTTGGTTATCCATGAATTTGTTGTTTGGTTTGAAGAAAACAACTGCTTTATAAGCTTGCAGTCAATTATACAACCGCATTATAAACTCGTGATAGCTAAGACTCCAGATTTTTTTTTACACATAGATCTACTACTTAGATCATTTCATTTTGTTTCAAGAGCAAGCTGACCTTTCTCCATTTACAAGATCTAAAAAAAGCTAAATGAATTTGGCTCACTAAGTGTGAGAAATGGTGTGTTTGAAGGCTTATTTATAGTTGCTCATCATGCAATTTTGGCTTATCAAAATTGCACACTCGTTTAGCGAGTGCAATTATTATTCGTTGGGCCTGCACTGCCCATTTTAGCCAATGACATTGTGTCTCGTGTCACAAATGGTTCGAAGATGGTCTCCACTCTCCAGGTTGACACTTGTCCACGCAACGTCGTGAGATCCATTGAGATTCTCTTTGAATCCATTTTGTGATTTCTTGTACAGCAAGTAACATGCTTTATGGGCTTTTCTAGAGTCCCAGTTCCTAAATATCCGTCATACAAAATGTTTTAAATTACCGTAACATTTAGTGAGATGACAACACATGTGCTATGCAGAGAAATGAAATGTTACATTTGGTAAGGCGAGAGAACACACCAACAAAGATGCACTTTAGATTACGAATATAAAAGAAACCCCTTCTTCGTTCTCACCCTAGTCACTCTTTCACTTTAGTTTTAGCATTTCAATCAATACTCGCGGCCATTGAAAACTGTGCATCTGCATTTGAACCGGCCATCTCCTCTACGAATGTAGCCTTTTTATTTCTCACTTTGTTTAGTCCAGATTTTTTTGCAAAGTCATCCTCTAGATGTAAAATGCTAAGCATTGGATTTTATTTTGTTCCAACTTTTCTCAAAATTTCTCACTGTATCTAATGTCTTTATTCTTTAATTGATTAAAGTGAATTTGCATTCCATGCAGTATGTCATACACTAATTATTGAAATTTGAAGGTTTTGGAAACAAATGAGTGAAGAGTTTTGAAAGCTTGATTGAGAATGAAATTCATAAGGAATTATATCAATAGAAGACTAAAATGAAATGAATAATACAATAACAATATTTATAGAGCATATTTGACAGTTAACTAACTAACTAACCTAGCCAATAATTAACTACTAACCGTTATGTTTGAATGCTTGGACCTCTCAAGTTTCCAATATAAATTTATATTTCTACTTTGCTAATTGTTAATGTTACAACTCAAACAAAAAAAACAAGTGTAATTGAAACTTCTTTCTGAAGAAACAGACCAACAAAGTCTTATTTGCTAAAAAAATCAATGAAGCTAGTTTTGTTGAAACTTCTTGTGAACAAAGAGACAAGCAAAGTCTTATTTACTAAGGTAGGGAAAGACTTTGTTGACGTTCTAGCTTCTTAAAGTGTAGAAATATTTAGACTTTAGAGCAAACTATCTTAAAATAAAGACATGCAAGGAAATGTTTGTGTCCGAGGAACTCATCAGAAGATCATCACAAGGTACTTCTTCATGTGTTCCAATTTGGATGATTGTAACTATCGCTTGTTGACCACTTTTATAAACCATAGATGTGAATGTGGGAGTCCTTTCAGTCATCGAGTTTTAGTGAAAAATGACATAGTCTGCGGTGGATTTGTCAATGATGATCTTAGGTTGTTACCTAACTCAATGGATACAAGCTTTGATCTTTTCAAGAGTTTTGGAATAAAAAGCATTAGTTTGGTTAATGAAATGACAGCAAACATCACTGAGAGATCACAGGTTTTTAATCTTTAGTTCTGTTTTCGCTTACGATTTACCGTTAAATGTCCCTTAATCACTTTACAGTTCAGCAAAGGTAATGTTTTTTTATTAACAGCTGCTATTCACGAGGGAACCGGATACTTTGCTAGTACTTTATTCAATCTTGGTGGTAAGAATTTTGTCAACTAGAAGATAGAACATTCATAATACAAAAAGAATCGTCCTCAAATCAATGTTCTGTGACACCAGGACCATAGTTGAAAGCATAGACACAATTGGAATTTCGATAGTTTCTTACAGTATGAGATCTTGTCTGTTCATTTCAAATCAAACGGCCGAGATCAATTACTACGTCCATGCAGTAACTAACTGTGTTAAATCCAAATCCTTCTCCACCAACATAGGTAATTAAGTTTATTAGTATTAAACATATATAGCTTATATTCTACACAAATACACTCCATAAATGATCTGATAACTTATACTTATAGATATTGCTTTAAAATGGATGGTTGATTTGTAGAATTTTTAATTTATGTAGTAAGTTAAATCTGTGTAGTTACTTACTAGTGTAAAACTTAACACATTTACATGGTAAGTAATCTACGTAGATTCTACACATATACGTATAAAAATATTCAACTACACAAGATAAAACTTACCAAGATAAATGCTGTCTAAACATTATATAGAAGAATAATAAATGTATAATTATTCAACTACACAAGATTGTTGTACTGTTTCAGATGGCCTGTGCTGTATCTATATATTTCTATATTTGCCACTGCCTTGCTGTTCAAAATCCCAAGCAGTAACTTATCAAAAAGAAATTTAGTACACAGCCAAATAATATTCATTCAAATAGTACTTTTCTTTCCCCTGAACATGGTCCAGGTAAGAAAAAAATAATCTGGAATGGGGCAATATTGATAGTAACTAAGATTATACAGCGCCAGCATACTTCTGTATGTGAAAATAGAACAGAAAATGGCTGCAGGTTTGATGAGGTGAACAACAATGATCCAATAGTATGTAAAACAAATGTCTAGTTCAACTGATTGCATAGCGCTATTATGCTTCTACCGGTAGTTCCTTGTGAGTATAAGTAACATTTCGATCGCCATCTACAACCTGTCCATTCCCTCTCAATACCCTGCAAAGTATAACATATGATTTAGTCTAACATTAATTCAACCATGATATATAGATAAATAAATAGTGATATTTTTTTTTTGTCCTAATGTGGAGTTTGGGAGCCGGGAGGTAAGTAAAATCTGGCTAAGGATTGTTATAGTCAGGACTTGAATCTGAGGTTTTCTGAATGATTTGACCTTAATTAAAGCTCGTTAACTACTTTTAGCCTAATCACTTGGTTTAAGTCAATGAAGATATGGTATTGAATGATGATCATTGATTTTAAAAAGAAGCACCAAAATCAAAGAATAGTATACTTGTGATTTATAAAAACAAAGAACAAATTTTACAAGGATAAAAACAAAAAGTAGTATATTTACGGGACCAAAAACATATTTAAACCTAAAAAAGTAAAAATAACATAAAACAAAACACAAAAATGTTTAACCACACAGTGATTAGCAACCTGATAGAAAAAATTGCACAATTTTTTCAGTTGATGTTTTATTATATCCATTATATTCATTTAATGAAACAAAAACTAGTGACATTGCAGAATTCCATACCATCTATTTGTTAACAATCCCTCAACTCCTACAGGACCTCTGGCATGAATTCGACTCGTGCTTATTCCAACCTGATCAACAAATAACAAAACCAAGAACAGTTGAGAAATTTGAATAACTATGCTTCTATATTACATGTTTCTTAAAAATACAAATTACCTCTGCACCGAGCCCAAAACGTGCCCCATCACAAAACCTTGTACTTGCATTGTGGAATACAGCAGCACTATAAGGCAAAATTTTATTTTCAAGTGTTAGCAACATCTAGTAAAAAAAATGACTTATAATCATAGAGTAGTTGTGTGTATAATCAACACATTGAAGCATGAATTCTACTTATTTTAAAGGAATTATATCCAAATGAAACATGATAATGAGTAGAGAAAGATCAAATTATTATCAGTGTCCACGTGTCAGTGTTAGTATCTTGTCTGGTGTTGTGTCGGTGCTTCATGAACTAGAAAAAGGATCAAACAAGGGAATGAAGGCATTCTGGAAATACCTGTCGACTTGACGTAAGAAAGTTTCGGCAATTTCACTGTCTTCGGTAACAATACAATCAGTATGAGAACTGCAGAAACAGTAAAGAACAAATACTTAAGACTTATAAGATAACGATGTCAATAATAATATTGTGGAATCAAAACACATGTCTCGCAAAGGGAACCCAAATTTACCTTCCATGATGATGTATGTGGTCAATTGCAGCAAATACATCATCCACGATTTCAATTGTACAAGCTAGTGAACTATACTCCGTATGGAAAGATTTTGCTTCAGCAATCTTTAATAAAGTACTAGCTCTTGGTCCACCATATAGTTGAACACCTGCAAATAGATTAATAAACAGCAGCCATGTTATTAGCTTATTACTATGAAGCACCAACATAGACACAGACACTAGACACGACACTGATTCTTACACAAAGACACTCATAATAATTTGAGAAAATGATTAATTGAATGTAATTACATGTTTCAGTGTCGTGTCAGACACTACCTTCAATCAAAAGTTTCGGTGCTACAAAGTTCTATTATATCTAATCAAAATCTACATAAACACAAAGTGACAGAAAAATAAGCAATAGGTCAAACCTGCTCGTTTGAGTTCAACAATAAGTTCATCCAGTCCACCATTTCCCGACAGATCTTGGTGTACAAGAAGGGTTTCCTAGGAACATCATGATACAAAATTGTAGTGAGTAATCTATATATTCAATTTATAAATAATTTGAGGCATGCATAGGATTTAAATAGTAATTACCATTGCATTGCAGGCTGCAGGATAATCAGTCTTTGCATCCCTAACAATCTGCTTTGCCACATTGATATTAGCTGCTTTGTCAACATATACATGACATATTCCATCTGCATAATAAATATCACAATTTAATACTACCGATGTTCCTAAATATAAGCTCTATTTCAATTTACTAGATGCATTTATTAGTATTATTTTAATTTTAAATACAACTCTTATTAATATTATTAATTTGTCTTCAGAATTTGGCACATCTATATACAGAAGGCAATTTAGTAATATTCATACACCATGTACGCATTAATTATACTATAATTTTTCTTAATATACGTGAAAAGTGCTCGTTTTTAAGTTTGAGCACAAATAGGAAACTATGTACTATATATTACCGGCATGACCAAGAACAGGAATCTTTGTGGAATCCTTAATTTGAGAAACAAGACTATTACTTCCTCTTGGGATCACAAGATCTATCACATCATCAAGCTGTGGAAGAGTTTAATTAGTCGAAAACCATGTCAAAGAAAATAAATTGTTCGAAAATATAATGTAACTTGTATCAACCTTGAGTAGATCAGGAATTGCTTCTCTTGAAGTCACAAGGCCAATAAGTTTTCCACCAACTGTATCTGTAATAGCCGAAGTAATGACCTATAATAAAATGAAAAAAATAAATATGACAAAACACACAACTCGGATTCTATATTAATCAGATAAAACAAACAGCGTGCTCTTAAATAGAACGGTTAAATATATTTTTAGTCACAGCGTCAAAATTTTGTGATAAGTATTTAGTAAGGATTGAAAATATATTTAACCCTTAATAAAGTCGACAAACCTTGTGTAAAACTGCATTAGATCGTTTGGCTTCCTTTCCTCCTTTGAGCAATAAACCATTTCCACTTCGAATTGCCAATGCAGCTATCTATTGATCCATTTCAATAATCATTGTAAAACTTAATGTTTAATATATTAAAACAAATCAATGATAGACATAATATCAGATCTCTAATTTTTTTTATCATCCCGAAAATGACTTTAACATTTGTATTGAAGATGACAGATGAATAAGAATCGAGAAGGAATATGTATGTTATAACCTGAACAAGAGCATCAGGTCGAGACTCGAATATAACCAGAAGTACACCCAAAGGACATGATATTTTCTCCAGAGTGAGTTTATCTGCTAGCTGGACACAAAGAGCAGTAATCAGAATTAACAAAATTGAAACTGTTAGATTATTAAAACAATATCATATAACAAATTTCATGTGTTACTGATTAACTGATTAATGTGATAATTATATAGGAAGGGCTTTGACCTCAGTTCTTTTTAAAATCTGACCAATCGGTTCTTCCATGTCTGCCAGCTTGCGAACAGACTTTACAAGACTAGCAATCTGAAAACACACAAATTAAGGTCAGATAAAAACATTATGGTTCAATGAGAAAACTTCATAAAACTATAGATTAGCTTCAAGATATTAGTTCTCGATATGTAGTAGACATAGGTACAAACTACAAAGATACATGAAATTTTTAAAATTTGCGATACAATGAAGCTTGGATACATTAGCAAAATCAGATAGGAAACTTATGCAGATGATATAGAAAGACACATTGATCATTCTTCATTAATATATTTATGATGATCACTATTTACAATAAATTATATACGATCATAACAGAAACAGTAAAGTTTCCACTTATAACATACTAATATATTCTAGCCTTTATGTTATGATATCAACAATGCAAAAAGAAAATGAATGCTATAAAAATTACCTATAATATTTTAACTAATTAAGTTCTTACCTTCTCAGGTCTCAGTGTTAAACGCGATATCAATGATCTCTCATATCCAGCTTCCTCTGCATCAGCAACATCAGCTGCATTCTCAATCCTTATCTCACTTTCATTTTTCTCAATTGCAGCAGCCACATCCAACAATATTTTCTTCCTTTCTTCAGATTTTAGATTCTGAAACCATAAGCGCCAACATGAGTTCATAGTGTTATTAGCAATAACATTAGAGATATCGATAGTTAGTTAACGGTTTGTTATTAGTTAGTTACTAACTTGCTCTCCATATAAGTGATATAACTCTTTGACGTAAACATACAATCTCATTATTAATATTGAAGAAATTAATGAAAATAAACCTTGTTTTTCACATTCTTAATAGGTTACTACCTGAAGTCGCCTCGAACTGTCGCGTGCTGCAACTGCCATTTCATGTGCAGTTATTTCCTTTATGCTTGTCCACAAGTGAGCATCCTTATGAAACACAGTACCAATTCTTTCTCCTTGAAGCACTCGCATGATGTTGTCATTAGTATAGCCACTTCAAAGGAAATTAAAGTGTAATTCATTGTCAGAAAAATGCAAAATTTTGAACATATGTTTGTACTCAAGTACGAAGTGTTTGTATTCGTCATGGATTCAAAATTGCATATCAGTAAATAATGAAAAAATGCACACAACAGAAAGTGAATATATTCTCATCATTTGAACTAGAGAGTATACACGGTGTATTAAATTTTTTCAATTAAGTATATAAAGTGAAATATCTACTATCAAGATTCCATTATCTGGCCAACGGATAATGGATAGACATAACCTAGGTTTTTTATGTCTCTATGATTGCAGCGCAGTCATGATTGAGGTTACATTAACCATATCTGACTGTGATATGTTCAAACCACTACGCTCCAGTGCTATAGCACCCTTATAGCTGCTATTTGACGACACTTTGTACTAAATAGCATATCACGGAACAATAGTGATTTGTTCAAATTCGGCTATGCTATAGCACCACAATAGCAGCTATTTAACGACACCGTTTCAATTAATTAAAGCTTAGCAAAAAAGACTTAAAACACCAGAACATACCTAGTAATAATCACAGGTGTGCCAGAATAGGCAGCACAAACAGCAGCATTAACTTTAGCAGTCATGCCTCCTCTTCCTAATCTTGATTTGTCTCCAAAAGTGATTTTTGTATGATGTTTTTCTTTTACATATGTGTGAATTAACTTTGATTTGGGGTCAGATGGAGGACCGCTGTAAAGTCCCTCGACATCGCTCAGTAAAACAAGAAGGTCAGCTTTCAGTTCCAAGGCCAACAGACCAGCCAAACTATCATTGTCCCAGAAGATACCAGATGAATCCTGCAGAAGCTTACAATTAAAAGTAACTTTGTCAGAAAAATAAGAAAACCAATCTAATAAGGTTTAAGTTTTTTTAAAAGCAAATTAACAAATATCAATCTGTTTAGTCCCTCCGTTAAAATATATATTCAGTAAACATCCATCAAAACCAATAAAAGACTGAATTGCTATTTCACAAATTTGAGGGACTTAATTGATCAACCTTTAAAATTTCAAAGACTAAAATGCTTATCTATTCAATGAAAAAACTAAGTTAGGAACAAATGGCAATTAGGTCGAGATTTGCAAGGCCTGAGTTTGACCTGCTTTAAAAATGTCATGTTTGACCGTTTAAAAGTCTGACAAGGTTTAAAAGTCTCTTTAAAAACTTACTTCACAAATTCTTTTACGAAAGTCTACGCATTGCAAATCAAAGGTATAATTTAAAAATATAAAAAAATACACAATGCTAATTCAAATTAAGTAGTTCTTCAAAGAAAAGAAGCATACCTCATATGGTGCCTTCCTAGTACTGACAGCATCATTTTCATTGAAAATAGGAATAACCCTTAAATCTAATAACGAATGCACAGTATCAGTTAGTTGTTTTCTGAAATCTGCATCCCTAAAAAATCCATCATTCACAAGAAGTTGAGACGAAGTCACATCAAGCTGCATCATAGAAAACCACATCAATAAGAATGAATCAGTTAGATTAATAAAACAAAAATTACTTTTTCAGGTTCATTGAATAACAGATGTATCTGGTCCATGAGACCAGAGGAGTATATTAGAGCAATGTACACATAAAATATTTGAAAGTTAATTTTGTGTGCACCTGACTAAACATGATATCATAAAGAGCCATGAGACTACTCTGCCCCACAGCTGCACATGCTTTGCCATCAAGTTCATATTGTGGATTTTGAAGATCAGAAAAGCTACATAACAAATAAATTTATATCAGCTTCATTGAATATTTTTTACCTCGTATCGACAGAATCATGAAAAAAATCCGTACTAGGATCTTTCAATCCTACGCTAATTTCATTGTTGTCGTTCGCGGGTTGCAGAAAATAACAGTATGTTCAAATTCTCTGAAACACTGCTATAGCCACTATTTGACAACATTGTATATTAAATAGTGTATCGTAAAACAAGAACGATTTAACCAAATTCTGCCACGCTATTGTGCCACTGTGAACCAGTTATTATTAACTGAAAATGTATATGGTTAGGTTACTATATAGCAAGAGATTACGAAAAAACCTGCTATTGGCCAATCTGCGATATCTTAGTCTTTGCTTGCCAAGACCAACTGCTCCTGAAGTCACCAATATAACCTCATATCCTCTGTTATTTAGCTCTTTAAGCTGCACAATTAAGAATATCACACATTTTGTACCAAAAAAAAAAGAAAAAAAATATCACATTTAAAGTTATTAATGCCATTCATTTTCAAAAAGACATAGTATTAATAAATTAAAAAGGACAAGGATTTAATTAGTACTTCTCCATCCATCAAATAAATGTCATAATCTATGGACTATTAATAAAAAGATGATTCGTTTATGACACATGTCACCTACTCGTGACTGGGTTTCGCATCCAACACTTTTTCCATATAACTGTTTGGCGTGTTCCATTACTACAAAATACTCCCTCCGTAACACTTTATAAGCAAAATTGACTTTTTAGGTTCATTATAGATTTAATGTATCTGGTCTTTATTATGAACCAAATACATCAAATCTACAATGAACCTAAAAAGTCAATTTTGCTTATAAAGTGTTACGGAGGGAGTATATATTTTGAATTTACTAGAATTTGAACGTTGGATCTCCTGATTAATACTCCTTCAATGTCTCTCCGCTCATTAACTAAGTTGTCTGCTTGTGACTACTATTGATTGATTATATATTTAAGAAAATCACATTTGATTAAAATGTTTAACTACTTCACTGTTCAGATTGTATTAAATACAAATTTGAGATTTATGCTAAATAAATTATAATAATATCAAAATGCTGTATATCACCTGCTCACATAGAGCTCCAAGTCTTCCCAATGCTAATCTACCATCACTTCGAGTAACCACAGCTGTGCCAACCTTCATATATGACAAATCAACTAAAAAGTTAATTAATTATACAATCATCATATGATTAAAAATTAAAATAAATCAATGAGATACCAACACATATATACAAATTAAAAAAAATCAAATAGTACATAAAAAAAAAAAAAATTGATAGATCAATCAACATCAAAATTGACAGTTATCTTGAGATCTCGTGTTTTCATATGTAGTACTATATGTTACAAATATATTTATTAAAAAAATTACTATTACAAATAATAAATCCAAATAACAAAATGTCAAAATCACTTTAACAACTCTCATTTAAATCCATACATATCACATCGATGATCGATCTAAATAGTTTTGTTTTTTTTTTCTGAACTAAAAAAAAAAAAATCAAAGTTGTAATTTTGGATCAAAAACAGAACAGAACAAAACTGATGTTATTTGTTATGAATGTGTTATGAATGTTATGAACCACCTTAACAACAACACGTTTAACACTTCTGACAAAAGCTCGTGTTGGATCCATTGAGCTTCCGTCGAAAGAAACGAAGACACCGAGTGAATCAGTGAGTTGACACGTTACGGTTATAACAATAACAATAAAAACAGTGATTGCAGAGAATGTAGAAAAAACAAAGAAGAAGAAAATGAAGTAATGAGACCACAAAGAGAGGAATACAAATGTATTATGTTGTTTCGTTGGTGCAATGTTTTTACAAAGAGACGCGGCGAGGGTGACACGTAATGTGAGGGTTTTTTTATTTTTTTAAATAATGTTAAGTTGGTGGGTCCCATGAGGTGATGTTCACGGATACTCCTTGGGGAAGGAGGAGGTATGATAACATAACATAATATCCGTGATGCTCGCCCTATCACTATCAGACATTTGGCTACTTGACAAGGGTTTGGTTCAATTCCCCATTATCTTGCACTTCTTTTTTATATACAAAAATACTCATTTCTCAGAACTCACAAGTGTCAATCACTTATTTTTTATATATAAAATCTTTACCCTTTGTTTACATTTTTTTTTCTCCATTTAGCCATGGTTTAATAGCAGCTGACATTTTTTATTATATCTGAGTTTCCGTTAATTTTGGACTGAAAATCAATACTTCTTCGAGTTTTTAATACTTCTTCCAGTTCTTAATATAAGAAGAAATTTATTTTTTAGATACATTAAGAAATTGATGTATCTAGACTATATTATAGACTAGATACATTCACTTTTCAATATATTTAAAAAGTCAACTTCTTATATTAAAGACTAGAGAGAGTAAGTCGATAAAAATCACAATCACTTCATTTAAATCTAATTTTGACCGTTTACATCTTCGATTGTTTCGGGTGTCAGGTTGCATGGGCGACAGGTAGAATAAGTCAATTGTTAAAAGTTAGATCGAAACTTTGTTGCTACATCTATAACTCCATTAATTCAAAAATTTATATCCTTCAAATAGTTCAATACATCGTACACAAGAGAGCAAATGATAGAAGAACTAAATAAACAACAAAGAGTGTTATGCAGTTACTTTGTTTTAAATTTGTAGTTTTAAAAAGAAAATAATGGATTAGAAGTGAAGTAGAAAATTGATTTAAGTTTTAATGGTTGTTCAGTTTCGATTACCCATACCCGATCGGACAAGTCAATATATTGTTGGCTATATCGGTATCGAGTCATATATTGTTGGCTATATCGATATCGAGTCGAATTGTGGATCCGTGCTTGTCCCTGATTTTTATTCTCCATGTAGACCTTATAAGAATGTTTTTGAAGTGGTGAATGATATGCAATATGCCAACGAGTGTATAAAGTGTGCGCAAATAGCTGAGAAAAGCATTGCCTTAGAGCATAGACAACACTCGCATAGAAGACAATTGGAAAATGTTCCCTATTCGTTTAGGCAATGATATGATGATTTGATCCATTAATCTATCATCCTCAATTCATCCGTTCATAAATCCACCGAAACTTAAATAATTAGATAATGAATTGGATTGAATTCATTCATTTAAATATATGGATGGACTTAATCCATATGCGTCAAAGATTAATGTATTACATCAACTGTTAATACAAGTCCGATAGATAAAAAATAATGATTTATATTAATTTTATCAATACATAAAACTTAAAAAATTAATACTTAAATTAATTTAATATTTTTAAAATAATCTTATAAATATAAACAGAAAAAAGAATAAGGAAAAAATTTGGAAAATAAAACAGAAAAAAGAAAAACAGTTATGGGCTTGTAAAAATATCTGTATGAGCCCAGTAACTTAAACTCATTTGGGCTGCAAATTCAATAAAAGAAGGAAAAAAATTGTTTAAATTAAAATCTCTTTGGAAAAATTAATTATTTATCATAATAATAATAATAATAATAATAATGGTGGAGATGGTGGCGGACGGTCTCCGAGTTCCTTCGAGGACTAATGTCGGTTGTCGGAGGACCATTGTCTGGTGTAGAAGTTGTAAGAGCTCTGCCGTGTACTATAATAGCAACGACCTTCGTGGATCGTAGCTTGACACTACTTCTTTTAAAAATATTTTTATATTATTAAATTTGTTTATATCTACTACTAATATATTTAAGAATTTAATTTATACGCACCATCAGTATAAAGTTATTTTACACATTTGTCCAATAATATATCAACACATCATGTATGGTAATTAAAAATACATGATGTGTCGCATTCATTAAATGATGTGACAACACATCATTGGATGCATGTGCAAAAAAACTTTACACTGACGGTGCACAACAATTAAACTCTATATTTAAACGATGTTGCAAGTTTTCACTAAAAAAATATATATATCTACTACTATTATATTAAAATCCATTACCACAAAAGTTACTAATTTACCCTTATTACTTTTAACGACATTGTAAGTTTTATATCCTTGCTGTAATATACTTCTACTACTAATATATTAAAATCCATTACCACCAAGTTATTAATTTACCCTTATTACTTTTAACGACGTTGCAAGTTTTATATCCTTCATTGTAATTTCACTAAAAAAAAATATATAGAAAGAATATACAATATAAATAAATAAAAAATGATATGTTCAGAAACAGGAACGAAACATATTATAGATTGAAACAAAACAGAACAATCTATACTTATCAAAATAACAACAAAACAAATTAATACGATAAACTCAACCATCTATTCAAATAAAAAAGAGAATAAAACCACTAGGTTTGGTCTAGTGGTGAGGGGTTTGAGTAGAATGTTATAGGTTCCGGGTTCGATCTTCAGCTCCTTTGTAAACAAAAAAAATAAAAGAAAAAAGAGAATAAAATAGTTGATAAAAAAATTTTAGAAAAAATAAGAGGAATATGTATAAAATTAGGAAAATAGAAATAGAAGCATAAACAATATTTTTCTTAAAAAAAATATACTATTAACTATTAATAATAATAATAATATAATAATAATACAATAAAGTTAATTACTATCAATATAAAAAAAAAGTTAATTACTAATATCAAATTTACTAAATTATTCTAAATATTTCTAATCAAATTTCTAATTTTTTATTAATAAAATATACACTGGACTATTATTTGTGACGAATACGTAAAAATTGGATAATTTATCATTGATAATTAGGGTCCGTTTGGCCCGGCTTTTTTAGGTCTCAGAAGCTGACTGAAAACTAAATGTAAAAATAAGAACTTTCAAAAACAGAGCAAAAGTTGTTTGGTAATTGTTGTTTTTTTTAACTTCAAAGTTATCTTTAATCTAAAATTTGTTTAGTAAAATATATTTGCACCAAAAATAAAAAATTTTAAAAAAGATTATAACAACTAATAATATTTAAATGAAAACAACCTAAAAAATGAAAAAAATAATAATAAGAGCCTTCGGTGGGATTCGAAGCAGGATCATTGCAAAAAAAGCTCCGGATTTTTTTTCAAAAGTAGGTTTCAACCTTTTTTCTAGAAACTCATTTAATCCAATTTTGCACATTGAAAAAAATCTACTTTTTACGGTAAGAGCTTTGTTAAAAATGTGTTTGGCCCAACTTTTGATTAAAAAGATAATTTAAAGCGAAAAAAAGTCGGGCCAAACGGAGCCAATCAAAAGCTAATTTTTTTGTAAAATTTATTAAATGAATAAAAAAGCTAAAAATTTTGTTTGGCCCAACTTTTGTTAAAATATAATCTAATTTATTCATTTAATAAATTTTACAAAAAAATAGTACAATAGTTTCACTTATATTTTAACAATATTATATAACAAATTTTAAATATTTTAGTTTAAATAAATTTTCTACTATAATATAATAACAAACTTAAATATCGAATAAAAATTAACGACTCGTGCAAATGCACGGGTCTTTAAACTAGTATCTTTAAACTAGTAAAATAATTAAATTCGCATGAGTTTTTAAACTAGTAAAATGATTAAAATAACATTTGAAAACAATTATAAGAAGCCAGTTATGGGCCTATTAATAAAAAATCCATTATGCACCAATTCATTCATCAATTATAATAATGGATAGGTTTTTATCGATCCAGTGTTAAAATCTATCCGATCCATATATTTTGCTACGTTTATACCGTGATTGCCATCTCAGATGCACTCATGATCGAAATCCATCATTAAAAAATAACATAAGTATTATGGATCATAGATTAAAAAGGAAAGGTGAATATTACATCATAATAAATGGGCAAATTATATCACGCTGTAATATCTGTTCCGGAATATATTAAAATTGTAATTAGATTATATTTAAATCAAACTCTTCACCACTTGCATAAAAGTCCCAAAATCCTTACCACTTGTATAAATTTATTGTTTGTAAATTCAAGGGTTGTTACTTCAACAATCCATAATTTGTTATGGGGTAAACCATCATTTTAGACCCTAAAAGTGTACTTCGCTTTTACCGATTTTTTGAGTTCTGGTCGAGTTTAGGGTCAATTTTACGGTTTTCGGTTGATTTTGGGGTTTATAGCCGATTTTAGGTTTTCCAGCTGATTTTTTGGTTCTAGTCGAGTTTAGGGTTGATTTTAGGTTTTTCAGCCAATTTTAGGGTTTTTATCCGTTTTTAGGTTTTTCGGCCGATTTTACGTATTTTAACGGTTTTTTGTTGATTTTGGGGTTTATAGCCGATTTAAAGTTTTTCGGCTGATTTTTGTGTTATGGTCGGGTTTAAGGTCAATTTTTGGGTTTTCAATCGATTTTAGGTATTTTAACGCATTTTAGAGTTTAGTTCATTTTTAAGGTCGATTTTAGGTTTTTCGGATGATTTTAGGTTTTTCGATCAATTTGTAATTTTCAAAAGTTTACAGAGAAAGGAATTTCAAATTCCTAGCTTTTACATGTCGTTTGAAATTCCTTTAATTTAGCTTTGACAAGATACTCTACAAATTACCTTCATTTTTTAAATTCTCCGAATTAATTATCGAAAGAATGAATTTTAGAGTTATTACGCAACTATAATTTACTTAGGTTCAACTTTATTAATTCTACTTGCCAATGTTATCTAACACAAACACTTGAGTTATGAATTGAAGACTTGTTCAAATTGAGGACATGTAGATTTTCACAGTTATGAGAACATGTACATTTTCTTATGCTAATTAATCATGTTGTTTATTCTATATGATACCGAGTAGTGAGTATCTTGAAAATGCTCTACTGAGACAACCAGAAGAGATAATTTGATCAGCATTGACAGAAATATTAATTTTTTATTAAATAATTCACGCCTAAGGTATTGTTTCATGGATTGATATTTTACAGGTTTATTCTTCGGTACTGAATTCATGGCCGTATACTCTACGGTTGCCGACATCAATTACTGCAATCATGAGATAAGCTCCTATGACCTCTATTCTATTTTATTCTCATTCATATTTGTTGAATTACTCAAATAAATATGTATGTGTTTCATTATTGTGAATAGGTCAAATTTTTAGAACATAATATTCGTCCGGCTTAACTTTGTTCAAATTAAAATGTGACGAAGACCATTGGTGAGAGCAGATGTTGAGGTTAAAGCTGCCTTCAATATGCTTAAACTCTGCAGTGCACCAACACAACAATGTGAGATGAGCGATCACAACATAATTAGTCTCAGAGAAAAGAAGTCTATTATAAAAACTTCAAACGCAAAAGCACAAAATAGTAATGGTGGGGAATTCCGAATTGGTAATAACTAATAAATCTATAGTAATTTTTACATTTAAAGTTACCTCTCTGTGGCGAATGACGACAATTTGTTCCTTCAAATCATAAAGAGGAGTTTGGAAACGGTTAAGCAAGTATAAAGATGAAATCGGCGACAACAGTAGTTCTACTACTAAATCATCTGTGACCATATACATTTCTGGTTTCATGACATAAGGAATTCCAGTAGACGATATGGTATCAACTATTTTCATTTCTCTTAAATATTCCTCATGACTGCAATCTTCATGACTTTTGAAAAGTGTGACATCTTTTATTATTGGACCGGGAATATTATAACATTTATAATAACAACAATATTTCAAAAAATTTGACTTGAGAAGCCTTTCACTTACTTCTTTGTCCATAAAATACTTATCTTTATTTAAATTAGCTATGCTCTTGTACAATCCATCAATACTTCCCAAAGAACTATTCCCTTCTAACTTGCTTAAAACTCCACCCAAGGAAAATGTTAACAAATCTTTAATCAAGTCAGCAAAATCTTGCCCCCCTTGAGCATACAATATTTTGCCATCTGATTTTCTTACAATTAGCTTCACAGTGATAGGAGCAACATATCTACTGTTTTTGAAATCATAAGAGAAAATCTTCGGTCTCTCGATAATAGGATTCATTCCTAAAAACAAATCGGTTAGAGGTGTCTTGGAAAACAATGAAAGCTTTAACAGATCCAATACCTGCAGAATATTAGTACTAATTAATACTAAAACATATACTCAAAAATGAATTAAAGAATACAGGTTAAAAAGTGGCAAAGTAATGCAAAAATTGAAAATATAAAACCTTTTCCATAGTGACATTAACAGTCATTTCTATAACTGAACTTGTGCTTTTTATTCCAAAATTCTTTGTCAGACTAAAGATTGTTTGATCCATGGAGTGCGGCAAGACAATTAGATCATCGCTAATGACAAAACTTGTAGCATCACGAACAAATCCGTTGCCCAAATTCGTCATGTAAACGGAACGGTTCAAACGATTCCCACAGCTGCAATAATTTTTATTTGTACCTATGCTCAAATAAGGACAATGATAACGGTAGTCATTGTACGTCTTACATATGAAGTAAAACTTTTTGGGCAGAAAATCATTAATATTAATTTTGAGACTGTTGCAATAATCTTCGGATGAGTTATAAGTTGGCTGCAAACCAAGATTTTCCACACTTTGGTAAAGAGAGTTCATACAACCGACTGTAACCGGTCCCAACATATTCGACTCTTTCTGGAGGAGTCTTGAAATTGTTCCTAAAGGTAATGTTAAGAAACTACAGAGAATGTCGACAAAATCTTTTCCTGCTTCAGCAAATAAAATCTTTGTTAGTATCTGTGTTTACAAGAAGTTTCAAAGACACTACTTGCTCCTCAGTTTGAGATTGAAAACAAGAAATGAAAGAAGCTATCAAACGAGAAACAAATGAAAGAAGCATAATGGGATTGCAAATTCAGATTCTTTAGGCAAAATGTAGTAATGTAACTTTGACAGTCGTTTTCTGCATTTATATTTAAATTATTGAAACTAGTACTAGTAGTATTTGAATTATTGAAACTAGTAGAACTAGTAAATTCTTGAAACTAGTTTAATTCTTGAAACAATGTGACTATTGACTTCAATTCTTGAAACTAGTTTAAGAATCCATGTATTGGTGAAATTAATTCGCTCTATTTTCACAGCAATGCATAAGAAAGTTTACAACTGTATTCCAATGGTAGAAAAAAAGGTCATTTGACCAATGACCATTAGAGATAGTAGTATATCTTTTTATTTTATTTTTTTGTTAAATTAAGAGCATCCGAATGCATAAAAAAATGAATATCCTTATACAAACCAATTAAATTTAAAATCACAAACTTATTCAAAACTTCAAAAATATCCCTCTAGTCCTTAATATATGAAGAAGTTGACTTTTTAGATACATTGAAAAGTGTATCTAGTCCATAATATAGTCTAGATACATCAATTTCTCAATGTATCCAAAGCACAAGTTCAATTGAAGAAGTGACTGTCAATGTCACTAAGGAAAAGGTTTTATATTAGCAATTTTATTAGCTAAATCGCTATTCTTTGTTTCTTAGTAATTGCTCTAATTCAATTCACTTTTGAGTCATTGATTGATTAGTACTAATATTATGCAGGTATTGAATCTGTTAAAGTGTTCATTATTTTCGAAGACACCTCTGACTGATATTTTTTTAGGAACGAAGCATATTATCGAGAGATCATTAATTGGTTTTCTCTTGCGATGATGTTAAAGACATTTTTCGTGGTGATATTAATATCACCGTGAAGCTGGTTGTAAGAAAATCAGATGAGAATATATTGTATGTTCAAGGGGGACAAGATTTGGCGGAACTAATCATACGTTTTCTAACATTTCCATTAGGCGGAGTTATACGCAATTTAGAAGGCAATATTTCTCTGGGCAGTATTGATGGATTGTGCAAGAGCATAGCTGATTTAAATGAAGACAAGTATTTCGTAGGCAAAGAAGCAAAGAACAGGCTTCTCAGGCTAAGTGTTTTGCAATATTACTATGTTGACTCTGGTCTTTTCGATGATGTGTTACTTTTGCAAGATGAAGATTGGAGTGATGGTAGAAATTTTAAAAAAATGAAATTGGTTAATACCATTACCACACCGCCGCCTACGGGAAATCCTATTGGTTATATCAAGAGTCCAGAAATGTATGTTGTTACGGATGATCTAATTGTAGAACCGCTGTCGTCTCCAGTTTCATCCGTATATTTACTTCAGCGTTTCAAAACTCCTCTTAATGATTTAGAGGAAAAAGTGGTCACCATTGGCAACAAAGAGGTAATTATTTTTTTTTTGAAGACAATATTGATTTATTATCTTCACTATTTTGTGTTTATATGTGTTTGAAGTTTTCTTACTAGACTGATTTACACTGAAACTTATTAAAAATATAGTTCGTAGTCATTTACTAGTTAAAGATTAGTAGCTAGCTTTTAGTTTCTAACTCATGAATGACTACTAACTATATCTTGAATCAGTGTAATTATATGTAGCGATCGCTAATCTCATATTGTTGTGCTGGTGCAGAGTCTAAGCATATTCAAGGCAGCTTTAACCTCAACATCTGCTCTCACCAACGGTCTTCGCCACTTGTTAACCCAAGTTAAGAAGAAGAAATGACACCGTTTGCATTGTGTTGTTGATTAAGATATGTCTTAGGAAAATTTGTAATGGCCACATTGTTTTGTTTACTTTGTTGTTTTGACAATTTCATTTTAAGCACTATCCTTTTAGTATCTTTAAATTTTGTAGTACTTGATTATGAGTTTAGAATCAAACCTAATGAACAATAAATCTTGATAAGCACAAGTGCACAACACCTCAGTAGTTCAATTAATAGAATTTTGTCTTCAGTTACTACTCTGGACATAAATTTTTGCTTTGTGTGCCTTAAAATCACATGTTGAAAGTTAGAAATTCAGTTTTGTTACTGCCTGATGTGTCTGCAGCTGTTAGCGCTGGAACTGATGCTGCTGGTGTGATATTTAATCTATTTCAGCGGCTAAACAGTGCAGATTCGGTTGAAATTGCCGTAATACTTTGGAGAATTTGGAAGCAACATAATTATAACGTATGGAATAACACTCTTGATGCCCAGAATTTTGTCCTTGTTCGTATGGAGATGGTTAAAGATTGGACTGTTGTACGTCTTGTTCAGACCCACGGTTTAGCAACATGGAGAGTTACACCGCCATCTAGTATTAATTCATGTGCTACGGTTTTCTTTTGTAATCCATTTTATGGGTATAAATTATGAAGTACTATTTGCAAAGGGGTTTTGAGAATTAGATAATAGTTGATAGCTTGCATCAGTATCAGAAAAAAAGTTTATAACCCAATCATATATCTTGGTTTTATGAATTACTGATAATCTTTAGCACAACTGGGGCTTAAGAGAAGACACTTTGAATTAATATATTTTTGTGCTTATAAAAAAAGTAATATGGATAAGCCGCAAATACTGATAATTAGCTATGAAATGGAAAGAAATAAAACAGACAGTGCATGACGAACTCAAAACTAAGCTTTCCGACTTAAGTTCATAAAACAATGCTAGAAGCCTAGAAATGAAACCACTACAAAATATAGTAAGTCTAGTAATGTTGTGTATTACTACGACAATATTTCATCAAACACACATAAGTTCAATTCTTATTTCTCCTCCTTAACTTCAGTTAACAGGTGAGCCAAACCATTTGTGAGGGCAGATGTTGAAGTCAAAGCAGCCATCAATATGCTAAGACACTGCAACAAGACAGCAACATACTAACAATAAGAAAATGCTAAATAATCACAAGTAATTAATAAACAGTGTTCTTTCTTACCTCTTCAACGCCAATGGTGACAACTTTTTCCTTCAAGTCATCAAGAGAAGTTTCCGAAATGTTAATTAAATTTAAAGATGAAATTGGAGACGATTGTGCAATCACCAAGTCATCAGTAGCCACATACATTTTCAATCCCTTGAAATAACCTTCTTGATTTCCAGAAGTATTGACTAGGAGCATATTTCGACGTTGTTTCTCATGAGTCCTGTAACACCCAACCCATTATTTAAATAATTCTAACTTTATTAAAATCTTTTCAAAATACGCAACGGAAAAATTACGATTTAATTATAAAATGTTTGGTTAAAGGTATTACAATCGACAACATAATTAACTATTTGATTGATTAATTAGCCTAAAACATCGTCTACAAAATCATTCTTATAAAATATATATTTTTCAAATTAAATACATTAAGTCATAAAGGACCCTATATCCTAAATACAACTCTTTCCCCGTGTCACACTTAGAGTGGAGTTTCACCACACACTTGGGCATCAAATAAGCACATAACCTGTAAACCTGGACCACCCAACGGTCCAGAAGTACACAAAACAGAGAGTTAGTAAATCATAACCAACAAAATACAAGTGTAAGAAATATCCTTAACACTTCATCATATTATCATGCATAATCTAACTCACATACATATTCTTAATCTTAAATCAAACATAAGATTATTCACATATACATTGAAACACAATTTGGAAACAATGCTTATCACCAATATTCAATCAAACAACTCACACAACTTACACAAACCACACAATGTCACATATCAAATCATCAAATCATATGCACATCTTCCTAATGCAATATAATGCCACAACTCATGCTATGTCACCCTAGACATATCTAATGCATGTGGTACCAATCGTCTTTATTAGAGTATCTCACCTCTAATATCCGTCTTTATCGAATAAATATAATTCGATATTCGTCTTTATTAGAATCATAGATTCTAATATCCCTAACTCAATACATGAATGCATGAATGATTCATGTACAACCACAAACACTTAATATAACACAATATTAAGTTCTACTCTATGATATGGAACACTATCCATATCCGTCTTTATTAAGATATATCACAAATCTTAATATCCGTCTTTATCGAACAAAATCCGATATCCTTCTTTATTAAGATAACACAATACCTTAATATACTTCTTTATTAGAATAACACAATTCTAATATTCTTCATTCATATACATACATATCATACATTCATCAATAACATCAACAAATCATTATTAATTAAAACATCCTCAACAATTTTAAAGGTATAGGAAGTATACAAAAATATAAGAAAACTTCATAAATTAAGTCTCATCTTATAAAACTAACTTCGGAATTGGAATCTACGCGAAAAATCGAGTGAAATAGGTTCCGGGTGCATAAACCGTCAAAAAGTCAACCAAAAGTCAACTCTGGTAAACCAGGGATCAGTCTCCTGCGCGCCGCGCAGCAATCAGTCTGCGCGCCGCGCAGCAGTCAGAGGAGCAAGTTGAAAAAGCTGCGCGCCGCGCAACAGTCAGTCTGCACGCCGCGCAGGGATCAGAGTGACCTGCAGAAAATGCGTTTTGTGTGCGAAAAATCACTTATTTGACCCAAAATTACTTATTTTCAGTTCCAGAAATTATACCAAGCATGGGTTATGTTCATACATGTTCAAAACACATTAAAAGTAACTTATTAACACAAATAATCACTTATTGTTCATGGATATTGACATATTTGTAAAAACTCATATACATTCACAAATCTTAACAAATATCTACAAATACCCATTTTTACCCATTAAAATTGTTCATACATCATGTTAAGAGTATATTAAACATACTATGAATATGAGTTTTCACTTTCATTAAGAAAAATCATCCCAAAAAGCCCACGAAAATGAGTGGAGAAAGTTTGGGTTCGGAGAAATCGACATTCTCCCCTTTCTCTAGTCACTCACGATTATGAAAATTATCTCTCTTACCTTAGATCGACGATTCCACGCGATTTGCTCTCCAAATCCTCTTGCCCTAGCTCTCCTCTTCTCTTGCTCTTCCTTCTCTCTTCTTTCTCTCCAAAAAGACACAAATGTGACTTCTCTCTCTAACTCAAACTATATATAGTCCTCCCCATTTTACCACTAAAGCCCATTAGTCCAAAAGCCCACTAATTGCTAATGTCTCACAAACTCGTATAATTAATTAATACTCTCGCTTATTAATTAATTGCCACAAAAGAAAATAATAATAATAATAATAAGCCACATCAATATATAAATATACACATATATACAAATAACCAATAAATAAAAATCGGGTGGTTACAAGTCCATCTTCTATCACTTATGAAAAATTGATTATGAACAATACTCTCTTTGAAATTTTTACCATGATAATAACAATAATACTTCATTTCTGTCTGAATTGGTAATATCTTCTGGCTTAATTTGAACTGCGAAGCAACATGAGGATCAACAAGCCTGCTCTTGGCTTTTGCCGACTTAAAATACCTGTTTTCATCTAAATCAACTATGCTCTTGTACAATTTATTAATACTTAAAATACCTGTTTTCATCCAAAGAACAATTTCCTTTTAGCTTACGTACAATTCCTCCCAACGGAAATGTGAGAAAACTTAAAAGCATATCTGCAAAATCTTCTTCCCCTTGAGCATACAATATTTTGCCATCTGATTTTCTCATAACTAGCTTCACGCTAATTTGGATATTAGTACTATTTTCGACATCAAAATTCAGAAACCTCGATATCCTTTCAACGGATATTTTCTTCCTCAAAAACAAATCTGTTGGTGACCTGGAAATCAAAGAACACCTCAAAAGATCCAGCACCTACACAAAATACAAACCAATAGAGCATTAAATTAAAAAAACACAGAAAACATAACCATTTGAAGAACACAAATGTAAATATGAAAACCTTTTCGTTAGTGACATTGAAAGGTTTTCATTAAAGGAAATGACTTTCAATGTCACTTTTAAATTTACTCAACCGCTTTGAAACTCCTTTTGAAGATCTGAAGGAAAAGGTTGTCACCATTGGCAAGAAGGAGGTAGTAAAAATAAAGATTTATTTTTCTCTTTTATTGTTCTGCTTTTGGCAGGAGTATTTTATATCAATTGTTCAATTTACCTTGTTTTCATTTTGCAGTGTCTCAGCATATTGAAGGCAGCTTTGACATCAACATCTGCTCTATCAAATGGATTGGCTCACTTGATAACTGAAGTTAAGGAAGTTAAGGAAGAGATATGAGAGAACAGTTCAAGATGCATGTGATAGTGAAGTTTGTGATGGGCAATGTTTCTATGTTAACTATTTTGTGGTTATTTCAAGTCTAGTATTTGTGTTGAGATGAGATCTATCAGTATATTGGACTACTTTGTTTTGGGTTTAGAATTACAGATATGCAATTCCAAATTCGTTTTCTTCGTTCAATTCCCTATTAATTTTAATTTCTCAACACTTGCAAATACTCTTAAACATCAATGAAGATTATAGATTATTTAAAAAGTGATTTGTATGATGCAAGTGTTGAGAAATTAAAATTAATAGGGAATTGAACGAAGAAAACGAATTTGGAATTGCATATCTGTAATTCTAAACCCAAAACAAAGTAGTCCAATATACTGATAGATCTCATCTCAACACAAATACTAGACTTGAAATAACCACAAAATAGTTAACATAGAAACATTGCCCATCACAAACTTCACTATCACATGCATCTTGAACTGTTCTCTCATATCTCTTCCTTAACTTCCTTAACTTCAGTTATCAAGTGAGCCAATCCATTTGATAGAGCAGATGTTGATGTCAAAGCTGCCTTCAATATGCTGAGACACTGCAAAATGAAAACAAGGTAAATTGAACAATTGATATAAAATACTCCTGCCAAAAGCAGAACAATAAAAGAGAAAAATAAATCTTTATTTTTACTACCTCCTTCTTGCCAATGGTGACAACCTTTTCCTTCAGATCTTCAAAAGGAGTTTCAAAGCGGTTGAGTAAATTTAAAAGTGTAATTGGAGACAAAGGTGTAATTACCAAATCATCAGTAGCCACAAAAATTCTAGGTCCCTTGACATAACCTTCATAACCAGTTTCTTTAGGTGTTTTACAATACATGGTACAATCATTTCGCAAATAACATGTAATTGTTTGTTCATTTGTTATGAAAGGTTGATAGCGACCGATACCTTCTATGTTGTAGTCTCGTGGTTTGTAATAACAATAATGACTCACAAATCTCTTAGTTGATAATATCTCCATGCTTAAATCGGAGTATTGTAGAGCAAGTTGAAGAGCAACAATCCTCTCTTTTGCTTCTTTGGAAACAAAATACATGTATTCATTCAAATCAGCTATACTATTATGCAAAGCATCAATGCTTCCCAGTGAACTCCCTCTCAATAAACCTGCAATTCCCCCCAAAAGGAGAGGTGAGAAAACTTAAAAGTATGTTCGCAAAATCTTCATCCCCTTGAGCATACAATAACTTGCCATCCGATTTCCTTATAACAAGCTTCACAATAATTTCGAAGTTCCTACGATTGTCCTCAAAATCACAAGAGAAAAAGCTTGACCTCTCTATAGATGGTATCTTAACTTTATTCTTCCCTAAAAACAAATCTGTCAGTGGTGTCTTTGAAAACAAAGAACACTTTAGCAGATCTAATACCTACAAAAATGAATTAAAGTTACCTCCGTTACTTTTATCAAAGACGTGTCACTTTTTAGATTCATTAAATTAAATAATTGATATAATGTTTAATCTAATATTAGACCAAATTCATCGATTATTAAATAAATCTAAAAACAAAACTTTTCCAAAGAAAAACTATTAAACAAATAAAAAATTAGAGAACAGAACATAAAAGATAGTAAAACCTTTTCCTTAGTGACACTGACAGTCATTTCCTTCACAGAACTTGCACTTTTTATTCCGAAGTTCTGGAGCAGACAAAAGTTTGTAATATTCATGGAGTTTGGCATAACAGATAATTCATCAGTAATAATAAAAGTTGCACCACTCTTAACAAATCCATTTTGGAAATGTTTGAACAATACAGAACGGTTCATAGGATTCCCACACCCATAGCAGTTATATGTATTTAATGAAATGCCAATATAATTTTCTTTACAGGTAGGAAAGTCAGTGCACAAGAAGTACTTGGTGGACTCGGTATCGTCGATGTTAAGTTTGATAGTTCTACAATAACATTCCGATGAGTTAGCCGGCTGCAATAACATTTCTTTTGTCATCCGTGTACCAAGACACCCTTCTTCGAGATCTTCTACGCCATGATAGAGAGAATTCAGAGAACCAATTGTAAGTGACCCCATGCTTGACTCTTTCTCGACAAGTCTTGCAATGGTTCCTAAAGGAAGTGTTAAGAAGCTAAATAAAACATGACAAATTCCTTCCTGGCTTCGGCAAACAAGACTTTGTTGGTGTCTTTGTTTACCAGAAGTTTCAAAGCCACTTCTTCCTCTGTTTTAGTTGTAGCAGCCATAGCAGTAGCAAACAAACATGGTATAAAAGAAGTAGGGAATTTGAGTTTTGAAAACTGGAAAGAATGTGTTTATGGACTGTAATGTTTTTGAGCATTCATATATAATGGTCCATAATGTGATTGCAAAGTTAGTGTAATCAAAATTCATTTACGTACAGTTAGTAAATCATGTGTTTATGTTGACTGTCAATTCTTGAAACTAGTAGTAGTATTTTGAACTATTGTTGGAAATCCATGCCAACAACAATTCTAAAGAGTGAAATGTTTCTTATATATAGGATCGCAGGGAGTGCTGTACTTGAGGCAGAATAGAAAAGAAAACCGTCATTTCACGTTCATTCGTCACACCAATAATGCAATAATAATTATAAACAATAAACTAGGGGTGTATTGGATTGAGATTTCAAGAGATTATTTTGACAAATTTTTTTTTGATGATTTTAAATGACTTCGTGATATTATATTGATTTTATGAAATTTTAAAAGATTTTTTCAAAAGACTTTTTTACAATCAAGATTTTTAACACATCATTTGAATGAATTTTGAGAGATTTTTTTAAAAAGACTTTTTACAATCAATATTTCATAATACTTTATATATTAGGAAAATTTCAAAAGACTCAATATTTATTAGGAAAATTTCAAAAGACTCAATAAATTTTAATTAAAAAAATTATATTTTTTTGGAAATTCAAAACAACACCAAAAAAAACATACGATGAAAAGTCTTGTGTTTTTGTTTACCATGTTGGAAATAAAAGCAGATAGACCAAGTGAATCATCAATTACCGATAAAAAATATAATTTTTTATTGTTAAAAAAACTGCATAACTCACTTCAATGGCCGGAATAACACAAGAAATAGCAAAACTGTTGAATCCAATATGAAAAAAAAAAAGTTGCAGAATTTGTTCAAAAAGAAAACTTACAAATATTTGATAAGCAAGTGAAGTAAGAAAAGAAGAAGAAAAATTCCGATACAGTGATGATGGACTCTGAAAGAAAAAAATTCTTGGAGAGTTTGAAAAAGTCTCAAGGTTTTTCGTGAGATTGTTGAAAGAGTCTCTCAAGTGTATTTTTAATTAAAAATTCTTACAAAATCCACTACATGAAAGAATCCATCAAAATCTGTTGATTTTTGAATACCAAGTGACATTTTATAAGTCCTGAAAAATCTCAATCGAATAACATCGGATTTCATTGCCTTGAAAAAAAATCTTAATTGTCTAAGTTGAATACCACAAGATTTGATTTGATTTTATAAAAGTCTTAATTGAATACTAATGTAATTTTTTAAGATAAAAAAGTCTTTTAAAATTCATTGAAATCTTAATCCAATACATCCCCCTAAGATAAATGAGAAGAAGAAGATTGTTTACCTAGTTTGGTCGAACAATGACCTATATCTTGCAAAGAGAACAAACCATCCATTTCACTAATTCAAAGAGTTTCATTACGAAGAGATTCAAAAAGAAATTACAATAATTATTCTTCAATCCTAATTCTACCATTTTCGCGAATCTCTACTCGTGATCAAGAGACTCAATGATTTAGTACTCTCAAGATGGATTTAATGATACTTTGTCGAACCCTAGAATTTAATTTTCGTATTATTAAGATTCTAGTTCTTAGGGAATAAAATCCTAGTAATCCAGAATTCAACTAAGATACTCTCTCTGTACCAAATTATATGTCACTTTGAAGAAAAAATTTGTACTAAATTATAAGTCATTGTACAATGCCAATGAAATATTGAATGTTATTTTTTCTATTATACTCTTAATTATTTATTCTCTATTTTTCAATTCTTTAATTTATTTTTCTCATACAATTAATGTAGACTAATTTTGTAAGTTATATCAATTACATTTCTTAATATATGTAAAAGTGCCAAAGTGACATATATTATAATACGGAGAGAATAAATATAGTCCGACAAAAAATTGTTGCTATAAAAACTCACTCGGATTCCACCGGCATGCAATCCAGATTCTAACTTCTTCATTTGTTTTATTTTCTTTTTTTGTGTGAATCTTTACATCTTCATTGTAAAGTGAGACACTTCTTTTACTATTGTGGTTATTGAGTGGAGAAATTCTTGTGTGAGCCCACACCTAACTATTAATGATTAGGCACAACTAATCATATAATTACACATCATTAATATATTAAAAAATTAGAAGTAATTAATAAAACCAAATCTCTTTTTTTTTTTTGGTCAAGTAGCCTAGTGGCTAGAAATTCCAACCATAAGGTGGATAAGTGGGATGACCCGGGTTCGAACCCCGGCCCTCTGCATATATAATGCAATGTCCTACCAATTGAGCTAAGCTCACAGGACAAAACCAAATCTCTTTAACAAAAAAATTAATAATACCAAATCTCTATAAATAAGGAAAGAAAAAAAAACACACATGTACACTTTATAATTTATTTCCACATGCTCATATTGTTTTTTTTTCTTTCATATTAAGCTCTCCTTTTTTTCTTTTTATTTCTTTTTCTTTTTATCTTCACCACCGTTATCCGTCCGACTAGACCGTTTAATCTGTTTCGGGACCAGTTGTAGCGGATTTTTTAGTTATTTTTTTGTTCCAATTATTTTTATATATTATTTTTTGACTATTTTTTAGGTACTTTTTTTTTGTTACTAATTGGAACATTGTATTTTATATTAATAAGCTAGCTAATTCCATTAATTTATAGTTTATATTTTATTCTTTTCATTTTATTTTTGTCATCTAACTTAAAAATAATTAAATATTTTTATGTCACTTTATATTAATAAGCTAATTCAACCGTTAATTTTACTAAATAATACAAATTCAATTAGCTAGCACATCGGCTATAAAATTATACCGTATAATTTATACGATAGAAGTTTGTTTATCAATTATCCACTATTTTTTTATCAAAGAAATTCATAATATTTTTTAAACTCCCAAAGTTTTAAAAAATAGAGAAATAATAATGAATAAAAATAACGTAAATTCTTTGGTACCCAATTATTGGACACCACTATCGCATACACAAAATTCTTTAAAATATGAATTGTGTAAATATAAGTTAACCGTTAATATTAAAATATGATATAACATTATACTTAACCGATAATGAAGTACACTTGATTTTTTTTTTACGACAATAGTAACACATTTTTTAAAATTTTATTCTAATGTCCCAAAAATAATCTTGTTATTTTATTCTAATAGGAGCAATTGAAAAAAAGAATAATACTACTTTTTTTTTTCGGTAGAATAATACTACTACTTATTAAAACTTGTTTTGTTTCTTTTATTGATAACTCATATTTTTAATATTTTTTTTTATCTTTCCTTATTTATAGAGATTTTTTTTTAATTACTTCTCTATTAATTATTTATACTTTTTTAATATATTAAGGATTTGTAATTATGTGATTGGTTGTGCCTAATCATTAACGGTTAGGTGTGGACTCACACAAGAATTTTTCGATTGAGTAAACCCTTTACGAGGAAACTTATCCTTATTAAATTCTCAATCTTGTTTTTTTGAAAGTCAAATTCTCTATCTTGTTAATTACTTCCTCCGGTCTCATATATAAGAAACAAAAAAAAAAATTTACAAAGTCTTAAATATAAGAAAAAGTTACTACAATCATTATATTTATTTTGAATATTCCAATTTTACCCTTTGTTTTACTTTTCCCCATAATAAATAATAATTTAATTTAAACAAAAAGTAAGGGTAAAGGTGGAAATGACATGTTTTTCCTAATCATTTACTCCACTTTCTCAAAGGGTGTGCTTTTTTTTTTTGTTTCTTATATATGAGACCGGAAGGAGTACTCCATTAATTAAGAAGAATACTTCGGTAAGCTATCTTGTTAATTACTCCTATCTTATGTTTACAAGAATTCAAATTCAAATAGTACTAGTTTCAAGACTTACACTTAAATGAAAATAAATGATTAAACTTTTATTATAAAAACAAAACTTAAGAAAAAGCAGAGTTCTGTTATAAAAAAGTAGAATTGCAATCCAATTATGCTTAATGCGCCTAACAAAGTCACCCTTTAACTAAACTTCCAAACTTTTCGGTTGCTACCAAGTACTACCAATTAACATGGCCAGTGCTGTTACTAACACTACTCAAACAGAGGAACATGTGTCCTTGAAACTTCTGCTGAACGAAAAGGGTAACAAAGTCTTGTTTGCTGAAGCAGGAAAGGACTTTGTAGACATTCTATGTAGCTTCTTAACAATGCCTTTAGGAACCATTGCAAGACTTGTGGAGAAGGAAACCAGCATTGGGCCGGTTACTGTTGGTTGTCTAAACTCACTCTACCATAGTGTTGCTGATATGGATCAAGGTTGTTTCTCTACTGATACAATCAAACAAATGCTTCTGCAACCAATTAACTTGGCGGAAGATTATTGTAACACTCTTAAACTTAACATTGATGACACTCAACCCACCAAGTACTTTGCCTGTAGTCAATATGATTACTCCAACTATAATCATGATTTGATCACATCAACAAATAAGGATAAATATAAATGTCGTTGTGGGTATTCTTTTTTCAACAGAGTTTTGGCTAAACATTTCTGCCAAGGATTTGTTAATGGTGTTGCAACTTTTATCATAACTGATGATCTGAATGTCCTGCCAAATTGTCTTGACTTTGCAAGCTTTGGGCTGCTCCAGCTATTTGGAATTAAAAACGCAAGTTCAGTGAAGGAAATAGTTCTGACTATCACTAAAGAAAAGGTTTTTATTTCAATTTCTATTTCCTAAAGATAGCTTTTATTTATTTTTTTGAATGATAAATATTAATATATGTATGTGTTAATCTTATGTTATGAGTGAAAATAGAATCCCTCTGTTGCTTCTGTTTATAATGAGCCCTACTACACCTTTTATAATTTAATAATTGATTCATTTTTTTTACCAATGATTTTTACTAATTTAATTCTGCTATTTCATAGGTACTTGATTTTCTAAAATATTCTTTGCTCTCCGAGTCTCCTTTAACTGATTTCTTTTTAGGAAGGAAACCATCTATCTGTGTTTTGAGGTTTTTCATGTCTGAAGTTGAAGTTAGTGGCAATATCCAAATCAATCTGAAACTAGTTATAAGAAAATCAGATGGCAAGGTTTTGTGTGCTCAAGGGGAACAAGATTTTGCAGACTTACTCTTAAGTTTTCTTACTTTTCCTTTGGGACGAATTAATCATATATTTGGAGAGAATTGTTCTTTGGGCAGCATTGGTGGATTGTACAAGAGCATTGCTGAATTAAATGTAAACAAATATTTGATATCAAAACAAGCTAAGGATAGGCTTGTGTATCCTTGCATTTCCCCACAGTTAAAATTAACTAAACCAATATTTCCAATTCTTGACCCAGGCGATGTTGATTATTACCGTCATTATGTTGGTAATTTTGGTATTCATGTTCATTTTTTGAAAGCTTGGGATGATAAGAGTTCTGTTGGAAATTGTACAAGATTGAATTTTTCTAAATATGAGACAAGTCATGAAAGTTATGTCAAGGGTCCATCTATGTATGTTGCTACAGATGATTTGGTCATAGCACCCTTGTCTCTGATTTCTGCTTTAGGTTTACTTAATCGATTCAAAATTCCACTTAATGATTTGAAGGAAAAAGTTGTCACTATTGGCATGAAGGAGGTAAGAAAGTGTAAAACCAGTTAGTATATAGATTTCTTATTGTTCCCTACTTTCCTATCGAACCTTTTATAATTGTTTACTAAGCAATAGCTTATATTTACATTGGTGTTTGTTGCAGGCTCTTAGCATATTGAAAGCTGGTTTAACTTCGAATTCTGCTCTTACAAATGGCCTGGCTCACCTTTTAACCGAAGTTAAGGAGGAGAAGTGAGAACTCACATTTAGTGTTGTTTTAGGGTTCTTAAGAGAAAATTTTGTAATGGACAATAACAACACTAGATTTACTATTTTGATGTTATTTTAATTCTAGCATTATTGCTATTTAGTAGATTTACTATTTTGATGTTTTTATTTCTATTCCATGTTAACTTTATTTTTCCAATATTTGCAATTTATTTATCATATTTGTAATTAATACTTGTGTTTATATTGAATTACTAAACAACAATTATTATACAATCATTTAACTTAAAACAAGCTATGCCAAACTAATACCAGATTTGGAAGTACAGCACAAGAACTTTTACATATCAGAACTACCCTTCCACCTGATAACAGATTTTAACTGTTGGTTGCTGTTTTGATGTTAAGGTAAATCGAAGTTTAAGTGACATGTTCAATAAAAGGTGTACACGAATTAAACAAATGATCACACATAGATCTTAATATTCTGCAATGTACTTAATCTTCTGGTAATCGTAGAAAGGTTTACCATGTTGGTAATGATATTTGAACATTTCACTCCCCTATATCCACCAGAGTGCCCACCGATGATAACCCACAGGCGAAAAATAACATAATTTTGGAAGTTCCAAATGCACCATGTAACGACCCGATTTTCATTTATTCGTTATTTGTATATATGTGTATATTTATATATTGATGTGGCTTATTATTATTATTATTATTATTATTATTATTTTCTTTTGTGGCGATTAATTAATAAGCGAGAGTATTAATTAATTATACGAGTTTGTGAGACATTAGCAATTAGTGGGCTTTTGGACTAATGAGCTTTAGTGGTAAAATGGGGAGGACTATATATAGCTTGAGTTAGAGAGAGAAGTCACATTTGTGTCTTTTTGGAGAGAAAGAAGAGAGAAGGAAGAGCAAGAGAATAGGAGAGCTAGGGCAAGAAGCTCTTGAGGAGATTTGAAGAGCAATCGCGTGGAATCGTCGATCTAAGGTAAGAGAGATAGTTTTCATAATTGTGAGTGGCTAGAGAAAGGGGAGAATGTCAATTCTCCGAACCCAAACTTTCTCCACTCATTTTCGTGGGCTTTTTGGGATGATTTTTCTTAATGAAAGTGAAAACTCATGTTCATAGTATGTTTAATATACTCTTAACATGATGTATGAACAATTTTCATGGGTAAAAATGGGTATTTGTAGATGTTTGTTAAGATTTGTGAATGTTTATGAGTTTTTACAAATATGTCAAGATCCATGAAAAATAAGTGATTATTAATGATAATAAGTTACTTTTGATGTGTTTTAAACATGTATGAACATAACCCATGCTTGGTATAATTTCTGGAACTGAAAATAAGTGATTTTGGGTCAAATAAGTGATTTTTTCGCACAAAAACGCATTTTTGACAGATCTGTTTCAGCTTTACGCACCAGGCGTAAGAATTTACGCTCCACGCGTAAAATTTCCCTCTAGCCACTGGATTTCCGCCCCAGGCGTAAGAATTTACGCACCAGGCGTAAAGGTTGTTGACCAGGGTTGACCTGTGTTGACTTTTGGTTGACTTTTTGACGGTTTATGCACCCGGAACCTATTTCACTCAATTTTTCGCGTAGATTCCAATTCCGGAGTTAGTTTTATGAGATGAGGCTTAATTTATGAAGTTTTCTTATATTTTTGTATACTTCCTATACTTTTAAAATTGTTGAGGATGTTTTAACTAATAATGATTTGTTGATGTTAGTGATGAATGTATGATATGTATGTATATGAATGAAGAATATTAGAATTGTGTTAATCTAATAAAGAAGTATATTAAGGTATTGTGTTATCTTAATAAAGAAGGATATCGGATTTTGTTCGATAAAGACGGATATTAAGA
This sequence comes from Trifolium subterraneum, assembly GCA_951799995.1. Taxonomy (NCBI): domain Eukaryota; kingdom Viridiplantae; phylum Streptophyta; class Magnoliopsida; order Fabales; family Fabaceae; genus Trifolium; species Trifolium subterraneum. The sequence continues at coordinate 47,368,095 of OX637464.1, read as the reverse complement.
TTTGTGATATATCTTAATAAAGACGGATATGGATAGTGTTTCATATCATAGAGTAGAACTTAATATTGTGTTATATTAAGTGTTTGTGGTTGTACATGAATCATTCATGCATTCATGTATTGAGTTAGGGATATTAGAATCTATGATTCTAATAAAGACGGATATCGAATTATATTTATTCGATAAAGACGGATATTAGAGGTGAGATACTCTAATAAAGACGATTGGTACCACATGCATTAGATATGTCTAGGGTGACATAGCATGAGTTGTGACATTAGATTGCATTAGGAAGATGTGCATATGATTTGATGATTTGATATGTGACATTGTGTGGTTTGTGTAAGTTGTGTGAGTTGCTTGATTGAATATTGGGGATAAGCATGTGTTTTCCAAATTGTGTTTCAATGTATATGTTAATAATCTTATGTTTGATTTAAGATTGAGAATATGTATGTGAGTTAGATTATGCATGATAATATGATGAAGTGTTAAGGATATTGCTTACACTTGTATTTTATTGGTTATGATTTACTAACTCTCTGTGTTGTGTACTTCTGGACCGTTGGGTGGTCCAGGTTTACAGGTTATGTATCTGTTGATGCCCAAGTGTTTGGTGAAGCTCCGCTCTGAGTGTGACACGGGGAAAGAGTTGTATTTAGGATATAGGGTCATTTATGACTTAATGTATTTATTTCGGAAAATGTATATTTTATAAAGAATGATTTTATAGTTAATGTTTAGGCTAATTAATCAAATAGTTAAGTATGTTGTTGATTGTAATACCTTTAACCAAACATTTTATAATTAAATCGTAATTTTCCGTTGCGTATTTTGAAAAGATTTTAATAAAGGTAGAAATATTTAAATAACGGGTTTGGGTGTTACAAAGTGGTATCAGAGCCCCGTTGTCTTCGGACTGTGTGGGTTATGTGTCAATCAGAGCAGGTCTGTGCATTCAGACCGAGTGAACTTCGTGTGTCGGTCGTGTTTGTCTATGAATAGTGAAGTGTCTGTTTTATGAATTTACATGGTGTGTTTATTCATGAACTATAAGTGTGGTGAATTGGATTAAGTGATCCATTCTTTTGTTGAGTAATTATGTGAATGTTATACTTCTATGTTTATAATAGTTGTATATGCTTTAAGTTTTAACCTTGTGTAATTTAAACTTGGTTAGTTGATGTTTGTTTCTAATTGTTGATGACCCGGCATGATATAAAACTACATGGTGATTATTTGAAATAATTTTAAAACTAATATTATTTCTTAATGATGAAGATTTTGTTGAGAATAGAAAGGTAATTTATTTTGAGTATGTGAATTGGATTATGTGATTTCTAATTCTTTTGGTGAGCACTTGATGTGATTGTATCCTTGTTGATTAATGATACATGGTATTTTGTCCTAAGTTGCTTGAATTGAAATTCTTGTTTTCCTTGTGTGAGATTATGATTAAATTCAACATGAAATTTGTAATTGAAATCGTGTAGGATGTTGAAAACTATTTTGTGCTACATGAATCCATATGTGAATAATAGAGTTAATAGTTTAATTTAACTAATTTTGGAAAAGTTTATGGGAATTATTATGTATGTTTACATGTGTATTCTTATGTATGTCTTTATGTGTATCTTTATGTGTAGATCCTTATGGCATGATATAATTTTAGAATTGATGTTAATTCTTGATTATGTGGGCTTCGTTGAAAATGTAAGTTATTTTCTTTTGAGTAAGTGAAAAACCAATTCTTTTTCATGAAGTAGGAAGAGTGGAATTAGTAAGAAAGTTAAGTATATTCTAGTATGTATTTGATATATGTTTTGTTTATAACATGTAGTAGATTATTACTAAGGACTTGATTTGTTCTTTGTAAGTTATAATAAATGACTATGCTATTTTCTAGGAATAGAAAATTGATGGTGAAAAGTAGATTCCAAAATATGCATGACATGTGTTTGTCTTATATGATATGTACTAGATTAATTACCATGAAAATTGACTCGTCGTTTTGTTATCCATGTGATATTGTGAATGATTATGTTATGTTCTTTAGATGAACTTGGTAAATGTTTTGCACATGTTTTGACTATCTTATAGTATCTTGTTAATTCTCATGTTAAGCTAAATATTTTCTTGCATGACATGCGTATATGAATATGAATTGTTGTTAAGCAATATTCATATTTTCTTGTGTTGAATTGTCTACTTTTATTTGTGAGTAGTAGTAGATAACTATATTATTTTCTTTAAGAATGAAGTGAGTAGATGCGGTATACGAGTTTGACTCGAGTTAAATAATTTTCTTACTTGAATATGCTTGCATGATTTTATGTAGATGTTTGAGTATCGTGTTTTGGTGTTTTACCCTTTGTATGCGACATACGTGTAAACGTTGTCGGTACTAGTTTCTTCTAGGGAAGGATGAGTTTAGAAATGATAGAATGACTAGGTGTGAGCACTAGGAGTTCTGGTAGATGAGTACGGTAGGTTTGAGATAAGTGGGGGAGTAGGTTATATTCCTCCGAGATTTTTTCGAACGTGAGAAGTGAGGATAGGTGAAGGTGTTGTTGAAGCGAAGTGTTCAAGATCTAGTGACGTTTGTTCGGAGCAAGTGAATTCAAGTAACAATTGTGGAAATTGCTAGAGGAAAAGTTGTTAGACGAGTTTCGTCGTGGGGACGTCAGTGAGATTGATTAAGTAGGAAGAAGAGTATTCGGAAACGGTTGGAGTTTGTATGTTGTATTGAAAGTATGGAAATATTGTTGTGGGGATTGAAGTTGAAGTGCTTGTTTGAGTAAAAGGAAATTGAATATGACGTAGAGGAGGTGATTAGGATTCTTGGGAGAATGATGATTTCGAATTAAGTTATTGTTCGAGCGAGTCTAGTGTTGTAGCGGATGCTTGATTAAAGAAAGTTGTGGATATGTTAGTACTTATGATAAGAAGTTGAATTTGATCGAACAATTCAAAGTTCTAATTTTACTATACAAGGTAATTTCTAGAAGAATGAGGTTGAGAATGTTAGATATGATTTGTTATTTCTTGAAGAGGTTTGAGAAGCTTAGAAAATAGATGTGGAGATTAGTGAATCGTTGGTGTTAATTAATTAAGGAAAAGAAGCGGATTTTAAAGTGGAGGAGAATGAAGTAAGGGAATACAGTGACATGATTTGTATACTCGTTAAGTTGTCGGTTGTAGAGGATTGTATAAGATAGTTGAATTTATTCAAAGATGGAAGTAGGATAATATTTCGATGAATTTTGTGAGAGACTTGTCGAGGAAAGAATAATTGAATTTGAATAATGATCGGACAATTAGTGTTGAAGTTGAATGAGATTTTGAGATGAAGCTAAGAGCGAAGTATCACTTATGGATGATTATAAATAAGAAAGTTAGCCGTTTGGACATGTGTTGGGAACGAGTACTAGAAAGAGAGATGGAAAGTGACTTATGTCAAGAGAGAGTTCACGAAAGAAGTTATTTCACATGAAAGTGGATATTGTGTTTGTGAGTATATATTAAGAATTTGAAGGCGAGGCCTAGAGTAAGTATCGGAGGGTGTTTTTTATTGTAGCATTCGGAAGATAAGAGTGAGATTAGAAATTACGTATTGGAAAAGTTGATTATGGAATAGAAAAGTCGGTATAGACTAGTAATGTTGGACGCATCGTGTATGTTGGTATAGTATGCTCATATAGAGTGATAAAGAAGTAAAGGATTTTAGATCTTTTCATCACGGACGGTGGAACAATAGTGATTCGATGAATGACTTAAGATGCATTTTGGATGAGATTATGTCGACGGAAGGAGTAGTATTGGAAATGCTTGTGTTAAGAAATCCAGAGGTTGGCTAGAAACTAATTGGAAAGAGAGTAGTTATGTTGGAATTGGGCGCAGTGATTTGAGATATGCGAGAAAAAGAAATTTAACGGTTAGAGATGGTTAATTTTGGTATGTGTCAAGAAAATTTGGGGAGTTGGTTATCAGATGGATGTTGAGATCATGTTATCGAAGGAATGGTTGGAAAAAGATTTATATATGAATGAGCAATTTGGCGTAGTTAAGTGATAAGAGAGAATTAAAGATTTATGGATTCAAGGAGTTGTGAAGTATTCAACGAAGGTATCTTTTCGGAATAAGAAGAATTGGTAGTCTAGTAGTAGTAGTATCGTGAGAACTATGGAATGATACTTGACGGAAGTTTTGGTGTTTAAGGAAACCATTATTGTAGTTTGGTAAGAATGGTTTGTGCCACCATCATGATTGTTGTCTATCTATTGACAAATTGAGGAACTGGCCGTCCTTGATCTCTTGTTGATAGTAGACGAGATTGTGTTGATTGGGATAGACTAATTTTGTCAAACTTAGTAATGTGAAGAGTTTTAAATGTTTTATTGGAGAATTGGATGAAGGAGTTTTGTCCGGAGTTGTTTTAGTAGTGTAATTTTCGAGGGCGAAAATCTTTTAAGTTGGGGAGAGTTGTAACGACCCGATTTTCATTTATTCGTTATTTGTATATATGTGTATATTTATATATTGATGTGGCTTATTATTATTATTATTATTATTATTATTATTTTCTTTTGTGGCGATTACTTAATAAGCGAGAGTATTAATTAATTATACGAGTTTGTGAGACATTAGCAATTAGTGGGCTTTTGGACTAATGGGCTTTAGTGGTAAAATGGGGAGGACTATATATAGCTTGAGTTAGAGAGAGAAGTCACATTTGTGTCTTTTTGGAGAGAAAGAAGAGAGAAGGAAGAGCAAGAGAATAGGAGAGCTAGGGCAAGAAGCTCTTGAGGAGATTTGAAGAGCAATCGCGTGGAATCGTCGATCTAAGGTAAGAGAGATAGTTTTCATAATTGTGAGTGGCTAGAGAAAGGGGAGAATGTCAATTCTCCGAACCCAAACTTTCTCCACTCATTTTCGTGGGCTTTTTGGGATGATTTTTCTTAATGAAAGTGAAAACTCATGTTCATAGTATGTTTAATATACTCTTAACATGATGTATGAACAATTTTCATGGGTAAAAATGGGTATTTGTAGATGTTTGTTAAGATTTGTGAATGTTTATGAGTTTTTACAAATATGTCAAGATCCATGAAAAATAAGTGATTATTAATGATAATAAGTTACTTTTGATGTGTTTTAAACATGTATGAACATAACCCATGCTTGGTATAATTTCTGGAACTGAAAATAAGTGATTTTGGGTCAAATAAGTGATTTTTTCGCACAAAAACGCATTTTTGACAGATCTGTTTCAGCTTTACGCACCAGGCGTAAGAATTTACGCTCCACGCGTAAAATTTCCCTCTAACCACTGGATTTCCGCCCCAGGCGTAAGAATTTACGCACCAGGCGTAAAGGTTGTTGACCAGGGTTGACCTGTGTTGACTTTTAGTTGACTTTTTGACGGTTTATGCACCCGGAACCTATTTCACTCAATTTTTCGCGTAGATTCCAATTCCGGAGTTAGTTTTATGAGATGAGGCTTAATTTATGAAGTTTTCTTATATTTTTGTATACTTCCTATACTTTTAAAATTGTTGAGGATGTTTTAACTAATAATGATTTGTTGATGTTAGTGATGAATGTATGATATGTATGTATATGAATGAAGAATATTAGAATTGTGTTAATCTAATAAAGAAGTATATTAAGGTATTGTGTTATCTTAATAAAGAAGGATATCGGATTTTGTTCGATAAAGACGGATATTAAGATTTGTGATATATCTTAATAAAGACGGATATGGATAGTGTTTCATATCATAGAGTAGAACTTAATATTGTGTTATATTAAGTGTTTGTGGTTGTACATGAATCATTCATGCATTCATGTATTGAGTTAGGGATATTAGAATCTATGATTCTAATAAAGACGGATATCGAATTATATTTATTCGATAAAGACGGATATTAGAGGTGAGATACTCTAATAAAGACGATTGGTACCACATGCATTAAATATGTCTAGGGTGACATAGCATGAGTTGTGACATTAGATTGCATTAGGAAGATGTGCATATGATTTGATGATTTGATATGTGACATTGTGTGGTTTGTGTAAGTTGTGTGAGTTGCTTGATTGAATATTGGGGATAAGCATGTGTTTTCCAAATTGTGTTTCAATGTATATGTTAATAATCTTATGTTTGATTTAAGATTGAGAATATGTATGTGAGTTAGATTATGCATGATAATATGATGAAGTGTTAAGGATATTGCTTACACTTGTATTTTATTGGTTATGATTTACTAACTCTCTGTGTTGTGTACTTCTGGACCGTTGGGTGGTCCAGGTTTACAGGTTATGTATCTGTTGATGCCCAAGTGTTTGGTGAAGCTCCGCTCTGAGTGTGACACGGGGAAAGAGTTGTATTTAGGATATAGGGTCATTTATGACTTAATGTATTTATTTCGGAAAATGTATATTTTATAAAGAATGATTTTATAGTTAATGTTTAGGCTAATTAATCAAATAGTTAAGTATGTTGTTGATTGTAATACCTTTAACCAAACATTTTATAATTAAATCGTAATTTTCCGTTGCGTATTTTGAAAAGATTTTAATAAAGGTAGAAATATTTAAATAACGGGTTTGGGTGTTACACACCACACAGCAAAACTTCAATCTCATCCACCAGACCATGGATCACCATACAATCTAAGGTCAAACGATTTGATGAAGTTGAAGAGCAATGCGACTATATTAAAATAGTCCAGAATCGTTGCACCCTAATCGCCATAATGGAGTTCCTCCTCCTCCTTAGCCTAACACTAATAAGGAAAAAACTAGTGTTTGCATCACCATCTCGCAAAGTTCTGGAAAACACTAATGAGCTTATCCTTGGTAACATCGACTCTCATTTCCTTTAAAGAACTTATGTTTTTTATTCCAAAATTCTGGAGCATACCAAAGCTTGTAATTTACATGGAGTTTGGCATAACCTTTATATCACCAGTAATAACAGAAATGTTTTCTTCGACTATCCGCAAGCGTCAAGCGACAACCACAACGAACACATGGTGAAGTGCAAGTAAACAAACAATTATATTTGCAAGTAAACAGATGTAGCATTTTGTGGGCGAGGTGTAATGATTAAGACAAGGAGTCATGGCAAATTCGAAAAACTGCAAATGTACGAAAAATAACGATACCAGGGAAAAAAAATGAAAGATGCAATTCAAAATTCATATCAGCAAAAAACTTAAAGATCTCAAAACAATAATGTGAGAATTGAAATAGCAACATCAAAATAGTAAATCTAATATTGTTGTCTAATTGTCCGACGCCAACTTTCCTCTAAGAATCATAAAACACACAACAAAATGTAAGTTCTTGTCATATCTCCTCCTTAACTTCTGTTAACAGGTGAGCCAAACCATTTGTGAGGGCAGATGTTGAAGTCAATGCAGCATTCACTATGCTAAGACACTGAAAGAAAACAATAATTTAAACATAAGAAATTGCTAAATAATCTCCTAGCTAGTATACAAATATAAAAGCCTTAAAAAATGTGAAGATAGAAAATTTATTAATATTTGCTATTTTTACCTCCTTGACGCCAATGGTCAGGGGCGGCCCAAGCACATGTGCCATGGCATTGGGCCTCCAAAAATTGAGGCCTCCAAAAATAATTTATAGGACAATAGCATTAGTAATTTAGGGGTCTAAAAATTAATTACATTACAATATTGTAAGGTCCATGCCCAGTTTTCTAAAGGAAAAAAATGCAATAAGTAACATTGGAGATTACGTTTTCAATTTTATTAAAAAACCATTTATTCCTAGTTTCAACATGACAATGTTTCTTAGTGTAAAAAAACATGACAATGTTTCTTATTCCTAGTTTTAATCCTTTATTATTATTATTATTATTATTATTATTATTATTATTATTATTTGTAATTTAAATCAATGATTGTTTAAAAAAAAAAAAGTTTTTTATTAAAGGGCCACTTTTATATTTTGCACAGAGCCTCCTAAAACTTAGAGACGCCCCTGGCAATGGTGACAACTTTTTCCGTCAAATCATTAAGAGGAGTTTTCAATCTGTTAACTAAACTTAAAGCTGAAATTGGTGTCAAGGGTACTACAACCAAATCATCTGTAGCAACATACATAGCTGGACCCTTGACATAACTTTCACCAGGACTTGCAGCCTTAGAAAAATTCATTATATCCTATTTTTTTTCAGTATAATCATCATCTGGTTTGTGAATTTGAGCATGAATAATATTAGAATTACCATCACGATAACCTAAATAATAATATTCAGCAACACCTGACTCAAGAATTGGTAATATCTGCTTATTAAATTTTATTTGTGGGGCAATGCAAGGATCAAAAAGCCTGTTCTTAGCTTCTTTTGATATCAAGTATTTGTTTTCATTCAAATCAGCAACACTCTTGTACAATCCATTTATGCTTCACAAGGTACAACACTCTCCAAATATACGAGCAATTCCTCCCAATAGATAAGTAAGAAAGCTTAAAAGTAAGTTTGCAAAATCTTGTTCCCCTTGAACATACATACAATACCTTACCATCTGATTTTCTTATAACTAGCTTCAGCACAATTTGGATTGTGCCACTAATTTCAACATCAGACGAGAAAGGTTTCTTCCCTAAAAACAAATCTGTCAAAGTTGACTTGGAAAGCAAAGAACACTTTAGCAGATCAAGCACCTGTGTAAAAAGCTAGATTCCTTCTCGACAAGTCTTGCAATAGTTCCTAAAGGCATTGTTAAGAAGCTACAGAGAATGTCTACAAAATCCTTTCCAGCTTCAGCAAACAGGACTTTGTTACCCTTTTCGTTCAGAAGCTTCAAGGAGACTTGCTCGTCAGTTTGAGTAGTGGTAGTAGCTGCAGCAGCCATGATAGTAATTGGTAACAACTAGCAACTGAAAAGATTGAAGATTTATTAGTTTAAGACTTGAACTTGGTACTATTTGAGATTTGGAAACTTAAGATAGAAGTAACTGTACTAGTACTATAAATTTACGTATAAATGTAAGTATTGGCGTTACTTTTTCAAAGCATTTACGAGTAACATCATCAAAAGACAAGTTGTTTACTTTACTCATTAAAGGGTTTTCTTTACTCAATAAGTTTCCTCGTAATGGATTTACTTTACTTTACTCAATAATAACCACAGTGGCAATTAAAGAAGTGTCCCACTTTACAAAGATGTAAAGATTCGCGAAAAAGAAAATAAAACCAATAAAGAAGTTACGTACTGCCTGGTCAGGAAACCCAATCCGATGGGTTTTGGTGATTCGATTTCTTTTGGTACCTATAAATATTTTACGCACAAGCACAATGCTACATTACCAAATTATCCCAATCTACTTCTTAAGTAACAAATAGATTCTGCTACATAAGTAGCCGTTGTGTAAAGTTTATTCATATTGAACAAGTTTTAAGATTTCACACCCCACAAAGACTCCCCTGATTTTTTCCCCATTCACTACTTAAATAGCGAAACGGGTGAAAAAACGTTCCCTACTTAAGTTGCGGACTATGCTAACATATAAGGAAACCCATCACTTTTCTCCTCATTATGTCAGTTTAAAAAAAAACACATTAACACACCAAAAAAGCTCCAAAACCTCAAAATGCAAAATCAACCTCAAATCCACCCATTGCTTCGCATTTTAGTCGAAATCCACTCAACCACAACTTCAACCAACTTCAACCACAACATCATATTTGTAAAGCAGGACACTTCTTTGTTATTGTGGTTCTGAGTAAATAAAGTAAACCCATTATGAGTACACTTATTGAGTAAAGTAAAAACCCTTTATTGAGTAAAGTAAAGTAAACTTGTCTGTTGATGATGTTACTCGTATAATGCTTTGAAAAAGTAAGGCCACTATACTTGCAAAGCTTACACACTAAGTTAAAGGCTTTTTCAAAATAATGGCAAAATAGAAACACTCTGTTGTGAATATCAAATTTTAACTCAATAAGTTTTTTAGTTGCTTCAAATTGCTGCCATGGCTACTACTCAAACAGAGGACTATGTGCCATTGAAACTTGTGGTTGATGAAGAGAGCAACAAAGTCATCTTTGCTGAAGCAGGGAAGGACTTCGTCGATATTCTCTGTAGCTTCTTAACATTTCCATTAGGAACAATCATAAGACTTGTTCAAAAAGAGTCGAACACGGGACCAGTTACAATTGGTTGTCTCAACAATCTCTACCAAAGTGTAGCAGATCTTGAAAAAGATTGTATGAAAACAGAAACAACCAAAGAAATGTTATTGCAGCCAAGTTACTCACTCGAAGATTATTGCAGCGATCTTAAACTTAACATCGATGACTCTCAACCCACAATTTACTACATCTGTAAGGATTTTAATGGTTGCTATAACTCTTATGTTTTGAGCACTTCTTCAGTATGTGATGGTTGTGGTACTCATTTGGACCCTGCTGTTAGTCTGGATAAACAATTCTGCAATGGATTTGTTAATGGTGGTGCAACTTTTGTTATTACTGATGATCTAAGGGTCATTCCAAACTCCATGGATTTTACAAGCTTTAGAATGCTCCGTAGTTCTGGAATAAAAAACATTACTTTGGTAAAGGAAATTGCCATCAATGTCACTAAGCAAAAGGTTTTCTTTTTTATCACTGCTCTCTAAATGTTCTTTTTTTTTTATTTTTTTTTTTAACAATTTGATTTGTACATTATCTTCACAAGATTAATTGTTGTGCACTGTCAGTGTAAAATTATTTTACACATGCATCCAATAATTTATTGCCACATTATTTAATGAATGTGACACGTCATGTGTTTTAAAACGCATTATATGATGTGTCAATATATTATCATTGGTTGATTGATACTACTATATTCTATTATATAGGTATTGGATCTGCTAAAGTGTTCTTTGGTTTCTAAATCAACTCTGACCGATTCGTTTTTACGAACAAAACCAACCCTTGATATGTCATCAAGGATTTTTGCTTACAATGCTGAAAACACAAACGATATTCAAATCACAATGAAACTAGTTTTAAGAAAATCAGATGGGAAGATTTTGTATGCTCAAGCAGATCATGACTTCGCGGACTTAATTTTGAGTTTTCTCACATTTCCTTTGGGAGGAGTCGTAAGTATATTTGGAGGGAATTGTACTTTGGGAAGTATTGATGCTTTGTACCAGAGCATAGTTGATTTAGATGAAAACAAATATTTTGTGACAAAAGAAGCAAAGAAAAGGATTGTTGATCCTCACTTAGCGCCACAGTTCAAATTAAGCAACCAAATTTTACCAATTTGTCAGCCACGTTCGGAGTTTTACTGTCACGATGAATCTTTTATAACTTGTGAAAAGAGAGATTACTTTGACGATATAACAGATAAACAAGCTGTTTATCTTAGAGGAATTGGTGAAGGTTATGTGAAAGGGCCAAGAACTTATGTTGTCACAGATAACTTGGTTGTAACACAATCATCTCCAACTTCAGCTTTACATTTAATCAACTATTTTCAAACTTCTCTTGATAACCTCAAAGAAAAGGTTATCAACATTGGTGTTAATGAGGTATGAAATAGTAATGCCTATATCATCTTCACTATTTGTGCTTTTTTTGCTTCTTAACTTTCACAACTTTGCGATTTTAGCCTCATAATTTTCACAATTGCACTTTCGACTTCCTAACTTTAACCTTTTCTTTCAAAAGATTGACCCTACACAGCTGATTTTAACCAAGTGAACACACACCTGGATAGTGACTTATATACCACGTTATCATGTCAACACACACTCACATGACATGATGTTGTGGCATGTAACTCATTGTTCACGTGTGTGTTGATTTGATCAAAATCAAAGTGTGCCAGGTTTGTATGAAATTAGGGGGTCAAAAGTGATATTGTTGAAATTAGGGGACGAAAATCGTAGATTTGTGAAAGTTTATATGTCAAAAGTGCAATTTAGTCATTTATTTACTATGAGATAAATGTAAATCATTGCTCCTTTTATTTGTTTTTTATTTTTTTTCTGTATCCAGGTTTTTAGCATACTGAAGGCATCTTTAACCTCAACATCAACTCTAACAGATGGTCTTGGACATTTGGAAACCGAAGCACAAGAGGAAAAAATGAAATCTTTCAACTTACGTTAGAGGAAAGTTTGTTAGAAAAGATCACTGCTATAGATTTATTATTTTGTGCAATTTCTACTATAATTTAGTTTTGAATTTACTGTATTTGATATTGACAAGAAACTCGGTTATGAATTAAGGCTCTGTTTAGTAAAAATAGCGGTTAGCTGATAAATTAGCTTATAGCTTATAAGCTAAAAGCTATAAGCTATTTGAAATAGCATTTGAAAATAAGCTATAAGCTAGTAAAATAAGCTATAAGCTCATAACAAAATGATCGTTACCAAACAAAGATTTTAGCTTATAAGCTAAAAGCTATAAGCTATAAGCTCATTTTGAAGCCTTACCAAACAGAGCCTAAGATTGGCATTTATGCAAACTAGCAAGTTCATTTCGTCTTCTCTTTTTCTATTTGTATTTCACGATAAATACATCCAATGATCCAACATATATATTATCACAATTAATAGGAAAATATAACTGATAACAATTCTTCAAACTATTTTTCTTATTATTACACTTTTAAAAAGTTGAGTACACAAGTTTCAAGTCACTTTTATTATATTTAGCTTCCGTAACTGTCGCCTCAGTGATATTATTTAGCATTTTCATAAAAAATAAAGGAACGATTTAAAAAGAATACTAAAGGTTAGAGTAAAGTGTGAGTTTGATATCCTTTGCATGCCCCATATATGTCTGGTACCTCTTTTTTTTTTTTTCTAAACTTTTTCTTGTATTTTTTCGTTTTTATATTTATAAATAATATATTTTCCATTAAAAAAAAAACACTTTCCTTCAGCTTCTTGTTCTTCTGCCATGGCTGATACTACTGAAACAGAGGACTATGATCAACTGAAACTTCTAATGAACGAAGAGAGTAATAATGTTGTATTTGCTGAAGCAGGGAAAGCCTTTGTAGACATTCTCTGCAGCTTAACTATGTGGATGATTAAGGGTCACCGATAACATGGTTAAGATCATGACAATAATTCGTTCATCCTTTTTGCCAGCGAAAAAACAATGGTAATTATGTACATGGTTGATTAAAATGATTGCAAGCGAAAATGATTTGTTACAAATTAGGATTTGAAGTTCATAAATTTGTTTTTGGGTGAGAAAATTTGAACCAACATTGATGAAAATGTCTGATGCGGCTTCTAATGCGGCCGTACACGCGCGTGAATTAAAATTTATTGTAGTTATACAAATTGTTTTAAAATTATATTTTTGATTCATTATTGGGAATATAAAGTTTCCGTTCACCACCACAAAGAGATAAAGTGGTATATCTGTTCACCACAACAAAGAGATAATGTGGTATCCGTTCACCTAATGAAATAAGATAGTTTTTATATATTGGGTAAATAGGGTTTTACCCGTGCAAAGTAGGCAAATTTTGGTTTACCCCTGCAAATCTTTTTTTTTTTATTATCCCATGTAATGTGAAGATTCTATGATTTACCCCTTATGAAATTTTTGACTTAAGATTCCGTCATTTTGCCTTTTGTAATGTTAGCGAGTTTTGATTTACCCCCTGATTGACCATATCACGTCATCATTTTGTGAAATCTTAGGTCAACATTTTTCATTAGGGGGATAAACCAAAGAATTTTCACCTACTTTGCAGTGGGGTAAAACCATATTAACTCATATATTTTGTTGATAGTTAACCAACACTTAAAGAACTACGTAGCTTCGATTCCTAATCGTTTAGGGATAGGTAGGACCATGTGGCTGAGCTAATCTCACTTCCATGTCAACCATATAACAAAGTCATCATCAATTATTAGCACATACTAGTAATATTTAATTTCCACTTACTTGTAGTATTTTATAAAACACTTGTTTTAAAACAAACTGTTTTAGTCAACGATATGATATACTAAGAAGAGAGTTGCGAATGTCCTACAAAAATATGTATACCTTTTATTTTATATAAATAAATAAATCTATATACAAAAGATTATGACACGGGAATGCAAATTTATAACCCAATTTGGAATATTTTTTTTTTAACAGCATTCAAATTTGGATGATTGATAAATAAAAAATATGTTTAGAACAAAGTTCTCTGCATAAAATATTTGCTATATGGTTGACATAAAATTAAATACTATAGTCACAAAAACTAAATCATTGAATGTGCTTCACATTTCGTGCAAATATTAAAATTTCCATCTTGCTGGATTGCAAATATATTAGTAATAGATAATGTTGATATGGTCAGATACTTTATTATATAATGATACAAGCAAATTAAAAAGCACATGATTGGAAAATTAACCAGCTCAAAATAATAAGCCAAACAAAGTTACCTTCACAATAAAACTTCAAACTTTTAGATCAGTTGCTAGTTGTTACCATGGCAGGTGCAGCTACTACCACTACTCAAACAGAGGAGCTTGTGTCATTGAAACTTCTGTTGAACGAAAAGGGTAACAAAGTCTTATTTGCTGAAGCTGGGAATGATTTTGTGGATGTTCTCTTTAGCTTCTTAACAATGCCTTTAGGAACCATTGCAAGACTTGTAGAGAAGGAATGTAGCATTGGTCCAGTTACTGTTGGTTGTCTAAACTCACTCTATAAAAGTGTTGCTGATCTTGATCAAGGTTGTTTCTCTACTGACACAATTAAACAAATGCTGCTGCAACCAATTAACTCGGCGGAAGATTATTGCAGCACTCTTAAACTTAACATTGACGACACTCCGCCCACCAATTACTTCTTGTGTACTTCATGTCATTACAATTCCCGCTCCGATTATGTTCATGACTTCACCACATTAACAATTACAGATAAACATGGATGTCGCTGTGGGTATTCTTTTTCTGGTCCAGTTTCCTCTAAACATTTCCATCAAGGATTTGTTAATGGTACCGCTACATTTGTGATAACTGACGATCTCATTGTGATGCCAAATTGTATTGAATATGCTAGTTTTGGGCTGCTTCAGAAATTGGGTATAAAAGACCCAAGTTCGGTGAAGGAAATCAATCTGAATGTCACTAAAGAAAAGGTATTGTATTTGAGTTTCTATTCCTTGTTTCTGTTTATTCTTAATGAAAAATGTTAGTACATGTTAGTCTTAATTATGTTTTGCGTCAATAATGAATTGATTCTTGGCCGTCTTAGGCCCCTTAATCAAGGGTCTTATGCCGCTTTATTAGGTGGCCAGGGATTTGACTCTTGGCTGCTCTGCACTTGTGTATGGAAAATGTTCAGTTGGACAGAGAGAATCTACCTTGTATGTCCGCTAATGGTGGTGGAAATTTTTACCCAAAAAAAAGAGAGAATTTTTAACACTTATTTATCAACATTCTATCTCCTAATTCTTTCTATTTATAACAAACTCACCTCTCTTATGATATAGGTACTTGATTTGCTAAAATGTTCTTTGCTCTCCAAGTCTACTTTGACCAATTTCTTTTTAGGCAAGAAACCATCTATCGGAGTTTCTAGGTTTTTCTTATGTGATGTTGAAATTAGTGGTAATATCCAAATCATTCTGAAACTAGTTATAAGAAAATCAGATGGCAAGGTTTTGTGTGCTCAAGGGGAACAAGATTTTGCAAACTTACTACTAAGTTTTCTTACTTTTCCTTTGGGAGGAATCGCACGTATATTTGGAGAGAATTGTTCCTTGGGTAGCATTAATCGATTGTACATGAGCATATCTCATTTAAATGAAAACAAAAACATGATATCAAAAGAAGCTAAGAACAGGCTTGTTGATCCCTGTATTGCCCCGCAGTTTAAATTGAGCAAGCAGATATTAACAATTCTTGATCCAGATGTTATCCAATATTATTGTTGTGAAAATGGTAAAGATATTTCTGTTCAATTTTGCAAAGCTGGTGAAGATATGAGATATGAGGGATATCGTAGGAGAATAAATTTTACTAATTACCCGGCAATTCATGAAGGTTATGTCAAAGGTCCAGCTATGTATGTTGCTACTGATGATTTGGTTGTAACACGCTTATCTCCGATTTCTGCATTAGGTTTACTTAACCGTTTCCAAACTCCTCTTAATGATTTGAATGAAAAGGTTGTCACCATTGGCATCAAGGAGGTATGAAAGAGTAGCTAGTTTAGATTTCTTAATGATCAATTTTTTATGCTTTTATAATTGTTTACTTAAGATATTAATTAGCAGCAACTTATATATTTACCTTTGTGTTTGTTGCAGGCTCTCAGCATATTGAATGCTGGTTTAACTTCAACATCTGCCCTTACAAATGGTCTGGCTCATCTTTTAACCGACGTTAAGGAGGAGAAATGAGAGCTTACATTGTGTTGTGTGTTTGAAGTTGTAAAAGGAGAACCACAAAAGATTTACTATTTTGATGTTGTTGTCTTAATTCTAACAATAATGTTTTGAGATCTCAAGTTTTATTCAGTTTAGAATTTTTCATGGTACCCTTTAATTTATTTTAATTTTATTTTTCCAATATTTTCCGTTTAATTTTTCATGGACTATATGTTTTGAGTTAGAGAGTTGTGTACCATCATAAAATATTCATCAATCTTCAAATTAAGCTCAAATAGCATAAAAGACACGTTTGAGTTATGGTCATCAAAGGGTGCTCGGCTCATACTCCTTTTACTTGGAGTATGAGGAGGAACGAGGAAAAACCCTAAATCATTAGTTTTCCCTAATTCATTTAGTCCATTGTAGAAGATTAAGATCTATGTGCTATCATTTGATTAATTTACACCTTTGATTAAACATCGACCAAGAGTTAAAATCTGGATTCAAGCAATGCACGTGCGTGGTAGTCAGGAATTATGATTTGTAACCGTTTTGAGCCGGGCTTTGTGGCCTTACTTCCAAATCTAGTATTAGTTTTGTTGTATTGGAGTTGATCATCAACTTTAGTTTGGCATAGCTGGTGCAAAACTAAATGATTGTATAATGATGAATTGAAAATTGTTGTTAACCAACTCAATAAACACAGGCAACAATAAAGAATATGAAAAACTACAAATATTGGAAAAATAAAATTACTAGCATGTAAAAGAAATGAAAGTATGCCATTCAACACTGAATAAAACTTAAAGATCACAAAGCAATAATGCTAGAATTGAAATAACAACATCCAAAATACTAAATCTAGTGATGTTGTCCATTTGCATATAAATTTCTCACTTCCCCTCCTTAACTTCTGTTAAAAGGTGAGCCAGACCATTTGTAAGGGCAGATTTTGAAGTCAAAGAAGCTTTCAATATGCTGATAGCCTGTAAAACACCATGGTAAAAATAAGTGATTTCAAATTAATCTCTAAGTAAACAAGTGTACAAGCTTTGAAAAGGAACATTAAGAAATCTATACTAGCTACTTTTGATCTTTCTTACCTCCTTGATCCCGATTGTGACAACATTTTCATGTCTTACGTTTGATATGATTGTGTTACAGTGGGATGTACTTCTGGTACTTCCCTAAACGTTCTCTTGTATTTTCTCATTATTATATATATTATATTTGCCATTCAAAAAAAAAAAAAAAAAGAGGAGTTTTGAATCGGTTAAGTAAACCCAATGCAGAAATTGGAGACAAGGGTGCTATGACCAAATCATCTGTAGCAACATACAAAGCTGGATTCTTGACATATCCTTGATGATTTGGCTCATAATTAGATAACTTCCTTCTATCAAGGATTTCCACATTATATTCACCAGCTTTTAAAAGTTGAAAACAAGTAACATTACCACCATTATAATAGCAATATTCGACAACACCTGGCTCAAGAATTGGTAATATCTGTTTGCTTAATTTAATCTGTGGGGAAATGCAAGGATCAACAAGCCTGTTCTTAGCTTCTTTTGATATCAAGTATTTGTTTACATTTAATTCAGCAACGCTCTTGTACAATCCACCAATGCTTCCCAAAGAACAACTCTCCCTATTTTATACGGTACTATGTGATGATGCACTATGAAGTGTGAAGTTTATAGTTGGTTTATATGTCATTAAGTGTGAGTATGTCAATATGTGTATTTGGATACTATTTGATTAAGTGAATTAGATGTTTGATCGAGATGTGAGATATACCTTATTCCTTATGTGATAATATGTGATGACATGATGTAACCTTGTAATTCTTTCAATATGAAGATTATGCTTATGAGTAGAGTTAATTATTATTGTGATAAATGCTAAGTACATTCTTGCATTTATGATTGTTGGTTATATGTATCTAATCTCTGTTTTGTGCGTTTGTGGACCGTTAGGTGGTCCAGATACTCAGGTGTGTTATACTCGAGTTGTCGGTGAAACTCCGCACTGATTAGGACACGAGAAGGGTTCATGTGTACTTTGTGTATCGAGTCCTTTACTTATTTTAGATTGTATTAAAATGAGTATTTGCTTGTATAAACATTGATTTCTATTTTATTCACTTTAGTATTATTTATTTGGAAGAAGGGTAATACCTCAAACTAGTGTTTTGTATCTTGGTTTTCAGTTAAAGCAATAAAGTCTTGTTATCCGCTGCAAGTTTTCGTAAAATATTTTCTGAAGTTAGAACTTTGTATGCGAAAGAGGCTGGAACCACTTTATGACAGAACTGACAAGATATAGTTTTAAAAGCAATGCTCGCATGGCATTTTTGTTAATTTTATCTTTAAAGGCCAGGCTAATTAACATAGGCAACTGCAGGGGAGGTTTGCAATAACTTTTAAAATATACTAACCATTTTCTACTATCTGTTAATATAGCGGCGGCTCTGATCACCGGAAACTAACACAAAATTTAGAAAAAATGGCGCCAATAATTTACCGATGGCTCAGACCGCCGCAAAATCTGCTGTAACATAGCGGCGGTTCTGACCGCCGCAAACTAACACAGATTTAAAAAAAACTGGCGCTAGTAATTTATCGGCGGCTCAGACCGCCACAAAATATGCTGTAACATAGCGGCGACTCTGACTGCCGCAAAGTAATACAGATTTCAAAAAAAAAAAAAAAGTGCCAGGATTTTCTATATATTCTCTCTCATTCCTTCTCATTTCAATTACCCAGTTTCTTTCTCTGTTTAAGTTTTTTCTCCAACATCTCTCCACATTTTTTCTTATGTTTTTTTTTTCTTCACTTCATTCCATCTTTGTTCTTAACTCATGTAAGCGTTTTTTTATTAATTATATATTATAAATTAGTAATTATATATATTACAAATTTATATATATATATATATATATATATATATATATATATATATATATATATATATATATATATATTAATTTATAAAATAATTATATATTATAAATACGTTTTTTAAAATATTAGTAATTATATATTATAAATTAACAAACAAAATAATTAAAATATTTTTTTTTAAAATAAATTAAGTTTGCGATGGTCCAGGGTGCCGCTAAGTGAACTTATGTGTGCTGACGTTGTGTCAGTCTGGCTAGTGATTTTGTGGGGGCTAAATGCGGCTACTAAATGACTTTTTTCTTGTAGTGTTAAAGATATTAGTGATCAAAGCTTAAGTTATGCATTGACATGTGTGCAGTGGTAAAAAACGACAAATAAAAAGGAACAGAGGGAGTATGAACAACTAGTTAAACGATAAGTCATAATTTGCTCATACCCTAGTTAGGAAGATGGTTCTTA
The DNA here is from genome assembly GCA_951799995.1 of Trifolium subterraneum. Lineage (NCBI taxonomy): Eukaryota > Viridiplantae > Streptophyta > Magnoliopsida > Fabales > Fabaceae > Trifolium > Trifolium subterraneum. The sequence continues at coordinate 47,348,351 of OX637464.1, read as the reverse complement.
GGCTAGTCACTGCTTTTTGAGTTTATCCCACCTTTTATATTGATTGTAATTGATTAATCATATGATTTAAGTTTGGCTTAGTAAAAAATGTGACAAAAGAAACATTCATGTCTTAAATTTTATGCATTATATAAACTTATCAAACATATTATTTTAAGCAAAAATGAGAGTGCAGTCAATTGGCTGATATCATTTGTAGTAACTTAATTATAACTATATTGATAAATAAAATAACAAAATACAAAAGATATTTAGAGACAATGCCAAAATCCAAGAAGACAACAAAGAATTTGATAACTGTCTTTTTAAAAACCTTACAAGAGAAAAATACCGAAGAAAAGAAGAATATAGTTCTATGACATAATTAGCAACAAGACCAAACTCAAAATGAAAGCACCTATGTATAGTGTTACATTATCTGTTTATTTTAAGTAGATATAGAAGATAACAACTGCCCTTAGAAACAAACACACATAAATGGAAGAATCGAAATTCAAAATCTAGTCATGGAGTTCGGTATAACAATTTCGACATTTTTTCAGTTGAATTACAATGTGGACAGTGTTACATTATCTAATGAGTACACAAATCTTAAACATGCACTTATAATATTGTGGGGGAGTCGCCTTTGGACAATCATCGTGATTAACACAAGGAATAATAACTGCAAAGTCAAATAAGATAAAAGGAATGTTAATTTAAAGTGATATACTATTTTTTTATTGACGAAAAAGTGATATAATATTTTGTATATGATAAAGTTGAAAATGTTTGAAAAATGACATACCGCTATCGGCTACAACAAGAAATAAAGAAAGAAAGATGATGAAAGTAAAAATTTGAGCCATATTTTTGTCAATTGCTTGTAATAAATAGAGTTTTCTTTATCAATATATAAGTAAAAATTTCAAGTTTTTGTTAACTTCAATGAAATAGTTTTTAACACTTAGAAGCTGCAAGAAGCCATTTATATATAAAATTAGAACTTATTAGGGGTGAACATGGATCGGGTAATTGGATGGATATGAATTTCAAAAATGAAAATCCATAAAAAAAATCTGAGTTCGGATAAAACCGAATTCAACCCTAAAAACTCACCGACCCACTAAATGCAATGATTGTTTGAAAGATTTGTATTTTCATACAAAATATTTCAAACAATTTTTAAGAAAACAAAAAGATTGAATAATTTTGATAAACAAATACGATGATTCATCGCACTATTTTTATAAACAAATATGATGATTTATCAATTTGTACATTTGATATTAGAAAAAAGCAAAAACATCATTTTGATAACGCACTATCCAACCCGTAAATATATATTGGGTTTCCATCGAAAATGGGTGATTATTTTCTACAGTGAAAACAATTACACTATTTTTCAAGAAAATACAGTTATTTTTATCAAAAAAATATGATGATTCGTTATTTAGATATTTAATATTAAAAAAATAGAAAAATAATATGGGTAACCCTCTATCCAACCCAACCCAATTCGGTAATCAGTGCATGAAAGCATTTAGAAAATTGCTTTTACAGCCTCCCATGTTTCTTTTATACCCAAAAATTTCATTTTGCCCTTGAAAAAAATTTCGGGATGTAAAAACCGATATTTTTTTAATTCAAATTTTGAAAAATTTCGGTAAACAGAACCTAAAATTATTTTTCAAGACAAAAAAGTTTCAGTAAACATAAACCGAAATTTTTAACAAAGGACAAAACAAGAAATCCAGGATTTTTGGGGTATAAAAGAAACACGGGGGCTAAAAAAGTAATTTTGAAGCATTTGTTCATCCAGCCCAATGTTATAATGGATAGTTATTTAAAAATTTCTCTTTCGACCCCTCTCCCATTTCTTTTCTACCCCCCATTTCTTTACTAGACCAAATCCATAATATCTTATATGGTTGGGGTTTTAATTTTTGTCAAATCCATCCCAATCAGGTCCACATACAACTCTAGAATTTATGTCATGTCTTTAATCCATACGTCGTGTTTACCCCTTTATCTCAATGTTCTTAAAAGAAATTAAATTGCAAAAGCATCATATGGTATTTTTTTTTTTATTGAATCATATGGTAATTTTTTTTTTTGTAAAGATCATATGGTAATTTTTAAAATCTCAATTATGCTGAAAACCGATAAATAAACTCCACCTATCATTTCAACATCCTCTTAAATGCATTAAAATTAAAATAAAAATAGGAAAAATAAAGTTTGGGGAGACTAGGCCAAAAATAATGAGTTGGAATCCTCTTCATTTTGTATTCTTTCCATCTTTTCTATTACTCCCTCCGTCCCATATTATAAGGGAAAAAAAAAACATACTTATTAAGAAAACCAAAACTTGAGAATTTGAAATATGGTTTTGTGGGTTTTTCTTGAAATAAATTGCATGGGAAGATGTAAAAACAAATTTGGTTGGTTGTTGTTTATTGAGAAAAGGAGAGAGAAAAAATTAAATGCAATTTGCATTTAATTTTATAAGAATAAGTAAAAAACAATCTTGAAAGTTGTTTTTTCCTTATAATTTGTGACAAAAAAAAGGTCATTTTTCCCTTATAATATGGGACGGAGGAGTATTATATAGTTTTGGAAATATAAATGTAACAATGACATTAAATAAGTCAAAATATCTTTTATACGAATTGAGATCCTCTCCATTTTGTGTTTTTTCTATTTCCTCTGTTACTATATATAGTTTTGGAAATATAAATACAAAAGTATAACATTAAAAAAGTCATAATCCCTTTTATATCCTTTGAAATATTAAAAAACTTTGATAATGGAAGAAACGAAAAACATAGAAAATAGAGAGGAATCTTACTCCTTTTATACCCCCAAAATATTAAACAACTTTAGTAATGGAAAAAATGAAAATCGAGAATTTTTACTCAAAAATCATGCGAACAAAGATATGTGTACATCAATTGTCTCATTAAAAACTTTACCCGGAAAATCTCATAGAACAAAGTGAAGGAAAAGTGCAATGAAACAAAGTAAATTCAGAAAAACTAATTAAAATACATTGCTATCGGTTAATTCTATACCCAGGGAAAACAATCATATTTCTATTGTAAGCATCAAGGACAATACTGGTCACTTAACTTAAGTAAAAACTTCACATAAAAATCTTCATTATCATTATTGTTTTTATTAAATTCATTTTATATTTTATATTTTTGTTATAGCCTTTCGTAATAGATATGGGAACATCCAAAAAGAGACAACTATAAAAAATGATGAAAAAATTAGTTGTATGAATAATGCATCCAAGAGGTGACGACACATTATAAATTAAAGGAAAATGCTAAATAGTGTCTTCCGAGCACTTTTTAAACCCTTAAATAATAAGTTTTTTATATACAATTTTTATAGAAATGTGTAAAGTCAACGAATTGGAAATTGAAAGGGATCACTTTTTGAATAAATTATTTTTTAAAATGGAATGCTTAAAAAGATGTCCCGGGGGCACCGTTTAACAAGACCCTAAATTAAAATAGGAAGATTTATTCATTTTTAATTTTTTTTTTACATAAAAGCTAAATCGGTTAGAGCAAAATTTATTCAAATTCTGTTTGGACTTGACTTTTTTTGTTTACATTGGAGCTGAGGATCAAACATAGGACCTCTAACATACTACCAAAATTCTTCATCACTAGATCAAACCTAGTGGCTTGTTTGGATTTGACTTATTTTTTAGCTTATGAAAATAGTTTATGCGAAAAATAAACTTTTAAGTTAATTGGTAAGTTTTCATTGCCAATTTTTATATGACGGTTAATTTTGCAAGTGTACAAAACCGTTCAAGTAATAAAGTGGTAAGTAAGATCGTCTCCACAGAGTTTTTTTTTTTTTTTGAACGGCAAAAATTTTATTAGCACGATCTTTGCACAAGATGAACAAAGACCGGTGAAACAGAGATTACAAAATCGGCGCAGTATATAGGCGGACACCGAAAATAAACACCAAAACCAAACACCAAAACATTCCTCCTAAACCCATACAAATAGCATAACCCCACCAAAACAAAACATCTTCCTAATCGCAAAATCAGGAAGGCACCCCTAAGATTCGAAGCTACCAGCGTAGACAACCCCGCCTAGGAAGATATCACAAGACACAAACTCCCGACCTCGAAGCAAAAGTGGTCGGCCCGTCAACATCCAAAAACAGCTCCGCAAGGCAAAAGGTTGGAACCCAAAAGTAGAAACAGAACCACCGCACAGAGATTGCATGTGCAACAATTCAATTATGCTAAAGTAGTTAGGTTGTTTCGAATCCCTTCCTTTTCCCTACTTGGTAACTTGTTATTATATTTCACTATTCAAATTAAGACTCGTTCATCACGATGAATTAACCCTAAAGTAATAATTTTGAGATGGCTGGTAAATGTAATAGATTAGTTGGGTCTATTTGGTTCAACGGAGGGGAGGGGAGGGGAGGTATTTTAATGGAGGGAAGGGGATGGGAGGGGAGGGAGAGGAGAGTTGTTTAATTAAATACGTGTTTGGTTCAAAAGATGAGAGGAAAGGGGATGAGAGATATTTTAACAAGGATACTTTTGTCAATATAAACTTTTAATATTCCAACAAGGATAATTTAGGATTTTAACAAATTAATTGAGGGTAATTTTGTCAATATAAGAAATTAGATTTTAGTTTCCCTCCCCTCCCCTCCAAATTCCCCCAAATTGAGGGAAGCAAAAATTGAGCTATATTACCTCCCCTTCCTCTCACAAAAAATTGAACCAAACATAAAAATTTAAAATTTCACTTCACCTCCCCTCCAAAAACCCCGAACCAAACACACCTAAAGGAAAATAAAGTCTTGTTTTTTTTTTTTACAAAAAGAAAATAAAAGTCTTGTTCAGCGTATAAAGTCATTATTTTGGGTACAGCGTATAGTCATTAACATTTAGTTAGAGAAAATAATTAGTAATAATTAAATCTTAATCACAGTTGTTTTATTTTTATTTTTTTGCATTGTGGTCACAGTTATTTTACAACGTATAAAATCCTCTCTTTTTTTGGTACAATCGTATAAAATCCTTTTAGTGTAGTATATGAAATAAATTTTTTATTTTTTTATAATTGAATTAAATTATTTTCAAAATAAGTAAAATCGATCATAAAAATAGAGAAAATCAAATGTAGGTTGATTGTAAACGTGCTGAATAAAAAATAAACTCAAAAAACAAATTTTTATTATATAAAGTATAATTGAAGTTTTGTACCCAAAAAAAAAAAAGTATAATTGAAGTTTGTTACAAATATTCCATAAAGTTTTTAAAATACCTTAGAATTTTTTTTTTACCTTACAGAGTTAAATATGTTTTTAGTCCCTACATTTTATGTTATCATCAAGAATAGTCCCTATATTTTTTTATGGTGAAAAAAATCCTACAATTTTTTTTCGTTATCAAAATTAGTCCATATCGTTAATTTTACAAACGAAATTCAGTTTATCACCACTCTTCGCTTCTCCTTCGTCATCACCACCATCTCTTTCAGCAACAAGTCACAACAATTCCTTCAACAACGTCACCGTTGCAGTACGGTTGAAAACACACATATGCAACCGTAAAAACACCGCGACAATGGGCCCACAAATATTTAAACATATTTAACCCTAAAAACAATGGGCCCACACTATGCCATGTCAGTATTCCGTTTGCAAAATTAACGGCAGGGACCAATTTTGATAATTGAAAAAATATTTGTATGATTTTTTCTTCACCATAAAAAAATGTAGTCATCTATTATAAAATAAAAATTTAGTGATCTCATTATAAGAAAAAAATGTAGTGATCTCAAAAATATTTGTATTTGCTCCTAGTGATCTCAAAAAAGTGGAAAATCATTTGTTCGACACACTAAATTAACGGTATTCAATAAATATTCGTAAATCGTTAATCTTGGTGGGTCTCAATAACACATCAATCGATTTTCAATTTAAAAAAAAATTGGTATGGATGATCTATATAATATAAACTTTCAATCGCACGGTAAATTTTATAAAATTCATATTATTTCTGATGTTATTCGCGACTAGTGCACCATGAAAGAGAGGTCTGTCATGTTTGACAAAACACTATTTAATAAGATGCCGGTCATAATAGAATTGTAACGAGCATTACCTTGCCATAGCCACATATGCTATGCTATAAAATTTGACAGTGCATATGATATATGTACTAAAACAATCTCAACTATTTATTCACATTGGACAGTTAAGGCTGTAATTGCTTTTGCTGCAGAATATGTTTTCATATTTTAGATGGCCGGAGAAATAAATGCAATAATTAAAAAATAAAGAAAGAAATAGGCTATTAGTTTTTTGGCTTAATGGTCCATATTTTGGTCTCACTATTTTAAAAATCAAATTTTTGGTCCCTCTATTTTAATTTTGGCTTAAATGCAGTTTTACCCCCTGTTTTCAAAAAATAGGAATTTTGCCCCCTATTTCACTAAAACGGTAATTAATCTCTCTCTGTAACTCCAAATTTAGTGGAGTTTGATTCTGTGGAAAGCTAACTCAATTACGGTCATTTTGGTACCAGCTTGGTGAATTATTGATCAAAATTGAGTTTTGTGCGAAACTTTGAACTTTGAAGTTTTGTGCGAAAATTGAGTGGTAAAAATGATTATGCCGATGTAAAATGATGTCGTGATAAAAATGATGCTGAGATAAAAAAAGATGCCGAGATAAAAAAGATGCCGTGATAAAAATGATGTCGTGATAAAAATGATGCCGAGATGAAATTGACGCCGAGATAAAAATGATGCCGTGTAAACAAAGATGTCGGGTAATAAATGATGTCGAGAGGAATGTTCAATAGATAGCTATTAATTAAATTGTTGTGTCTTGTTGTTAAGTTAATGCATTTATTTGTTAATACTTGCGATGTGTTTTATCATTTTAATGACGATATGTTGTTTTCCCTATTATCTTATGGGTTAATACACTGCTGCCTTGTGTGAATATATTCTCACCCCTTGCTATTTGTGTTGTTTGGCTTGGTCCTGCGATTGTGAAATCGCGGTATCTACAGGTTGTCGAGTTTTCGAGTATGAGAAGCCCGCTCTGATTGTGACACTTGAGAATGAATCTTAGAGTCTATGATATATTTTATCACTTGTAATCTCAGATAGTTATTCTTCTTTATAAAAATAAAACTCCAGTCATACTTTTTAAGGAAATAAAGTTCTTTTTTAAGTTATTTAATTGTTAAAAATTTGGGTCGTTACAGTTCACCGGTTTTTACAGGTTCTGTGCCGGTTTACGGGTTTTTTTCCGGTTCGTTTGCGCAACGATTTTAAGCCATGGCCGGACTGGATACAGGTCCGGTTCCCGGTTCGATCGGTCGGTCCGGTTTTGACAACCTTGATTTTTCTAGTAAGGATTTTAATGAGACAAATCACACACAAAGGATGATACTATTTTTTCTTCACTAGAACTTTCCCCAATGGTTTACTAGAACTTTTCCCCAATCAGTTTTTCTCTAGTAAGGTTTTATATATCGAGGCATATCGTCACTAGACATTCAAGGGGGTGTGTGTTAGCCTGTATTTTCGACAGGCCAAAATATGATCAAGGACTTTGTATTAACTCTCATTAAACGATGTGTTAACTTTCATTTAATGGAAAGTATTCACACGTCAAACTTATGGAGAGAATTCACAAGTCTAAAATAAGTTGAAGATTCTCAATACTTGAAAAGTATTCACAAGTCAAAAGCTGAGAAGGGAAGAGAGAAGACATTATATGAAACTCTCTTATAGTTTCATCAAGTTTGTCTTCAGTTTCTATGTTCTTCGACCATGAAGATTAGTTGGTCGAAAAATTGGTTTTGGTTTGTGGACTTAGAATATTTCATGATGGTGTTCAAAGTTCTGGTTCGACTTTGACATGAATGAAGGAATGAAGCTTTAATAATATTGGGTGAATGACCATTAATGAGTAGATTCTATTGTCCCCTATTCGTGTCCTATAAATAGGACTATCATTTTCATGTAAAGTACACACTTGAAAGGCATACTATAATATACATTCATCCTCTCTTGATTTTTTTTTTGGTTAAGTAACCTAGTGACTGCTCTCTTGCTTTATTTCATATCACTTTCAATATTTTTTTTTGCTTTTGTAAGGGTAAAAAATTATCATTAATTTGATTTTCTAAAAGACAAAGATTAACGACAAAGATATCTTGTCCAAACTTAATTTACCTCTCGGCGGAACTGCAAATTACTATGCCCCTTTCTTATAGGAACCAGAGAATTAACAAAAAACAAAAATAATATTAATGACGGAGGGAGTATCAATTTGAATTTGATCTATATGTTTATACACTTATTTTTAATTAAGCACATAACATATGTTTTAAATAGAAAAACATATTTTTTAAGGGTTCGTCTGATCTACAAAATGTAAGTTGTGGACATAGCCGTACACGACAATACAAGACAGAACAACATTATACAAATGTGTCCGACAGAGAGTTTGTCTCCCCTCAGGGAATTCTTCAGTTATTTGAGTGATTCCTTGGATTGGGGGTGGGGTGTCGTGTGCGTCTAGGGCTGACGTTAGTGTGACATGCTGTTAAACGACAAAATAGCTAAAGGAGTAGACTAGCTGACTCCTCACCAAAAGTTTACTAGACAAGTACAATGCAAACCTCCTAATCTTGAGTAGGATCCTCAACCTGAGTATTTGAACCACCCAACAGTTCGCAAGTACACAAAACAGAGAGTTAGATATACATAATCGATAAAATAATAAATGTAAGAAAGATACTAGCATTTATCTCCAACATACATAATTAAGCAAATAATGCTACACCTAACATGTTCTCCAACACTAAACTACTCAAGTTCACATCACATCATCACACAGTATCACATCAAGACAATGTATAAAACATGTATTAATTAAGTTCACATCACGTCAATTATTCACCAACCAATTCACAAGAAATTAGCACATAACACATCTAGTACACTTAATGCATAAAATTCTAATGCAATCTAATGTCACCTTCATGCTATGTCCCCTAGACATAACTATATGCATGTGGTACCATTCACCTTCAATTATGGATACAAGAATGCAATTCACCATCTATGCGTTATGGATTAATATCCAAACTTCATCAGTAAACTCGACTTATGAATGCATGAGCATACATATCAACATGATATTTCACCTACCAAAATGGTTCACCAACATTTATGTAACATTACGTATACATAACTTCACCATCTCACCACCAATTCATACACCACACATATATTGTAAACACATCATCATATTCATCCATACTCGTAAACCAACACGTTATAAGTGCCTCCTATAATCATATACATACATAACAACACATTAACTCATGTATTAAACTACCATCACCATTTAAACCACAAAAACACACAATTAATAAAATTTTGTCCAGGCTCTCTCGCCCGGCGAGCCAACAGCGAGAAAACACCAAAAACTCCCAGTAGTTTCTCGCCAGACCCGCGCTGCAGTGAGACCACGACGAGCGGATTGATGAAGAACACGACGTTTCCGCTGCAGCGAGCCCCTCCCTCGCTCAACGAGAAACTCCTGAGAGACAATCTTTCTCTCGGATTTGAAAGTTCAAAGCACGAAAATCACCATTTTAAAACATAAAAATTCACAAAGGTGTCAACTTTAAGTGTATATAACCTTAAACAAACATAGAAGTACAACTCTTATCATCAATAATCATCAAATCAAGTCTAAGCCATGGATTTTCATGATTTCACCAAAAACTCATAAAATTCAACAACTCTAACAAACATCTACAAATTTCCAATTTTTACCCCATCAACTTGTACTTCTCATTATTAATTTAAGATTCATATGAACATTATTAACATAAAAAGATTCCATTTTCATTAACAAATTCACCCACCCAAAGAAAATGGAGTGTAGAGGGTTTGAGTAAGGAGAAATAGACATTCTCCCTCCTCTAAAATCACTCACCAATTATGAATATCTAATATCTTACCTCTAATTCTTGAAAATCCAAGCTAAGCCCACAACCAAAGCCCATTACTACTCTCTCATAAAATATCTCTAGTTAATTACTAACTTACTACTCTTACCCCCCCTCATGCCACATAAGCCTCTAAAATAAATCAAACACAACAATTAACAATTAATTAAAATACTAAAACACAAATTGTGTCGTTACAGCTCAGTTACAGTGTGTAACTATTGGTGTCCTTTTTTTTTTGTATTTTTTTACTGTGTTTTTTCCTGGTTCTCCCTCTCTGTACTAAAATCTTGTATTTCTTCTACACACACACACACCTATTTGATATTTAAAAAAAAAGTGTAGACAAAAATGTTATTTTGGTATTTTAGAAAACTTGAGTAGAGAACAAGGGACAAGAATTTCAGTTTTACAATCAAACACAATACAACTGAAGTTTTTGTCTTGTCCCTTATTTTTTAGCAGATCAAACACACCATAAAAGAATAATAGAGTAAAATTTGACGGAATCATATATGTTTTTTTGTCTTTTTAAATATTCATCAAATCAAGGGTTAAGTATATTTTTTAATCCCTACATTTGTCCTATATATTGTCAAGAATAATTCATACATTTTCTTTTTATGTTGAAAAAAAATCCTACAATTTTTTTCGTTATCAAAATTGAATTGGAGGACAATTTATTACGGTTTCTATTTTAAATTTCTTAAAAAAGGAAACGTTTTATATTTTTTTTTTTTTTTGAAGAAATTATATTGTGTACCTTGCTAACTTAGACCTTGATGTTTAAGGTCTAAGTTAGCAAACCCCATCCATGTATATATATATATATATATATATTACTAGGATAGAATAGAATATCCTTTCTTGACCAAAAATAAAAGAATATCCTTTTTTTACTTAAGAAAATTGAATTGAACGACAATTTATTACGGTTTCTATTTTAATTTTCTTAAAAAAGGAAATGTTTTATATTATTTCCAGTGTTTTAAAAACCGGACCGGTCATCGAACCGGTGAGGGTACTGGGTCACTGGTTTATTGGTCGAATCACCGGGTCACTGGTTGAACCGCATGCATAAACCGGATCAAACCGGATAAACCGGAGGAATGAACCGGTTTCTTTAATAAAATTATATAGCTATTAAACCGGTCGAACATGATGACTCGATCTCTTTAAAAGTTAATGACAACTAAAAATTTAAAAAATTTAAAATGTCATAATGTCGCAACTCACAAGTTCTTAAATTCAAATCTTAAATATTGTCGCCACGCACTATAAAATAGTACAAATTACAAAACCAAATAGATTTTAAACAAAGTCTAGTTGCAACATAATTTCCGTTAATTGTAGTAAATTAGTCTTTATAAATACCATCTAATAGGTATTGCTTTTCCGTATTGAAATAGAAGAGAAGTGGAAAAAAATGGCTACTTTGTTCAACCGTGTTCACTTCTTCATTGCATTGTTATGCATTTCATTTGTTTTAACTTCAGGTACAACATTTACTAGTACTATACATCATTTTTGTTCTTATTTGTTAAACCTTTCTTAATTTAACTGATTTTATGAATTCAAAAATTTGATGTGCACACATTTTCTGACAATATTCTATCGGTTGTAGGAGGAGCAATTGATGCAGGACCTCCATTTGATATTTGCATTGGACAAGGTCCATGTCCACATAATGATAAAGGATGTAGTGATTATTGTGCAAAAAATAGATTTAATAAGGGTGGCTATTGTGAGAACACAAAATGTTGTTGTCATGGAGGGGGTCCTCCTGCCCGAAGATAATTGTAACTGTTAAGATTTTCATGGTTTGGAGAAAATGGAGAAAACTTTAGAAAATCTTCAAGATAGTAAAAATCATATGGATTCATATTTGATAAAAGATAATGAAAAAGAGTACAATTGGTACTCTTATATAGAGCAACTTGAGGCCTAACTAATTAACTACCTAATAACAAACTTAACAAACTATATTCTTAACATCCTCCCTCAAACTCAACATTGGAAAATTCACCAATTTGAGTTTGGAATACAATGAAAATACAAATTCTTAACCTAAGTTTGACAAAGCCAAATAAGAAAAAATGACAAACAAAGCTAGATATAAAATTGCTTATTCTAGGTAGTTTTGCTCTATCATACCAAAACTTCCACTGCATTTTGACTTGCTCTGATATTGGTGCACACTTTGTCTCATAGTTCAATATGATGATCTCTCTCCCACTGATAAAATTGGAACCACCTTCAAACTAACAAGGAAAGCCATTAAGGCTAAACATTGCTTCTGGTGCATGTTACTTCCAGGCTAGAATATAATTGTCGAAGCCTTGAATTAACTCCAAATAGAACAACATGCAAGTTCTAGAATCAACATTAGATTGGACATCTATACTAGCCTCTGAATGAAACCTTCATCTCTAATCCATCAAATACTTGAAAAACTTAAACTGTTGGAAATATGAAGGCATTGTGCTTCTATTTGTATTAGTAATATTGAGAAACTTGCAGAGACCACTTAATCAAAAATATTGGGAGATTAAATCAAACCACAATAACCAACCACTCACAATGACAGCCCACTTGCAATCTCAAATTCCATTGAAATCAAGAATTAATGTCTAAATTCCATAACTATGCATAAACTAACATAAAATCCTTCAATAACCAAACTGTACATTTCCATATTTGTGAAATCAGAAACTGGAAACATGATCATGTGACTTAGTTTCTTACCAATTCATAGTAGAATTCATACTCCCATAGTGAAAACCAATTAAAACAACACCTTCCATAAAGACTATGACCTGAACCTTGAATGAGCAATTGGACAAGTAAAAATTGGAGCACAAACTAACATATATCAAGAGGATTTGATGTACTATATTGTAGTAGCCTCCCTCAAACTCATAGTAAGAGAATTCTTAATATGAGTTTGAAAAACAAAGACAAAACAGAAAATGACAAGAGCATCAACAATTGCAACTTTTAGGATTGTAAAAACTACATCAGTATTCTCCTCCTTAGCTGCAGAAAATCAGCCCCAAAATGGTTGAATCTCAAGAACTGTCAAATACTCATCAATGTGCACAGGTAGTAATCCAGAAACCATGTTCTCATACAAGATCTTTTATGCCTCCAACTAGCCAAATTCCAATTCTCAATTGAAGCATAACATCTCAGTAATCACAATGCATCAGTAACACTAGCATATCAAAACAGTTCAGTAATTGAAGCATACCTCAATAATCACAATGCTTCAGAAATTGCAGGAAGAAAACACAGATGTATTCACATATAGTTCAGTAATTGCAAGAAGAAAATACATAGATGATATAGTATTCACGAGCTTCTTTTCTAAAGTACGAATGTCGGCTAAAGACTTCGACGGCAAGCGGTGATTTCCACCGGGATCAAAGACAATGACAATCACAAGAACGTAATCCAAATCACAAAGTTCATGTTTACTGATGTAATTGGAATTGTGAAAGCAGAAAATACCAGATTGCAAGGAAGATAGTTGATCGGAAATTGAAAACAAATTCTCACATACCAGAGTTGAGTTTATTGCAAATTCTTCAACCTTCTTCCTTGCGTTGAATTGCGAAGTTTCCGACACGATAGAACAAATGATTTCCCCAATCTTGATGTTGGAACCATCAATTTCTGGATCGATTATCGGAATCAAAGGTTTTGGATCAAGAATCGAATAGTGAAAATTACCAAAAATGAGATTGAAATTGTTGTTTGATGTAGTTGATTCAAGAATAGAGGTAGATGCAACTGAAATCTCCCCCTTAACCTCTGAAATTGAATCAATCAAAGCTTCTGGAAACGCAAGCGATGCTGGCCGTGGTGGAAGCGGTAAGAACTTCTCAATCTTGGATTTCTTCCACAAGTGAGAAACGATGGAATGAACCAATAGAAAAGAAGGTGGATCAAAAAGCACGATGTAAATCTCTTTGTGATAAGCGGCGAATGAATTTTCCGGCACCGATACAATGGCGGAAGCGGATCGAAACCAAGGTTGCGATGATACCATGTTAAGATTTCTATGGTTTGGATAAAATGGAGAAAACTTTAGAAAATCTTCAAGATAGTAAAAATCATATGGATTCATATTTGATAAAAGATAATGGAAAAGAGTACAATTAGTGCTCTTATATAGAACAACTTGAGGCCTAACTAATTAACTACCTAATAACAAACTTAACAAACTATATTCTTAACAGTAACACCACACTAAATTGTTTGTAAACAAAGTTTTGATTTCCTAAATCACAATAAATGAATGAATATTATATCAAAATCAGCTTTAAATATTATTGTTATATTTGTTGTCATATAATTTCCTTTGTTATTTTTGGTTCTAAATCATAGAATTTGTTGTATAAAACCCTAAAGTGTTTGTGAAACATAGTTTTTATATCTTTTAAACCCTAAAATTTTAATTCGAGGCATTTAAGAATTTTTTATCCGCTTAAATATGTTATGCATACATCACTCTTTTTTTATTTGTTTCTGCTTAAATATCTTATGCATATATCACACTACATCACACTTAAACTATACCCCTCCCATTAATTTTAGTCTCTAAAAAATAAAAATATACGATGTTATTAACGAGTGTTCTCGAAGCAGTGTGAAATCAATCAACAATTTTTTTAAATATAACATTTAGAGTGTTGGAATCTTTTCAATTTTTTTCTTTCTCCATTTTTTTTATTATAATGTTTTGAAAATATTTCAACAAAAAAAAAAAACGTTTCAAAAATATAAATGCGATGATGTGATATTTGGTGGGTCTATAAATATAATTTTTGAGGTTGTGGGTTCAATCGTCACCTCCATTGTAAACAAAAATATATATATATATATAATTTTTTTTAAATGCTAATAATGTTATTAGAACTAACAAACACAAGTACAAGGAGTACATAATACATAAAACGCAGATGTTCAAACGGAATGTTAATTTGGCGGAATGCTAACCAATCAAATGGTGACACGTGTCAATTTTTCAATCTGCTACATCAACATTTTATTTGAAAAATTAACAACATAAATCAATTTCGATAACAAAAAAATTATAGGATTTTTTTACAATAAAAACAATCTAGGGAATATTCTTAAATATATGACAAAATATGAGACCGTTTACTTGTATGGGTTTGACGTAACTTTGATTTTCATGATATATTTCTAAGGGAAATGATTTATGGCACAACACTTTGTGCCGTCTCAAGTGCACAACATATACACTTTGTGCGGTGCTTATTCATTTTTTATGGTATCTTTCATATCATTTTTCTATTTTTTATGGGCAATAGTGGTCATCCAAAGGACCAATTTTTACATCTGACACAATATGTGATTTATATAGTTTTATATTTTTGAAATTTTTTCGATAACGCTAGAAATGAGTTGAGTTAAGTCGAACTCGAATGAGCTCGACTTGATAAAAATTAGTTCAACTAAAAATTTGGCTTTAGTTCGACTGAATTTTTTTTTCAACTCAAATTCGGCTCATTTAAAGTTTAAAAACAGTTTGATCCTTAATATAAGAGAAATTATATTTTAGGTTTATAGAATATTTGATGTATCTGATCCATAATATAAACCAAATACATCAAATATTCAATAAACTTAAAAATAAACACGTGCATTTAATATAAAATACATCAAATATTTGCATGAACAATAGTATAAAATAGGTTTAAATGCAGTTGTATATGCAAACTTCAAAGTTTCGCACAAAACTCAATTTTGATCAATAATTCACCAAGATGGTACCAAAATGACCGTAATCGAGTTAGCTTTCCACATAATCAAACTCCACTAAATTTGGAGTTACAAAGAGAGATTAATTACCATTTTAGTGAAATAGAGGGTGCAAAATTCCGATTTTTTGAAAACAGAGGGGGTAAAACTGCATTTAAGCACATGGAGCAATAGAAGCCAAGTTTTTGTCAAAACTCTGAAGGGTTACAATATTAGTATCAATCATGTAAGCACTTTGATCAGCTTCAACATATTCTACTAGCCCATCCTCTCTCCAGACAATCAGCTTCTGGTGCATGGTCGAAGGTACAACTCCAACTCCATGGATCCATTCTCTGCCTAACAACATATTATAATTAGGCCTAGCAGCAATCACCATAAACAATGTCTTTCGAACTGTACTACCTACGTAGACTTCCAATTGGATGGCCCCAAGAGAATGGCCAATCTTGCCTTCATAGTTGGCTAAAACCACATTATGTGTATGGAGATCAGTCTCATACAGACCCAATCTCTTCAACATGAAGTGAGGCATGATATTAACCACAACCCCTCCATCAACCAATATCCTGTTAACACCAAAGCCATTTACTTTGGCTCTAATGAACAAGGCTTTCAAGTGATTTTTCATGCCTAAGTCTGGTTTCTCGAAAATGGCTTTTTGATCTTCAACACAGCCATTCTCCATTATATATAGCACATAGGCTTATGATTTGCCATTTCTTCAGCAGCAGAATCTTCCTCCACTTCGTTCACCTCAGTATATATGTCATATTCCACTGGCAAAATGGAGATGACATTGACCATCACTTCAAAATCTGGTCCCTCATCCAACAAATTATCATCATCCATCAGATCTCCTTCATTCTCAAGATCCTTGTCTTCGCCAATTTCGACATCCTCTATGACTGGCGAAAGTCTTTCCTTTGCTGGCCTCCTGGCCACTTCGACTTTCTCTGCTACAATTATATTGCCCCCAGCCTCAGCTTTTTGGGCCTCAAGCTTCTTCTTTCGTTGAAACCTGCGACATTCAGTTCGAGTCATGGGATTCTTACCCTTATAGTTGTTTCTGTATCCATACTTGTTGACGCCTGGTACAGCTTTGACTTCTTGGGGCACATCAATGGTATTCGAATCCTTATTCCCGACAACAATCTTCACATTGACGTTGCTTGAACTGCCTTTTTCCATCAGTTGTTTGTTGACAGCTACATACTGCCCACTAACCCATTGGTTCACTGGGGCTTTGTTAGATGGTTTAAAAGTGTTATGAGAACCCAACCTTTGGAAGATAAAAGGAGTTTTGGCAACAGATTTACTCCAATCCACCTTCTTGTTTGGCCACCCCCTTTGATTAAGTTTGGGGTTGAGCCATTTCCTCTTGTTTTCAGCATAGGGAACAATATTTTGAAGGCCAGTAGTGGCCTCTTTGTCACACACTGCACTACACCTAGAGCAAAGCATGACCTCAGCATTGTTCAACTTACACCTGTTCAAGAAATCCACCAGCTCTTCTTCAGCCTTAGGGTAAACCTCCTGAATCTTCTTTTCATACTCCTCCTCAGGAACAACTTTGACTAATGCAGGATGAAGGTGTGAAAAACACAAAAAGGGGGGGTTGAATTGTGTTTTTAGAAGTTAAAACTTTTTCTAGCTTTGTAAGAGTGAATGCAGCAGATAATAGAAAGCTAGATAAATACAATGCACAAATAAACACACACACACACACACACACACAGAGAGAGAGAGAGAGAGAGAGAGAGAGAGCGAGAGAGAGAGAGAGAGAGAGAGAGAGAAGAGAGTGCACACAAATATTTACACTGGTTCCTCCCACAAATCGAGAGTAGTCCAGTCCCCTTGCACTTCCAAGGGATTTCACTTTAATCACACAAGATTATACACTTGCTCTAGAACACACAGCAGGAGACTTCACACTACTCAAGTCACACAAGACAAGAGAATTCAAAACTAACTTAATACAAATTAAGTAGTGACTGAAATTTTCTAAGCTAGATTCACTAACACTTAAACTTAATCCTAAGTGAATACAAAGAATTAGGCTCAGAGTCTAAAATAATATCAAAAGATATTTTTGCTTAGAGTAACAAAGAATGAACAGTTCTATGGCTTGAAATTCAAATTGCTCTCAATGTTCAATTGTTCAGTTATTCAGTAGTCTTCTCTCAAGAGTTGAGTCTTCTATATATACTTTAGTAGATTGAGACGTTGGGATAAGACAGTTGTTAGTACACTTGCATTTGCTGATATGGAATTGATCGTGGTTTCCAAATGAAGTAAATCAATTCCACTACTTCGTCTTTTTCAAATGGCGCTTCAGCATTTTGAGTAATCAATAGTACAGAGTACTACACGCTCCATTTGAAGATAAGGTTGATGTACTATTTCATTAGCTATGAGCTGTCAATCTTCAGAGAATGTCACTGGAAGCTTGTAATGACGTTTCGTTATCTTCTGACTGAAATACGCAAGCTTCAGGACATGTATACTTTTGGCATATGAAGGACTTCGTTCAGAGACTCTGAGAGTTTCAACGTTCAGAGTCTTAACGTTCAAGATGTGTTCTTCAGAGGCTCAAAATGACGATCTTAGTGTTTAAATTTTTACTTTTTTCCTGCACACTAGATCAATAATTAGTAATTCCAATTGTCCATTTAATACTTTGTTATCATCAAAACTTAGGGTGTTTTATAAATAAAACTCATTTTGTTCCAACACAGGATCCACCACGTCAACCATGTTGCAACCATAAACTTCAACATAGTTTGCGTCAACCTTTGGTAGCAGATCAACATCGACCTTCATTTGAGGCTTAATTTTCTCAGCAAACTTCAGCCATCCTTCATTCAGCGCTTTCTGAACTAGATTCCTGAAAAGAACACACTGATAAGTTCGATGACCCAGATAATTATGAAATTTACAGTAACCTCTTTTCTTTCTTTGTTCAATTGGTGGTACTTTTAAATCTTGTGGCACAACTATTTGGCCATCAGACACCAACAAATCGAAAATTTCATCACAATTAGTAATGTCAAAGGTATAGGTCTTAGTAACAAACTTATCATTTTTTGGTTCGACTAGATTTCTTCCATTCGAAGATCTTAACAATTTACATGTATAAGGAGGGTCTGGCTTTAACTCAGCCACGTTCACCTCTATTTCATCATAATCAGAATATTCATCATCCTCTTCATTATCACTATCATAGGCATTAACAAAGTTTACTTCTTTCTTTTTTTGAAACTTAAAATTTCTTGCCTTTTCAGCTTTTAGTGTTTCGAGTTGTCGAACCCTATCAGCTAACTGTGACATGTCTCTAAGATGTTAAGTATCTAATTTCTTCCTAATCGAATAATCTAGGCCACCAGCGGCCATTTCGACTAGTTCATGTTCAAGCACTTGTGTAAAACACCTAGCCTTAAACAATTGAAACCTATTTAGATAATCGTCAATAGGCTCTTGCGTTTTACGTTTGACACTGGCCAATTCTTTAAGACTTATCTTAGTTTGGCCCATGTAAAATTGTTCATGGAACAACCTTTCCAATTGTGTCCAGTTGTGGATCAAATTGGGTGGTAAAGTTGTAAACCATGTAAATTAAAGACATTCTTAGTTAGAGAGTTAGGGAAATATTTCATCCTCAAATTCTCATTGTTTGCCAAATTACCAGACTCAGCTAAAAACCTAGCAATATGTTCCACAGTAGACTCACTGGTATCACCAGCAAACTTGGTGTACTTAGGGACTTTCCAACCCCTTGGCAATTCTGTTTGTAATACGTAATCAAACAAACCATAAACGAAATTTGGCCTTCGACATCCTACGTTGAGGCCATTTTGGGTTAAAATGGTTTCGACCAAATTTGTTAAGTTATTATGTCCAACAAAATTCTGGTTCTGGACATTTCGAACCACATCATCAGCATCCTGGTTTCTATTAACCAATACCACAGGAGGTGGCTGATTAATTTCTGATTGGTACTGGGGTTCCTCATAGGCCACAAAAGTTTGCCTCTAGTGAGCAGGTTGCTCTTGAGCCATAAACTATTGACCTTGGTTTTGAGGGGTGGCTGATGCGGTGGGCATTATGAGCTGTTAGGTTGGATATTGTATCCTGGGTTGAACAAGAGGAGGCGTACTAAAGAAGTCAGCAATTCGACCCATTTGGTGAGCCAGCATCTGATAACTATCATTGGTGTTTTGGATTAATGGATTAAAGATAGTACTCATTTGTTGTGTTAACATATTAACCATTTCATGATTACTTTCATCCATTTGCTGCCTTAAAGACATCACAGACACACTAGTCAAAGGCTGAGGAGTTACCCTAGAGGGAAACTCCTCAGCCTTTCGACTAGACCATTTCATGACTGCTTTCTGGTACAAAAGCAGGGAAAGTTTGAAAACCAAGTTTAGGAGTAGGTACAGGTCCATATTGGGTTTGTGGTATCAGGGCCAAATGGGAAAGGCCTCGATGGCCTGACACCAGAGTGCGTCGAAGGGGACGCCACGGAAGACATGGGCATTGTAGGATTCACTTCGGGCAAACTTGACACTACATGACTAGATACCGTCGAACTCACAGACATGCTAACCGTGCCAGCATTATAAGAGGAACTACTGGGGCCTCTACTAAAGTTCTCGTCGACACTACCTTCACCACTCGTCGAAGTCGAACTAGAACTCTGACTGTTCGTCGAGTTATAGATTTGAGTGGTTCTGACCATAACTAACAAATAGCAGTTACCAGACGAAAAAACAAAAGAATGTGAATTTTCAAAACTCTAAGCACAAAACCGTCCCGCAGGGCGTGCCAATTTGTTTACGTGGAAAAGTGGTAAACAATCGCTAGTTTGAGTATTTTACACTCGCGAGACCAACTAGAAATCTCAGAACAATTTCATGCTTATTAGTTTAAGAAAACGGTTGAATGTTCATTGAAATTTAACAAACATTTATGGCTTTTGATTTGCAAGAAAAGAAAATAAACTACTATTCCGAATCGCCTCGAGACAACAGAGTTTTGTGCAAGAAATTAAAGACAAAAACATTAAACTTGCGGAAGAATAAATTGCATTAATGGTAAAAGCAATTACAAAATAAATGGTTCGCAAACACATACATTTCTCCCTTCTGAATTCCTTTCTTTCGAACACTCGAATACTTAGAATTTTAAGAGAGATTTCTGTATAATGATTTTGCGACCCTAGTTTTCTAAACGGAAAAACTATTTATACTTCTATGATAAAATATCTGCTCTTGATGATCTGGGTGCTCCAGGATTCTTCTCCTTGTACCCACGATCTCCACGTCCTTATCCTTGCTTCTTTTGCGCGCTAACTTTCGAATGGGAACTTGGGCCTAAAGTTTGGGCCAAATCTCGAAGGCCCGTTTTCGCAACTTTCCTCTTCGACGCTCTAAGTCCACGGCTTAAGACTTTCTTTCATTCGACACGGCTTTTCGAATCTGCAGATACAACCTGAACATAAGGCATTTCGATTTACTCGAAAGTTAGCCCTGAAAATCATCAAATTCAAGCAATTAATTCGTTGTTTTGGTATTCATACATTGGTTGGACTAACCAATTACGTTAAAATAAACCAATACCAAATTTATGCCTAACAGCGTGTTAAAAAAAAAAAATAGAAACATATTTAACCCTAAAATCAAACTCTACTTGGTAATTTCTTGCAAAGTCAAATATTGATTTAGTAATTTACATCGTTAATAAATGCGCATATCATTTGTCTTTATTGGAATTATTATTAGGAGTAATCAGTATTAGTAATGATAGCTTTGTAATTATGTTGTGAATATTTTTATTTTCGAAGAAATTATGTTGTGGATGTGTGTGTATATATATATATATATATATTCATACCATATGTATGTTATATTACTAGGATAGAATAGAATATCCTTTTCTAATTTTCTTCTTCTTGGTCAAAAAAAAAAAAGGAAACGTTTCATATTATTTTCGTTAATTGTAGTAAATTAGTCTTTATTGTTTTGACTGTAATAAATTAGTCTTTATAAATACCATCTAATAGGTATTGCTTTTCCATATTGAAATAGAAGAGAAGTGACAAAAAAATGGCTACTTTGTTCAACCGTGTTCACTTCTTCATTGCATTGTTATGCATTTCATTTGTTTTAACTTCAGGTACAACATTTACTAGTACTATATATCATTTTTGTTCTTATTTGTTAAACCTTTCTTAATTTAAATGATTTTATGAATTCAAAACTTTGATGTGCACACATTTTCTGACAATATTCTATCGGTTGTAGGAGGAGCAATTGATGCAGGACCTCCATTTGATATTTGCATTGGACAAGGTCCATGTCCACATAATGATAAAGGATGCAGTGATTATTGTGCAAAAAATAAATTTAATAAGGGTGGCTATTGTGAGAACACAAAATGTTGTTGTCATGGAGGGGGTCCTCCTGCAGGAAGATAATTGTAACACCACACTAAAATATTTGTAAACAAAGTTTTGATGTCCTAAATCAAAATAAATGAATGAATATTATATCAAAATCAGCTTTATATATTATTGTTATATTTGATGTCATATAATTTCCTTTGTTATTTTTGGTTCTAAATCATAGAATTTGTTGTACCAAACCCTAAACTGTTTGTGAAACATAATTTTTATTTCTTGTTAAACCCTAAAGAAGCACTAGAAATAGAACAATAGGGTTGTGAGATCACATGAAAACTGTTGCATTGCCAATGAACCTAACATTTGTTGTGAGATCAAGGGCTTATAGGAGAATCAGATGTTCAATCACTTTTCATGGCAACAAACTTGGAAAACATCTTAATTTCACAAATTCATGTGTCTACAACTGATATTTTATTCATGTTCATTGGTTCTATTGTCTCAAACTTGTAAAAATAGCACGTATCTCTGCTAGCTAGTACGTCTCGTTTTAGTTTTTGGTTATCTTTTGGTTGATGAGGCTTAAAATGTTTGTATAATTTTTACTAGAACAAGGTTGAATTGAAACTGTCAATCTCATTCAGCTATATGCATATCACAGCTTATAGAATCAGGAATGTTTGGGATAACAATGTGATTTTGTAAAATCAGGAAGTTACGTGCAAAGCGTAGCTTTTGTGAAATCACGTTGAGTCGTTGACTTACTACGGGTATAAACTAGCTGTAATTTTACAATTCAGTGTGAAATCACAAAAGCTATTGAGTTTGATAAAATTACAACGGCATTGTGATTCTTTGAAGTTATAAAATGTAGTTTTTATCAAAATTATGACAATTTAGTGTGATTCAATCACAATGAATTCAAACGATACACACTTGATAGAGGACTTGGATCATCTCTTTTCCAATTCTCTACATCTCTCTCCTTCCTCTCTATCTCTCTCTTAATTTCAATCTTTTTCATCAATAAAAAACAATAAACAAATCAAGAGAGAGAGAGAGTGGTTTTATGAGAGAGATAGAGAGGAAGGAGAGAAATATAGAGGATTGGAGAACGAGAGGATCCAATTTGCTCGATAGACTTTTGTCTAACAAGACTAACTTGTTAATACTTAAGGGACCAACTTTAATATAAAAAAACAATTAAAGATAACGAGTGATTTTATCATGATATATAATTGTATTTGCTTTATATAGTAGAAATCAATGATAATTTTAATAAAAAATAAGAAAAAATATCATGATAATTATTTTTGGATGTGAAAACAAGTCGGTCATAGCAAAGTATCACACGGATGTGAAAACAAAAGTATCATATCATCATATGGATAGAAGTAAACGTATTAATTGTTGTTAAACTAATTAACAATAGACATTGTTAGAAATAATATAAAAGCATTAATATAACTGTCATAAAACTGTTATTATTACTGTTAATGGAGTAAAATCTCCCATTGAAGGTGTTGGTACAGTGACCCTCTGACCCTTCCTATCAATACCCGATGTCTTATTTGTTCCTACCTTGAATTGCAATCTTATCTCTGTCAGTAAATTGACAAAATCTCATTCATGTGTCGCCGTGTTTTATCCAACCCATTGTGTTTTTCAGGATATACATACCAAGGAGAAGATTGGCAGTGGTAGATATAGTGAAGGGCTGTATTATCTTGAAAAAGTTTCACAAATCCATAACGGAGCATTGGTCCATCTTGCAATTGATCACATACAAGATAAAAATAAAAAGGAAATTTGGCTATGGCATAGACGATTGGGACATCCCTCTTTTAGTTATCTAAAGAAATTATTTCCATCGTTATTTCATAAATGCAATATTTCAGATTTTCTTTGTGAAACGTGTGTAATGGCAAAAAGTCATCGTGCTATTTTTCCCTTAAGCAATAATAAAACAGCTTTTCCTTTCTCTTTAGTACACACTGATGTTTGGGGTCCTGCCCCACAATCTACACATAACGGAAAAAAATGGTTTATTAGTTTTGTTGATGATTGTACTCGAGTAACCTGGGTATATTTGCTGCAACATAAAAGTGATGTGTATGATGTGTTCCGCTCCTTTCATCAAATGATAGTAACACAATTTAACACATGTATTAAGGTAATTAGATCAGACAATGGAGGGGAATATTTTAAGAAAGAATTAAAAGATTTTTTGAACTCTAAAGGCATTTTGCATCAAACAACATGTCCTTATTCCCCCCAACAAAACAGGGTGGCGGAGAGGAAAAATAGACACATATTAGAGGTGACAAGAACACTCCTAATTGATGGTAATGTTCCATCTCATTTTTGGGGAGAAGCTGTGAATTCTGCAGTTTACTTAATTAATCGAACCCCCTCTAGTGTGCATAACTTTAGAAGACCTCTAGATGTTTTATCTGATCATTGTGTTCTCCCTTCCATTGTTCATTTACTACCTCATGTTTTTGGATGTGTTATATATGTTCACTTACACCCACATCAACGTACGAAACTTGAAAAGCGAGCTCTTAAATGTGTCTTTGTTGGGTATGGATCAACCCAAAAAGGTTATCGTGCTTATCATCCGCCATCTAAAAAATTTTATATTTCTATGGATGTAACTTTTCATGAAGATAACCTTTTTTATGTTGATTCTACACTTCAAGGGGGGAATGAAAGTGAAGTGCAGCACCATGATGTTAGTATGTTTGACATATATTGTGAAGATAAATTATCTTGTGAGGATCATTCTGCAGGTAATGAATCAGTCTCAAATATGGATACATCACCTTTAGATAATACAGTTTCCCTTGACAATAATCAACTAGCTCAATCTTCTCCACAAGATCAAGTTGACTCTCTAGAGGTATTCCCTGATTCTATTCTTGATAATACAAATACAAGTGAAGTTGATACTAATGTTCATTCTGAAATTGATTCTCTTTTCCATGAAATTGATCATGAAATTGACCCTTGTTTGCATGAGGCCACCAACACACCTAACATTGAACCTGCTATTGTCCAATATAATCTTCCACCCCGTTCTAATCGTGGTCAACCTCCCATTAGATATGAACCAGACCTTCAATCCAAAGTTAAATATCCCATTAGTAATTATATGTCATCTCACAAGTTATCTAAGTCATATGCATCATTTGTATCTCAATTATCCTCAATTTCTATTCCTAGTAATGTACAGGAAGCTTTAGCAGATCCTAGATGGACTGAAGCGATGGTTGAGGAGATGTCAGCTTTAGAAAAAAACAGTACTTGGGATCTTGTGACGCTACCTAAAGGGAAGAAAACTGTGGGGTGCAAATGGGTTTATACAATTAAACACAAAGCCGATGGAAGTATTGAGAGGTATAAAGCACGGCTAGTGGCTAAAGGTTACACTCAATCTTACGGTGTAGATTATCAAGAGACATTTGCTCCAGTGGCCAAGCTCAACACTGTGAGGATACTTTTGTCACTAGCAGCAAACCAAAACTGGCCTCTTCTACAATTTGATGTGAAAAATGCCTTCCTACATGGAGAAATTTTAGAAGAAATTTATATGGATTTACCACCAGGTATGATAGATTCAAATGAGATGAAGGTTTGCAAGTTAAGAAAGGCTCTATATGGATTAAAACAATCCCCAAGAGCATGGTTTGGTAGGTTCACTAAGTCTATGAAGGCTTTTGGCTATAAAGCAAGCAACTCTGATCACACCTTATTTTTAAAGAAAGGAGAAGGTAAAGTTACAGCCTTAATTATATATGTAGATGATATGATTGTTACAGGAAATGACCAAGATGAGATTTCTAGTTTGCAAAAATACCTCGCTTCTGAATTTGAGATGAAGCAACTTGGAAACCTCAAATATTTTTTGGGTATTGAAGTGGCTAGATCAAAACATGGTATTTTTCTATGTCAAAGAAAGTATACTCTTGACTTACTATCTGAAACTGGACTGCTTGGGTGTAAACCTGTTGATACCCCAATTGAACAAAATCATATGCTATTTCAGTGCCAAAATTCAGCCAGCATAGACAAAGGGAGATACCAGAGGCTGGTGGGCAAACTTATTTACTTGTCTCATACACGTCCAGATATTACATATGCAGTAAATGTCGTCAGTCAATTTATGCATGATCCACGGAAAGCTCATATGGATGCTGTTGAAAGGATTTTGAGATATTTGAAGTTCACTCCTGGAAAAGGAATTTTATTCTCAAATCATGGAAACTTGAAGGTAGAAGGGTATACCGACGCTGATTGGGCAGGATCAAAAAATGACAGAAGGTCTACCTCTGGTTACTTTACATTTGTAGGGGGGAATCTTGTAACTTGGAGGAGTAAAAAACAACCGGTAGTAGCAAGGTCTAGTGCTGAAGCAGAGTTTAGAGGCATGGCACTAGGAGTTTGTGAACTTTTATGGATACGAAATGTTCTATCAGATTTGGGTTTTGAACCAAATGAGACTATGACTTTGTATTGTGACAATACATCAGCAATTGCAATTGCTCACAATCCTGTGCAGCATGACAGAACAAAACATGTAGAAATTGATAGACATTTCATCAAAGAGAAACTTGAAGCTGGAATAATTTATTTTCCTTTTGTAAGATCTGAACTGCAGTTAGCTGATGTCCTTACTAAAGGAGTGTCAAGTAGGGTGTTTAATGAGTCTTTATTCAAGTTGGGAATGTGTGATATCCATGCACCAACTTGAGCGGGGGTGTTAAAATAAGTCAAAGATTTATTAGCTAATTAAGTAGACAAATATTGTGTGAGCTGTAAATAATGCATTTGTATAGCTATCTAATTACTTTGTGCAGCTGTCATTCCTTTAATAGAAGAGGAATCATAGGAACTCTTTTGTATATATATGTTATCCTTTTCAATGAATAATATATCAGAATTATTACTATGAAACTTTCTTATGGTATTTGATAACTTTTATAGACATGAGGAAAAAAGAGGAATTATATTATTTACTTATTTATTTAAAATAAATTGAAAAAAAGAGGAATTATTTTTAGAGTAAAAATTTATTTTAATCTTAAAAAAATTCTAAAAATCCAATTTGATCTTCGAGAAAAATAAAAGCCACATTTTAGTCTCGGTAAAAAATTGAAAACTTGTTTATTTTACTAAAGAGTTTAATTGTTGTGCAATGTCGGTGTAAATTTTTTTTGCATATATATCTAATGATGTGTTGCCACATCATTTAATGGATGTGACACATCATGTATTTTTAATTACCATACATGATGTGTCGATATATTATTAGACGCATGTGTAAAATGAGTTTACACTGACGGTGCATATAAATTAAATTCTTTACTAAAATACCGAGACAACTTAGTCTCTACTTAAGCCACCATTTGAGAATTAAAAATTAAATCCTTAACAATAGTTAAAAGAAATTAATTTATATGCGTTGCTTTGTGATTAATTTTGCCGTTGGGTAAACAATAATATTCTATGTTATTTTCCCTCTCGCCGTTTATCTTTTGGTTTGTGATTACTTTTGCCGTTAGCGCTTTATTTGGCTACTTTAATTTATTTTCTCCACACATCAAATTATTAGTTTGATTTTAATCGAATTCACAACCCTAAAATGGTGGCATTATGAAGATATATTTTTTATTTTTTTATTTTTTTATAACCATAAGCAGCATGAAGAGATATAATATGCATTTTAAAGAAATTTTATTGAATGTATGTGTAAAAAATTTACACTATCAATATATAAAAATTAAATCATAATTAAAAATGGACAATTTAGCCACTAAGAAATAAATAATGCCATTTTGTTTCAGACACCTGTACTTGTTGTCCCTTTTACAACGATGCTTCAAGTAGGGATTATGTTCTAAATTTTTTTTCATTAAAGACTAAAAGTTGATTTTATTTAACCAAGTGAATAATTATGATAGGACCCAAATATCGATTTTTATTTAACCCAAATATCGATTTTTGTCATGCCATATCAATAAAGTGAAGTGAAATGGAGTGACATGACAGAAAACATAGTTAATATTATTTTTTTTGAATGGCAAATTATATATATAGATATAAATAATAAAAATTAGTACAATAACAAGTACAAGAAGTACTAAGACTCCAAAGAAGAAGGAAGAAAAGAACAAAACTCCCAACAAGGAAGCACCTCAGCTGACCCAGGAACAAACACCATCAAGAGGGGGAGAAAAGGAAGAACCAACTAATATTGGAGGTAAGAAGAAGGTTCGCACTACACCCAAGCCACCAAGACTAAAGTTCCCCACGACAAGACACCAATCTAACGGCTCCAGCACAAAACTGGTTGTACCTCCCATTCATAAAAAGAGCAGGGGGATACCAGGGTTTTTGGCCATAAACCACTTCCAAGAGAAAAGTTTCACCTTATCAACCAAGAAATCAATAGAGGAAGTTCCCCTAGCAAAGATCAAATCATTCCGTGAATTCCAGATCGACAAAATAACAACATGCCAAATTAGTAATCACCCCAGATAAGCCCTCCTACCAACACCCATCTCTAAAAATAACTCGAACAATCCTGCTATCCCTCTGGGCAACACAAACTGAACCACTAACCACCTAACAACAGAGTACCACACATAAGAAGACAACTCGCAGGTTACGAACAAGTGATCAACCGACTCTATTGTAGTCTCACAAAAGACACACGATGTATTACTAAGATCCCTAATCACGTGACGCCTAAAAAGGTTTTGACGAGTTAGAATCCAGTTGATATTGATTGACATTATAAAATTATTTTATACTATTAGTATATATTCTTTTTTCTCTAAATAATATTCCTCCTCCTTATAAATACACTCACCACATAATTTCATTTCTACACTTTAAGACATTTTTATAACAACTATGTCCCAAAGTCACAAACAATTATGAACATTATGAGATTAATCAAGTACATTTTTCTATGTGCTTTCATGGCTATCCCATTCATGAGTACAATAGGTGAATATATATGAGTATTTACTTATGTCAGAGCAATGGCTTGCAACAATTTGCACGAAAGGAGGTTGTGCAGAAAAAACGTTCCAAAACATGTTTCTAATCCATGGCTTATGCCCAACAAACACAAGTAAACCATATCCTGAATTCAGGGTCATTTTTGAGATTTTGGGATATTCTATCCAAATTATAATTTTGGTACCTTAATATAAAATTTAGTTATAATAATTTATTTAACACACACGGACACACGCACGCACGTACACGCGAGTTTGCACGCATGTACACGCGAGTGCACGCACATACGCATACCGAGTAAAAAAAATTGGTGCATGCCCCTAAAATTTTGCTCAAGTCATAAGGTGATGAACAAGTCCAATTTTTATTTTATTACGCGATTACTTCATTTAATTTCAATTTAAAAAACTGTCTTTTTTATTTGATCAGATGTCTAGAAGCTTGGAGGGAGGCATATTTACTATAGTTATATTTATCCTGCAGTATGTGTGAGAGAAAGAAAAAAAATTGATTGTAGAGAGAATAGGTATTTTCAACAAAAATAATAAATAAAAATAGTTTGTGCGTAACTTTGGCAACTGCAGGAAATTATAACGGCACAATCCGAGATTGGAGGCTCAACTTTAAAATGATTGGCCAAACTTAACGAAGGGAATTGATGAAAGCTTTCGGGAGAAGCAATGTAACAAACACGGAACTTGTTCGTTGAACCAATGAACATGGTCCATGTCCACATAATGATAAAGGATGTAGTGATTATTGTGCAAAAAAATAAATTTAATAAGGGTGGCTATTGTGAGAACACAAAATGTTGTTGTCATGGAAGGGGTACTCCTGCCGGAAGATAATTGTAACACCACACTAAAATGTTTGTAAACAAAGTTTCCATGTCCTAAATCAAAATAAATGAACGAATATTATATAAAAATCAGCTTTAAATATTATTGTTATATTTGTTGTCATATAATTTCCTTTGTTATTTTTGGTTTTAAATCATAGAGTTTGTTGTACCAAACCCTAAAGTGTTTGTGAAACATAGTTTTTATTTCTTGTTAAACCCTAAAATTTTAATCCGAGGCATTTAAGATTGTTTATCCGCCTAAATATGGGAAATATTTTTTTCTACCCCTACAATTTTTTTTTTCCAATTTTACCCTTTGTTTTTTTTTGTTACAATAATTTTACTTATTCTTATTATAGATTAAAAGAAATTTTACTTATAGTGACAGACAAAACTGTCACTAAAAGTTACAAATTTCTACAAAAAGCTCACTTTCAACAGTACCGGTGCTCTTTTTCAAAGTATACCGGTTCCATATTATTTACCGGAACACTGTACTTTAGGAATACCAGTATACTAATTTGAATACAAGAAATATAACTTATAGTGACAGACAAAACCGTCACTAAAAGTCAAAAATCTGGATCCATCTAACATTTTGACTTTTAGTGACATTTTTATCTGTCACTATAAGAAAAATTTCTTGTATTCAAATTAGTATGCCGGTATTACTGAATGAAAGTATTTCGATAAACAATATTGTACCGGTATACTTTGCAAAAGAGCACCGGTATTGTTAAAAACGAGCTTTTTGTACATATTTATGACTTTTAGTGACAGTTTTGTCTGTCACTATAAATCAAATTTCTTTTAATCTCAAATAAGAAAAAGTAATATTATTGTAAAAAAAAAAATATTTTGTAGGGGTATAAAAAAAAATTCCCTAAATATGTTATCCATACATCACTCTTTTTTTATTTGTTTCTGTTTAAATATGTTATGCATACATCACACTTAAACTATACCCCTCCCATTAATTTTAGTCTCTAAAAATATACGATGTTATTAACGAGTGTTCCCGAAGCTGTGTGAAATCAATAAACAATGTTTTAAATATAATGTTCCCAAAGCTGTGTCAAATCAATAAACAATTTTTTTAAATATAAGTGTTGGAATCTTTTCAATTTTTTGCTTTCTCCATTTTTTTTACTATAAAGTTTTGGAAATATTTCAGCCAAAAGAAAAAGTTTCAAAAAAATAAATGCAATGATGTGATATCTGGTGGGTCTATATTTATTTAATATATATCGAAAAACTCTTTAAATATAATTTTTGAGGTTGTGGGTTCGATCCGCAGCTCCATTGTAAACAAATATATATACATATAATTTTTTTTTAAAAAAAGGGTAATAATGTTATTAGAACACATGACAAAAAAAGATGTTATTAGAACACACAAACACAAGTACAAGGAGTACATAATACAAAAAACGAATATGGTCAAAATCTCAACTACACAACTGACATCGGAGAAAGAAGCACTAGAAATAGCAACAATACATCTAGTTCAAATGCAAAACAAAACCGTCACCCTTACAAACCTCCTACTTAACAAACTACATCACAAACAGAGGACATAAACAAACTTACAAGGAGCTAAAACCCATGCCCAAAAGCAGAGTCGCGCTTCCCTGCAAAACCAAAACCTATTTCTCGATCTCTAGATCATCTACACCATAGCATGCCAAATTAGCAATAAACTTATTGCGAACTGCCCCTAGTTGAATTTGGGAGAAGCAGTGTAACAAACATGGAACTTGTTCATTGAACCAATGAACATGGTCCATGTCCACATAATGATAAAGGATGTAGTGATTATTTTGCAAAAAATAAATTTAATATGGGTGGTTATTGTGAGAACACAAAATGTTGTTGTCATGGAGGGGTCCTCCTGCTGGAAGATAATTGTAACACCACACTAAAATGTTTGTAAACAAACTTTTGATGTCCTAAATCAAAATAAATGAATGAATATTATATAAAAATCAGCTTTAAATATTATTGTTATATTTGTTGTCATATAATTTGCTTTTTTATTTTTGGGTTTAAATCATAGAGTTTGTTGTACCAAACCCTAAAGTGTTTGTGAAACATAGTTTTTATTTCTTGTTAAACCCTAAAATTTTAATCCGAGGCATTTAAGATTTTTTATCCGCCTAAATATGGGAAATATTTTTTTCTACCGCTACAATTTTTTCTTTCAATTTTACCCTTTATTTTTTTTTGTTATAATAATTTTACTTATTCTTATTTGAGATTAAAAGAAATTTTACTTATAGTGACAGACAAAACTGTCACTAAAAGTTACAAATTTCTAAAAAAAGCTCACTTTCAACAGTACCGGTGCTCTTTTTCAATGTATACCTGTTCCATATTATTTACGGAACACTTTACTTTAGGAATACCAGTATACTAATTTGAATACAAGAAATTTGACTTATAGTGACAGACAAAATTGTCACTAAAAGTCAAAAATTTTGATCCATCTTACATTTTGACTTTTAGTGACATTTTTATCTGTCACTATAAGACAAATTTCTTGTATTCAAATTAGTATGCCGGTATTACTGAATGAAAGTATTCCGATAAACAATATTGTACCGGTATACTTTGAAAAAGAGCACCGGTATTGTTAAAAACGAGCTCTTTGTACATATTTATGACTTTTAGTGACAGTTTTGTCTGTCACTATAAGTCAAATTTCTTTTAATCTCAAAAGTAAAATTATTGTAAAAAAAAAATATTTTGTAGGGGTAGAGGTATAATTGTAGGGGTATAAAAAAAAATTCCCTAAATATGTTATGCATACATCACTCTTTTTTTATTTGTTTCTGCTTAAATATGTTATGCATACATCATACTTAAACTATACCCCTCCCATTAATTTTAGTCTCTAAAAATATACGATGTTATTAACGAGTGTTCCTGAAGCTGTGTGAAATCAATAAACAATGTTTTAAATATAATGTTCCCGAAGCTGTGTCAAATCAATAAACAATTTTTTTAAATATAAGTGTTGGAATCTTTTCAATTTTTTGCTTTCCCCAAAAATGTCGAGACATGCTTTACGACAAACAGGACAAATCTCATCCTTGGGAAATATTGGAATCATGAGGCGGTACTTAAGGATGGTACGATACTCAACCGGTGACATGTGTTGGCTTAACCCATCGATGGGGATAGTGAGGAGAAAGTCTTGAGCATGTGCCGCTTTTAAACACCCAAAAACTGCTTTTTGCCTGGTAGTCATGTTAAAATCAACTTCCATGTCTTGAACAATTTTACCAAAAAAAACACTCGCCAAAACATGTTGGGCTTTAGGGGGGACGGTGTCCTTAATAGCAAAATTGCTAAAG
Organism: Trifolium subterraneum; assembly: GCA_951799995.1. Taxonomy (NCBI): domain Eukaryota; kingdom Viridiplantae; phylum Streptophyta; class Magnoliopsida; order Fabales; family Fabaceae; genus Trifolium; species Trifolium subterraneum. The sequence goes on along the minus strand of OX637464.1, from coordinate 47,314,908 downwards.
TCATAAGTCGGAATCTTATCCTGAATACCGTCCAAAGCTTTGTCAAAATCCAAGTCCATACCACATCCTCCACTGTCTCTCAATATATGATCTTGCAAAATCCAAGATTGGGCCCTAGAAGCCACAAAAGCATATGAGGTGGCCTCTACTGCTGAATATAACCCTAACCCCCCAAACTTAATGGGTAAAGAAGCAATCCTCCATTGGAGGTCTCCAAAGAATGAACCCCCTCCAACCACAATGTTTTCAATCGCCACTCTCAACTCTTTATCAAACAAAGCAGCTGCCTCCTTCATGTAAATTGGTTGGCACGTCCTGAGGCCGAAAAAACGTTTGGCGATACCCATGCATGACCGAAGTAGAAGAAGCTCACTCTGTGGATCTCTTAACTTAGGAAGAAGATGCATTAGCTCAACTGCTCTGACAGCTCTCTTCATGGCACCTCCTCAATAAAACCTTTATCTCGACTAACAGCGCCTCCGAGCAATTTTACCCCAGACATGGGCCTCCCAATGTCCGAAGGGAACAACCCCTTACGAAGTTTGCTTCCATCACAAGAAGGCCAAAAAACCTCTGTTTTCCGAATATTCAAAAGAAGGCCCAATCCTGGACCTGTCTCTCTAATGATATCAAGGGATTTAGCCACTTCCTTGGAATCCCCTATGATAGTCCCATCATCAAGATACCAAGCATGAAAAAGGAGCTTGCAGTTGTCTCTGATCTTATGAATGAGAGGGTGTAGCACAAGAGCAAAAAGAAGGGGTCCCAACGGGTCACCTTGTTGCACTCCAGTGGCTGCCATAATATGACCATCCCCAAGGTATAACCTCGCTGCCTGACCATAAAGAAACTCAACCCACAAGGAAATAGATGGACATCTCAGCCTCACCTCTTGTAGCAGTGCCGACCTATCAACCATGTTGAAAGCATTCGAGAAGTCCACTGTGAGCATAGCCAAAGAACCATCCTCATATCGCTGGCTTAGCACCCTGTTGGCACTGTGCAAAACAGCCTCTGCACCGCTTGATATTCCAACCCCAAATTGAAAATCATTGAGATATTTAGCCATATCCGTTCCGACTCCTTTCATAGAGATCTTGGATACTAAATGCCTCCAAATAGTACCTACTGCAATAGGTCGTATCCCGCCATCAGGCTTTAGTAACGGGGTCAAGGGTGCAGAAGCTACAAACTCTGATAGACTATTTGGACATCTCCCTCCAAGCCATAAGTTCACCACTAGGGTGATAGCATCTAAAAGGTCTCTTGCCACCGGAGAACCTTCTCCAAAAAATGGTAATAATGTTATTAGAACACATGACAAAAAAAATGTTATTAGAACACACAAACACAAGTACAAGGAGTACATAATACAAAAAATGCAGATGGTCAAAATCCTAACTACACAACTGACATCGGAGAAAGAAGCACTAGAAATAGCAACAATACATCTAGTTCAAATGCAAAACAAAACCGTCACCCTTACAAACCTCCTACTTAACAAACTACCTCACAAACAGAGGACATAAACAAACTTACAAGGAGCTAAAACCCATGCCCAAAAGCAGAGTCGCGCTTCCCTGCAAAACCAAAACCTATTTCTCGATCTCTAGATCATCTACACCATAGCATGCCAAATCAGCAATAAACTTATTGCGAACTTCCCCTAGTTGAAGGCATGGAATGATGAGTTTCATTCATTGGAGAAGAATCATACTTGGAAACTTGTGCAACTACCTAAGGGCAAAAGGGTAGTTAGGTGCAAGTGGATCTTCAAGAAGAATGAATTACGGGAATTGAAGAACCGGGGTGTCACGACCCAGTCTCTGATCTTATCAGGCGTACATGCCACCACTAACTAACTATGTATTTATCCTGACAAGCCTAAGACACTATAACAAATATACTTATTTAAAATAGAGTTACCATGAGATTATAGGTCGACATGAAAAATTCCTGGTTCTATGTATCCCCAAATGATTAGGGAATCAGAGCCACGTAGTTCTGTAACTATTGGTTAACTATCAACAAAGTATACCAAAAATATATCATTTCATTATTTGTGCATAAATCAAATTATCTCTTCGTTATGGTGAATGGATATGCCACGTTATCTCTTCGTTTTTGCGAATGAATATGCCACAATATCTATTCGTTGTGGCGAACAGATATACATCTCTTCGTTGTGGCGAACTGTTATGCTTTACATATTGCTGAAGAATTGCACGACTCGGAATGGTGATGACACGCAAATATATGATGTTTTAAGGTAGTTTTTTGTATAGTTTTTAATACTTTTTAATACACTTGAAGACAGGGATTAATCTAGACTTAAAAACCTAGTGTGGCCAAAATCTTAAAGAAACTAAATTATACTGAAAATAATTTTTTTTTTTTTGTGAAAGCAAAGATAATATTATAAACAAAAGAGCACAAGGTGCAAATATACATATACTAGCAAGTCCGGACCAATATTGCATCATGAGATGCTAAACTCCAAACAAAAAGCCAAAAGATACTTCTTTCTAACAAAGAAATCTATGCAATACATCCAGGATACAAAAACTCTGTCATAGCAGAGAAAAAACCACCATATATAATATTCTAGGTGTAATACATTTAAAATGAAAATCGTCTACCATCCGTTTCTTGAAAATGAGCTAAAATAATATCATTGTCAATTGTTCCAAAAATATCTCTTTCTATATAAGTAACAAGATGGTCATTTAACCATTGATCACTCATTTTGTTAGATCGTTGACCCTTCACTAAATTCATAGCTGAAAAAAGATGTTCCACGCTTGCAGTTGCTACCGGCAAGACTAAAGCCAACTTCAAAAGCTTATAAACTATATCAAATGTGTTTATTTGTTTCCACAAGTTTTGCGCAAAGATCTGGAATTCCTTTTAACTTTTCAAATCTTGAGTCAGATCGAACATCTCTTACATAAGTCCAAAGTTGATGTCGCACTACCACTTCCGATACATCTACAAAATCATTTGGATATAAAGCTCAAACATCCTCAATAATTTTTTGACATCAAAAGCTGCAAATGACAACAAGGGACTCAAACATGAAACACACTGTAAAAGTTCAGTATTCTCTACATCAAACCTAGCATTGAGCTCATGCAATTGCAAATCTAAAACACTAAACAAACAATCATGCTTATAATGATGCAAATTTGAAACACTAGAAGTTGTAGATCACTTATGTTTCTTCTGTTGCATATACGGCGCATCCATATCAGGCACATCAATATCATGTATATCGCAAATTTTAATAACCTTTGATATAAGTTCTTCCCATCCCTCATCCCTCATTTCTTGTAATTCTTGTTTGGTAGCATTGAAGAGTGACAAAGCATTAATAAGATCTTGATCACGCTTTTGTAGTGCTACACTCAAATCATTTGTAAATCCTAAAATTTCAACCAACATATGTATCATGAAGATAAAATCAAAGGATTGAAGCAGTTCTAGCAAAAGTGTAGTTTCATCATATTTGTCAAATGTCAGATACTCCCCCACTTCTTCAAGTACCCGAACAATGGCACCATACGTAGTCATCACACTAGTGAGAGTCCTAAAGTGGGAACTCCAACGAGTGTCACCCGCTCTAGCTATAGATGATTCTTGATTTAATCCACTACCAGTCTCTATCTCGCCATCTTCAATCAATTTAGCAAACTGACTTACTTGTTGGTCCCAAAGCAATTGTTGTCTCTTGTTAGAAGCTCGTATGAAATTAACAAGAATATTGATGTTACCGAAAAAACCACTAACACCTTTGTGAGCCTTAGCACAAGCAACAAGGGCCAATTGAAGTTGATGGGCGAAACAATGCACATAATAAGCAGATGGATTCTCATTTTGGATTAAAGTTCTTAAACCACCAAACTTACCTCGCATATTGCTAGCTCTGTCATATCCTTGCCCCCGAATGCTAGACAAACTCAAGCCATTAATAGACAACATCTTCTCAAGTGCCTCCTTAAGTGACTTAACACTTGTTTCTTCAACACTTATAATGCCGAGAAATCTTTTTTTTAACAAACCTTCACTATTAACATAGCGAAGAACAACAGCCATTTGTTCTTTCCCAGCAACATCACCAGATTCATCAATCAAAACACAAAACACATCATCTGCAATATCATATATAATTTGTCGAGTTATTTCACATGCACAAGCAGCAGCAAGATCCTTTTGAATCTTTGGGGCAGTCATAAAGTTATTTAGCGGAGCACAATCTATTACACTAGCTATATATGGGTTAGCTTCCTTTAAAATGTCTATCAACTCAAGAAATGGCCCCTTAAATAAAGAGTCATCGGACTCGACACTCCCTCTAAATGGCATGCCACACCTCAAAAGATACTTAGTAGCTATAAGGGATGTGTTTACACGAACACGATAATCGGCATTCATTTGCTTAGTTTGTTTAACAAGCGCATCATTAATACTTTGGTTTGGGTTCATGAGATCATAAGTCATAACCCATATGCACACAATCAATATGACTATTGGAAGAAGTAGCATGATTAGCCAATCTTTGAACATTCTTCCGGTCACCAAAACCATCTCTCACAAAGTGATCCCCCCGAATTTAGAGACATTTTTAAATAAAAAACATGGCAAACAAAATGCTAAATCCTTAGATTCACTATAATCAATCCAGTCATACAAATCAAACCAATTTTTGCAAAATCGACGTCTATGTTGACCTTTAACAGACCAAGGGTAAACGAAATTGTGAGGAGGTTTATGACGACCTATTTTTAAATAAGCTTTCCTTACCTCATTTTGGATGTCAGGATGGTAACTTGAAATTGGAAGCCTAATTCCTGGATCTATTTCCAACAGTTCATAATTAACAACCTTAATACTCTCACTTGGATGTTGAGTTTCCGATGGTTGTAAATTGGCCGAAGAAGTAGCTTTGTCTTTAGAAAGCACGGGAAAAATTTTCTTCATCCTATAAAAAGATTGATAAAACCATTTAAAATAAAAAAATTTATCCAACAAAATATATATTATATAGAAGAACAAGGAAGGACCACTATCTAAAACCAAAATATAATATAGGTCACTAAATTCCAAACACAAACACAACAAGAAGGAAGACTAAAAGCACACAAGTCACAACAAGGCTCCCTCAAAGCACAACAACACAAAACAAATTCCCTGCTACACTACACAATCCAAAAAACGAAGCACAACAACAAACCCCTCCGAAAGCTAACCCAAAACATATAGAAAACTACACACCTAAAAACACCAGCCAACACCAAATTAATAACCCCAGATAACACAAAATTAACAACCCAAACACAATCTATGATCCGAAATTCATATAGAAGACAAGGATAGATGATTTAGGGTTTAGACTTTAGAAGCAAAACATACCTTTGTTAGAAGATTGAGAGTGGCCGGTGCGGTGGCGACGATGGTGGCTATGGGAAGGGTGGGCGGCGCCGGCGATGATGGTGGTTGGTGATGGGAGAGTGGCGATGAGATTGGTGAAGACGGAGAGAGTGTGCGTGCGTACGTTTTCTTTGTGTTCGGTTTTGTGTAGAGGATGGGAAAACATTCTCTATCTATTTCTATATTTGGATGATATCTTGGTGGCAAGTCCTAGCAAGGAAGAGATCAACATGCTCAAGGAGAAACTTAATGGAGAATTCGAGAAAAAGGATGTTGGTGTTGCAAAGAGGATACTTGAGATGAATATTGTTAAGAGACGGCTAGTAGGGTGAATTATTCTTATCACAATATGATTACCTGAGGAAACCGATCTAGAAAGCACAATTGAAATTAATATTTATTGTTATATGCTCCCTGCTTTTGTAGGCAGGGCAGCATGGTATTTTTTTATTAACCGTTGTTTGTAAGTTAAATTCTCTAAGCTATATAAGGTTCCAACTTATTTTTTTGATTTATACTATTAAAAGTAGGGAGTAATATTGTGTTGTAGATGTTCCAAGCAGGGCCGGCCTAAAGGAGGTGCAAACAACTCTACAGAGCTGGGCCTCCAAAATTTTGGGGCCTCCAATTTTTCTTAAATTTTTTTCATATAGGGGGTGTAAACCGCAATTAAGATAGCATATGGGGTGTAAACAACAATTCTGCAATCTACTTCCATCGGCCCAGCCCGCTTGGACTTGCACTGGACTTGTTTGTGTAATTGGGTTGCTGACTTACTGTCTGCACCTCCCAAAACTACATTAACTTACTTTTTGCACCCCATAGATAAATTATTATTTTTTATTTATTTACAATTTAAATAGAAAAATGTTTTTTTGTTAAAAAAATTATTTTTTAGGAGTCCATTTTTACTATGAGAGTCGGCCTCTAATTTAGTTGGAACGGCCCTGGTTCCAAGGTTTATTTCTATTATATTAAACACGACCATTTTTCTTTGATTGAGTAATGCAGTCCACAAGTAATATTAAATTGAAAACTATGGTTAACAAATTGAATATGAAAATAGGCAGTAATGGTGATTTAGTAAGCTGTAAAAATTGGGGGAAATTTGTTTCAGTAAAATTGCTATTCTAAACTCAGAACAGAATAAAACATATACTAGATCTTAAAGGTAACTCCAGAATTGAAATAATCACAACAAAATAGTAGAACCACTAATGATATATGGTTACCAGTTTTCTTGTAATTAAGACATATCTTAAAATGCATATGTAAAGAAAAACTTATCCTAAAACGCAACATAACAATAACAGTTGCTATTTCTCCACCTTAACTTCGGATAATAACTAGATATGTTCTTGGTCCCTTCAAATAACCTTCATCACTTGCAGAGTGTTGTAGGGCCGTAACTAGTCTCATTGTTACACATTTTCTATCATCACTACGGTATTTATCAGTTATGAAAAATTGATCATTAAGGATACTTTGATTGAAACTTTCACCTTGATAATAACAATAAAAATGATCTCGCGGCATTCTTATTGGTAAAATCTTCTTGCTTGATTTGAACTCTGAGTCCAAGCAAGGATCAACAAGCCTCTCCTTTGCTTCTTTTGACACCAAATATTTGTTTACATCTAATTCAACTATATTCCTGTACAATCCACCAATCCACCAGAGAGAAACCAATGTCTCCCAATGGACGGTTTCTTTCCGAAAAACACATCAGTCAAAGGTGACTTAGAAACCAAAGCACATTTGAAAAGATCCGGCACCTGAATAGTAATAATTGTAGTTATAGTTATAATAGTCAATTAAAAACGAATTAAACAAGAAAGGTGTATGTAGAGAAAGCAATAAAACAATAAAAAAATCATGGCAAAAATACACCAAAAGTCTTTTATCTTATTTATTTGTAACACAATGATCCTTTATCTTTTATTTGTAACATATAAGCCAATGTATATCCACAATAAGGAGAATGTACTATCCAATGTGGGACTCAGCATTTTATTTCAATTCACACACGTGCTCAATGTTCCAACAATATGCTAAATAATTGCACACAGAAAAAAATAAATATAAAAGGAGCAATTGTTTACATTTATCTCGTAGTAAATAAATGACTAAATTGCATTTTTGGTCCCGAAATTTTTATAAACTTATGATTTTGGCACCCTAACATTAATAATATCACTTTTGACCTCCTAACTTTAGCTTATTTTGCAAAAGGCTCTTATTGATTTAGACCAAGTCAACGCACACGTGAATAGTAACTCGAATGTCATAAAACTCAATGTCTACGTATGCGTTGACTTGCTGACATGACATGTAAGTCACTGTCCACATATATGTTGACTTGATAAAAATCAATGATGGGTCGGCGTTCTGAAAATGGGGCTAAAGTTAAGGATCAAAGGTGAAGACTTGATAAAAAAATGTGTTGCCTTTGATAAAAAATCAATGAGCTGAAAATGCAATTTCATACCTCATTAACACCGATGTTGATAACCTTTTCTTTTAGGTCATCAAGAGAAGTTTGAAAATAGTTGTTTAAATGTAAAGCTGAAATTGGAGATGATTGTGTTACAACCATGTTATCTGTGACAACATATGTTTTTTTAACTTTTTTTAACAGCGAAGTATATATATATTTAATAAAAAGAAAAGTACAAGAAGTACTCGGCCAATCACGGTAAGACAAATACATGTAGTACTCAACACAAACCACCCAAAAACTACCTAGCTATACAATCAAAGGGATTAACACACCACTCATAAAATAAGCAAGGTGAGTTAATCTTTTTTACTAACAACCAATTCCAAGAAATGTATTCTATCAAATATTTCCGATGGTTCTACAATTTTTTCCAAAAAAATCCTTTCGCTTCTCGCCCAAAGGGCCCAAATCACGGTGTGCCACACCAAGACACCTTTGAAACCATTCTTCTTTTTCTGGTAGCAATACGGAGGTCAAACAAACCAACGGTGAACCTTAGACCAAACCAACCATGCCGTGACGCATGAAGAAAATAAATGATTTTCCGATATGATTCTCTTCCACTGGCACACAATGCACAAACCGCGGCCTCCTCGTCAAGGATAACCCGTCTTCGAACCAAGTTCTCTCGAGTTGGCAATCTACCGAGGAGCGCGCCAAGAGAAAACAATCACCTTTAATGGGGCCCAACTCTCACAAATCCGAGAAGTCGCTCCAACCGAACTCAAAACTAGAGGAGTAGGAGGAAGAAACTTTTTACACAAAAAGAGATAAATATAACGAACGGTGAACAAACCTCCATCTATGTATGCCCAAGAATCCTCCTCCTTAGTAATTTGTACCGGCGCGATAACCTCCATAAGGTGTGTGAAGGACTCTTCTTCCCAAATAAAAAATCCTCTCCTCCATTGGAGCTCCCACTTCCAAATTCCGTTGATCCACTCCTCCAAGAGAAACAACATATTTATTTGTTGTATCGTCATATTTTTTTGAAGAAACAAAATTAGCCCACCCAAATTGACATTGGAGAGAATCGAACTTGAGACCTTAAGGAGGAGCACACTCACAGGTCCCAAGTCAATATACCATCAAACCAACTCAAGTGAGTTTATTGAATCGTCATAGCTAGTAATCTCTATTTTCACAAGTTATAAAAGATTCATCTTGAGTCTTGACAGTAAAACTCCGAACGTGGCTAAACCGCGAAATTTTTCTAGTGGAGGATGATTATATATGTATGTATACAAATTAGCATGTCTTACTCTCTCACTATGATGATACTATTATACAATATATTAGATGGTAGTTGTACAAAGACATCCTCATGATAAAACTCAATAATTTTTCTCTTCTTATGAACTCTATAACTCAATTATAATCTTCTTAGATTATAAATCAAGCATGTAGGTCAAATGTATCCTTAAAAATCTCTACATCGTTTCCCCACAAACAACAATAACAAAAATTTCATAATATATTAAATATGTTTCTCCTGTATAGGTCTTTGAATTTCGTTGCATTTGTTCAATTACCCCTTGTAATAATTTGTTATATATTCAAAAAAAAATGTTTGTCATGCTTTTAAGGCTGTCAAAAAAAAATCATGATCGGAAAAATATGAGTATAGGAGATATTATACTGTAAGAGATAACATTAAGATGAACAAAGAAATTGGAATGCCATAATAGAGAAATAAGATTTACAATGTTGGCAATAGTAGGGCCAGCCCAAATTAAGTAACTTGTGACCTAAATCAAACATTAAATTGAGACCTTTTATATTAAAAAAAATTGATGTTACATTTTTTAGCAAGAAAAATATTGATTAAAGTTTTATATTTGGGAAAAAAAACTTCATAACATTTTAGTCAAAAAAAATCTTTATAACATAAATATACTACTATAATATGAAATAACAAAAAGACCTGCGATTACAGTTTCTTTTATATATATTTTATAGTATAAGTTAAAAAAAAAAAATCAATTTCATAATATCAATATTTTTTTAAATTTGACAAAATTTCAGTTTTCATTTATTATCAAACAAAAAAAATATTTCAGTTTTCATTTTATATGATTTTAAAATATAATTGTAAAACAACTTTATTACTAAGGAAGGGTTTATCAAAGCTAAGCTCTATTTATAGTATAGATTTTATTTACCTCCAAGGCTCCAACTAATAGAGCCTTTTGTCAAAAAAAAAAAAAAAAAACAAAACTAATAAGGCAACATCTTAAAAATAGAATATAAATGAAAAAAATGCTAGCGGTAGGTCTCATTCTTGAGATCTTAGCATAGTTGGGTTCGTTTGGCCTGACTTTTTTGAACTTAAAGTTAAAAATGTTACCTTTAAACATAAAGTTAAAATTGTTTGGTAATTATTTTATAACTATAAATTTTTTTTTTAATATATCTAATTAAAAATAAAATAAAAGGCTGAAAACTATAAAAACTTAAAGCTGAAAACTAATTAGTATACATCATAAAAGGCTAAAATATTTAAAAATAGAATATAAATGAAAAAAAATGCTAGTGGTAGGTCTCAATCTTGAGACATCGGCATATTTGGGTTCGTTTGGCCTGACTTTTTTTGAACTTAAAAGTTCACTTAAAGTTAAAAATATTATCTTTAAACATAAAGTTAAAGTTGTTTGGTAATTATTTTATAACTATAATTTTTTTTAATAAATCTAATTAAAAATAAAACAAAATAGAAGGCTGAAAACTATACAAACTTAAAGCTGAAAACTAATTAGTATACATCATAAAAGGCTAAAATATTTAAAAATAAAATAAAAATTCTTTTGAAATTTATATTAATAAAATACAAAATATTTATAAAATGAATAAAAAATTACATTTAAGTGTTCAGGAAAATAATTGATAAAAGAGAAATTACTTAATGATGATATAAATTATATTCTCGCTAATACACTCATAAGAAAAATATTATTTAAATACTACCATTTCATTTTATTTCTTTTGTGAATTTTATACTACTCCCTCCGTTTTTTTATAAGAGTCTATTTAGAATAGTAACAACAAATTAAGAAAGTTCGTAAAAAAAACAAATTAAGAAAGTGTATTTTTGCACCTTATCTTCCTATTATACCCTAATTTTAATTCATCAATAAATTCATATTTTCTTGCACACACTTTCTCTTTTCAATAAATTTAATATATTATGTACAAAAAAAACAAAATATATTTAATATGTTATGTACCAAAAAAGAATTTAAAAAAAATTGTTTTCCAAATATATAGCATTAATTAGTTTTATTGAAAAAGATAAGAGTAATTGACAAAGGGTAGAATTGACAAATCGTATCCTTAAAACACTAAATGGACAATCAATTAGAAACAAATCTGATGAAATTCGACAATTAAAAAAACGGAGGGAGTATATAAATAGTACCTTTTCATTTGTCAATCAAAATATACCGTAACCAAATACTCCAATTAATACGTTTAATTAAAAAGAATATGGTAGTAGGACCTTTAGTAAAGAAATGGTAGCAATTAGCTAAAAAGTAAATTAAGTTGCTTATTATTGTACTAGTAGTACTTATTTGAAATAGTGTTTAGCCCTACTTCTTTTAAGTGATAATAAATTAAAAAAAAGTTAGGCTAAACACTACTTTAGCTATATTGAATACCAAGTGAGCTGCACAATGACCTTGTAATATTTCAAGTCGAGGCCAATATATTATAAAGTCGCGTTTAGAGGTGGAAATAGGTCAGACCGGTCTACGTAAGCCTACGGTCTAGCCTACATAGACTCAGGCAGGTCAGCCTATTTCTTTAAATAGAGCAGGTCAAGACTTTTTCAGGAATTCAAGTTTATTAATCCACATTAATTTTTCACATATATAAATGTATTATTATAAACTAATATCGAAATATGATGTCCTATATAGTCAAATTCTTCAAAATATCATGTTAAATATCAAAAGGAAACTTAATCTCATTGATTTATTTGTTCATTAGTATATTTAAAATTAAATATATTTACTTATTTAAATATGTTTATGTAAAATAGGCTTTTAAACAGGCTAATAGGCTATGCCAGACTTTCTAAAGGCCTGACTCAGACCTAAAAAATAAGTCTATGATAGGCCACAGGCCAGACTCAGACCTTTAATTTTTTGACAGGCTAGGCTCAGGCTTGGCAAAGCCTAGCTCGGCCTAACCTATTTCCACCTCTAATCGCGTTTATTTGGAGGCTTAATGGGCCTTAAAAAAAATTGTTTTTTTGGGAGACCTAAAGTTAAAGTTATGGCTTGGGCAGTCTTATGCCTGGGCCGACCCTGGGCATAAGACCTTCACAACGACCATTGTTGCATCTCAATCTCACATTAACACCTGGATATAATTTATAGCAATCGCTGTCACTAACACATTCTCCTGTAATGTACAATAAGAATAAAGAAATATTACTAAAATGGGTGAAAGATTTTGTATAAAATAAATAAAGAAAATTATGAGAATGAACTTACTTTTACCAACGGCTACAACAATAAATAGGGAAACAAAAAGTATCACAATATAAAAAAGTTTGAGAGTTTCAGCCATTTATTTTTCACCTTTGCATGTACAAATTAAATATAAAATGGTTTGATCACTTTATATTTTTTTTTGGTTACTTTGATCACTTTATATAATAAACACTTGTTGCTATGTTTACATCAATTTAGTAGTTTTAATAATTATGTTGTTTTTGTTTAAAAAAAAAAAATTAATTATGTTGTTTCAATAACTCCTATAAAATTAAAATAATTATTAAACTTCTTAAAAGTACAATGATGAATGATATTTGTCCCTTTAGCTCATGGAATAGATCTCACAAAAATAACTTTGCTTGTAATTGTAGAGTTCATTTTTATTTTACCAACCTGCATTCATTATTATTTTTTATCTAGCTAGTCTTTCATAATAGGGAGGGGAAAACAATACTTATTTTACGTATTGGAATTAGTCCAGCTCGACCCGCATATCTTAGAGGTATCATGTTTGAAATTAGAACAATTTTATTAAATTTCACTTTTTTTTTTTAATTGGGTTAAAGTCCAATATACCCAAGGCCCAATAAAGTAATGGGGTGTAATGCTCTAATGCATATTAGCAAGCACGGTATACGAAATTTTCGCACGCTAGTAACAGATGTTGCGTACGATGTTGCAACACTAAGACAACACGATGTTGAGTGGAATGGTACGACATCGTACAAACATACAATACATGCAATTAACAAGTTAACAATAAATAATATAAGGTAAATAAAGCAAGGTATTGTTAACCCAGATCGGTGCAATGTCACCTACACTACAAGAAATTGAGCATTTGCAGCGGCCAAAAGCCCACGGAAAGGGGGAAAAACGGCCGGAAACGAACATTTGCGGCGGTTATTGGTCCGCAGCAAAACCGGTTGTTGTAAACCTTTGCGGCGGTTTTTTTTGGACGCAAAGCCACCGGAAATTTGTGGCGGTTTTTTGCGTCGGCCTTTTTCCGTCGAAAAAGCCACCAGTTTGGGTCTGGATGTTGACATTTGCGTCGGTCTGTGGCAGTCGGAAAAGTTAGCGGCGGTTTCAAACCGCCGGAAACTACAAGCGTATTTAAAAAAAAATAGTGGCGGACAGAAACCGTCGGAAACAAAAAAAAAAATTTAAAATTTTTTTGTAAAAAATTAAATAAAAATTAATTAATTTTTTATATAAAAACACTTTGCTTAAACATTATTTTTTAAAATATTTAATTTTTACAAGTATTATTATAACAAAATAATATATTTTCAACACATATTAAATCTTTCTCAAAAAAAAAAAATATTAAATCTATCAAATAAAAAATTAGAACAAATATTAAAAACAAATTAACAATAAAGAAATAATATATAGACAAAAAATTTAGAGATAAAAAAAATTAAAGAGTAGTAGAAGTTTAGAGAGAAAGGTATGTATATAGAGAGAAGAATTTTGTAGAAATGAAGAAGAAGAGAAAATAAGTTTGATTTATATATGTATGTAAAAAAAAAAAGAGTAAGAGAAAGAATAAATTGGAGTTTTGGTTTATGTCCCCTCCATTTTATTTTGTTGTTTCTGGTTTCCTTCTTTTTAATCCATTTTGTGTTGGTTAGCTTCATGCTACCAACCTCTTTTGCTAAAAAAAAAAAAAATTTAAAATAAATGAAAAAGTAGTGAAGTTTGGAGAGAAAGAAGAGATAATGTGTATATAGAGAAGAAATTTTGAAGAAATGAGTATGAGAAAGAAGAGAAGTGAAGTTTAAAAGTATATAGATAAGAAACTTGAAGAAATGAATGAAATATGATGGAGAGATGAAGAAGATAGGAAAATGGTGGAGAAATTGTGGAGAGAAGGAAGAGAGAATGAGTATAGAAAGAAGATATTGTGAAGAAGTGAGTTTGACAAGATAAGAGAAAAAAAAATTGGACAAAAAAGCGCGTTGAATTACCGGCGGTTTCAAACCGCCGCTAAAAACTAGCGAATATAATTTGCAACGGTTTTCTCATTTTCCGGCGGTTTTTTGAAATTCGAAATTCCCGCCTGAATTAACCGCCGCAAAATTTGCAGTTCAAATTTTTTTCCCGCCTAAAGTTTCCGGCGGTTCTAAACCGCCGCTAAATCCCAAGTTCAATTTTTTTTTCCCGCCTAGTATTTCCGGCGGTTTTAAACCGCTGCAAAACCTTAAAAAACCGCCGCTAATGTTCCGACGGATATTCCCGCCACAAATGGCCAAAAAACTGCCGAAATTGTTCTGTGGGCTCTAGGCCGCCGGAAATTTTGGCCACTAATATGTGAAATTCTTGTAGTGCTACTATGGGGCTACCAAAAAAGGAAGGAAATTTACTATAATTGTGTTAGTTTGAAGCCCTCAGCAAACAACTCTGTTTACGCTTCTCACTTAATCATTACCCGTGCGAACTTCCACCTAGGAACTCATAGATGTGAGATCTCATCTCACTTGCCCTCAATCAACACAATCAGTGTTTACAAACCACAATAGCCAAGAAGGAGACACACTCTTATAAGTCAACTTAACTGTGTACTTAAAAGCTTAAGAGTAGATCACAATTACAACTCGACTAAACAGTCCTACTCTAGCATCAAGATGATATAAGAGAGGTTCACAAATAACAATGAAAAGACACAAACCCTAAAGACACTATTTCTCAATGACGGCTTCAGTAGTCAAATTAGGTTTTACACCTTTCAATAAAAATACTACCTAACTACTCCCCCTTTTCAGTCACAAATTAGACAAAAATGGTCTTCAAGCATTAAACAAAAGAGCAGGAACATTAAGGTACCAGAGTAATTTAGTGTGCCCTTTTCCTATGGTCGTTCAAGAACAAACAAAATGGAATTCGAACTTCGGATGAAAAAGTTAGGAGTATTTTAGTGTTGCTCTCAATTCTCACTATTTTGTTCATAAAGGAACACAAATTTTTGTGTGTAAATTATGGTAATCCTAAATTTAGTTGTTTTGGTTATGTTTTTATTTTCCTAAAAACAAGTAAAAAATTTGATAGATTTGTTTTAAAATTGAATTTTCTGAAGTATATCTCTAAATATATATTAAATTAAACAAGATTTATAAGCTATGTGACCAAAAATATATTTTCAAAAAAAGATGCATTTCTAGTTTTAATTTTCTTAATTTTACAATTTACTCGGTTAATTAATTATAATTCTATGGGCTCTCTGCTAAACTCAAGCTTCTACCCAAGAATCAATTATTAATTAAATACACTAAAACTACCTTAAACATTCGCAAAACACCTAAAATAATTAAATTCTAACTATTTTCAAAATTTTGGACGTTCCACAAGTGGTATATTCCGCAAGCAAATATCCTACCGCTATACCCAAAACAATCCAAAAGATTGTGATACTGCCGAATGATGATTTTGATGAGGTGAGTAATTAAACAAGCTTGGGCAGCAATGGAGAAAAGACAGAAACATTTCACCCTTTTTATTTCTAAAAGTCAAAATAAACATCCTTTGTACGAATTTATTTTGGCTATTTTGGGGTAAGGTTCCCCCCTCCCCTCTCACAAGTACATATTTTTATTTATATTATTAATATATATATATAATTTTTACTTAGGATGAGAGTGTTTAAGTGTGCTAACTACGGCCTGACAAATGAACCAGTCAGTCGTCGAGTGATAATTCTTATCATTTGAATAAGTTCGTATCCACTGGGATCGTGTCAAGGCAATCAGTTTGTTTTAGGAATTGGATAGTTTAATTAGCTTATCGCTTTTGTTTTTGAAAAAGTTTCTGATTCAACAACAGAAGATTAAAATATAAAGGTAAAGTATGAAGAATAGATTAAGTGCTTTTGATTCCCTCCTTACTCATGCTTGGTAACTTGGTATTATATTGTTTACTACATTATTTGTTGGAGTTTGCTTTGAAAATTGGATGAAGAAGCAGTGCAGGGTTCTCCTTCTGGTAGTGGCGCGTCGCGCCCATGTCCTTGCGCGTCGCGCAATGCTGTTGTGTTGCTGTTGTTGCTCTCTGGGTCTGGCGCTTCGCGCGCCGCGCGGATGCGCGAGCCTATATATAGGCTGTGCGTTTTCTGATATTTAGGGTGTGTGTTTTAGGGTTTCTAAGGCCAACAAAAGACTAGGGTTAATAGAGTAACATCTTGGGAAGACTCTAGGGTTGGAGAAACATTCTATCACCTTGGGAAACACTTATTGATTGAATTTCTTGGATACAGGAAGAAATTCAGGACTAGGGTAGAATCAGGGAATTGTCTAATTCTTGTAACTCTTTTGGTGAATTTCATTGTAATCAAGTTTTCTATTGATAGTGGAACGGAAAGGGCTGCCCTCCCCCCAGAGTAGGTTCATTAACACCGAACTGGGTAAACAATATCTCGTGTTCTTTACGTTTTCGCGGTTTATTGTTGTTATTTTTATTATTGCCATTCTCGCTTGTTGATTGCTTTAATCGAATTGCTCCACACACATCAAAGGTATTGGTGTGATTTAATCGAATTCACAACAATTGGCGCCCACCGTGGGGCAATCGAAACAATTTGAAGTGAGCACCATGTGTTCCAAGTGGTATATCGAGGGACTTTCCGAAGACAATTTGGAATTGTGGAAAGAGAAGATGGAAGCAATTTTAATGTTCGGGATGATGGATAAAACATGGAGTGTTGTTATCTGGTGCCTCGAAGATAAAGAGTTAATGGAGATGGTGAAGAAGGTCGGTTTGGAGAGGCGGTGGAATAATACTCAACATCAGCCTGGAGAGGCGGTGATAAGAATACTTAGGCTCGGTCGGTGGAATAATACTCAACATCATCCTGAAGAGGCGGTGATAAGAATACTCAAGCTCGCCCTGGAGAGGCGGTTGAATAATACTCAGGTTACTACTGAAACAACAACGTTATTATGAGATGTGAAGATGCTAGTGGAAGTTGGGAATCGGTGGAGCTTTGAGTCGTGGACTTTGGATGCTCCTGTCACATGTGTTTGAAGAATGAATATTTTGAAGTCCTAGAGCTAGTTGAAGGTGGAGTCATTCATCTTGAAGATGGGAAAGCTTGTAAGGTTCAAGGTATGGTGAGGTTCTTTTACATGATGTGAGGTATATTCCTAACCTTAATGTGGTCATGCATTTCGTTACTAGTGGAAATTCTCATGATATGGCAAAGTTGTGAAACTTCGCATAAAACTTGTGGGTGACATGAGTTGAAGTATGTTTCAAAGTAGTGGAAAAGTCTTGTTTTACAAGGTGAGAGTCATAGTGGAAATACCGGTTTGAATCTTTGGTGGAGGAATCTCAGTTTGAGGTGAAGTTTGTTACTAGCGGGACTAGAGGAAGACAAACAATCGACAATAGCTCTTGACTATCTAGGAGATAGGGAGGAGAGTGATATTGTTGGACCAAAGAAGTGTAGAGCCATGGAGACCTTGTGGGTGGCTTGTGGAACTTACCTCAAATTCCATGGTTAAGTTGAGAGGCAAGCAATTTCTTCAGGAGTATGGACATGAACAATCCAGGGGCTAAAGAGTGTATGGTGGAGCTTGTGGAGTTGTTCTAAAATTCCAAGGACAATTGGAGGCAAGAATTTCTTCGAGAGTATGGAGCGGTTCACTCCGGGGTCGAAGAGGGTGTGGTGTTAAATCATGTGGAGTAGCATGGTGGTTGGTGGGAAGTTGACACCAACATCAATTTTAAAGGCAAGGTGGAGATTGTTGGAGTTTGCCTTGAAAATTGGATGAAGAAGCAGTGCAGGGTTCTCCTTCTGGTAGTGGCGCGTCGCGCCCATGTCCTTGCGCGTCGCGCAATGCTGCTGTGCTGCTGTTGTTGCTCTCTGGGTCTGGCGCGTCACGCGCCTATGCCTGCGCGCCGCGCGGATGCGCTAGCCTATATATAGGTTGTGCGTTTTCTGATATTTAGGGTGTGTGTTTTAGAGTTTTAAGGCCAACAAAAGACTAGGGTTAATAGAGTAACATCTTGGGAAGACTCTAGGGTTGGAGAAACATTCTATCACCTTGGGAAACACTTATTGATTGAATTTCTTGGTCACGGGAAGAAATTCGGGACTAGGGTAGAATTAGGGAATTGTCTAATTCTTGTAACTCTTGTGGTGAATTTCATTGTAATCAAGTTTTCTATTGATAGTGGAACGGAGAGGGCTGCCCTCCCCCAGAGTAGGTTCATTAACACCGAACTGGGTTAACAATATCTCGTGTTCTTTACGTTTTCGCGGTTTATTGTTGTTATTGTTATTATTGACATTCTCGCTTGTTTATTGCTTTAATTGAATTGCTTCACACACATCAAAGGTATTGGTGTGAGTTAATCGAATTCACAACATTATTTATCATCTGGCGAATTAATTTAGTAATTTCTTTTAATAAGATGTGCTCTCGCATATATAACTTATCCTATTACAACCGAATCGTTGCGACATACTAGGTCTAAAGGGAACCCTCATATTTACTTTGAGTACCTATTTTAGTTCTCATCCATACAAGCTCTCATCGTTACTATCTTCTTCTAGTCGGGCAATTGATAACCGAGTAGAATTTAATTAGTGTTCATTTAATCCATGTGTACAACCTTTTGTACGTTAAGCCCCGAGATAGGATACTAAGAGGCTCTTGTTCTCCTAATTAGTTATACTATCCTTATTTTTGAACTAGTCACGTTGTCACGATATCACCTAGTTCTACGAGTTCATTTACTAATATTGGCCAGTATTGTAAATAAAGCATTAAATCAAGGATAAAGCATAAGCATAATAAAAGAAATGGTAATTAATATAAACTTGAAAAATATCGCATTACATGTCTCAAGCATTCATAAGGAGATTATCTACTCATCTTAACCTAAAGTTAGTTTAGCTATTCATAAGCATATTAAAACAATAAAGTAAAAATATACATAATCATAACCCCAATATCTTGCAGAGGAAGTTGGATTTCCCAATGTTGGGGAAAACTGGTCAGTGCATTTTAATGCACATTCTTCTACTATTGTACTAATGTATTCATATGGTTTAATTTACTATTTTCACTATTTTATTGTGTTTTCATATTTATGCTTATCTCTGGCTTTATTTTATTTTCGCATATTTTATGAATAAATAGCACTTTGACACCTTCTCAGGCCGCAGGAGATAACTGGAGCTACGAATATCGGATTGAGGCGCGGGAAGATGCGTTGGAAAGCTAAGAGAAAGAGCTACAACTTTCATGTTGATGCCAAAATCCAGTTCGGAGCGCAAATGTGTCAAATAATCTCTTATATTATAAGCTTGTTCCGTTTTGCTATTCTTAACCCTAATTTTTTTCCCTCTCATTTTACCCTAAAATAATTAAAATAAAATGTTAAAAAAAAACATCACCAAGAATCGAACCCACAACCTCTATTTTTTGTTTTTTGCCACTATACTACATCAATCAATTTAATATTATTTTGCAATCAACATCTAATAAATATGGAATTGTATATGTCTCTCACCATGTTAAATATTTTTTATTATTATTATTAGCTTTCTACTATTATTATATTATTATTATTATTATTATATATTATTATATTATATTATATTATATTTTTATTTTATATTATATTATTATTATTATATATTATACAAGGATCGATGCTAAACAAAGTGACCCTATTATCAAGTGCAAGTTGGGTGTGATTAAAAAGAAGTTACTAAAAATAATGAAAACAAAATAACCAAATAACCATGTTTATAGAAAATATTGGGTAATATGTCTAGGGAAAAAATATTTTTGAAATATATCCCATATTATTATTATATTACATATACAGCATAACAAACTTTCGAAAACTTACGATCATTTATTTGATATAAATACACAACATAACCAACTCTTTCAAAATATATTCCATATTATTATTATTATTATTATTATTATTATATATACAACATAACAAACTCTCGAAAATTTATGATCGCTTATTTGATATACATACACATATTTGATATAAATACACAACATAACCAACTCTCCAAAATTTAGGCATTGACCACCGTCTCATGGCTAATATTTATATTTCATTGTCGCTCTTTCTCTTGATAAAAAAGATTTAAAAGCCAAAATTCGTGTGGCAAACATGAATCTTCTTTTGGTTGATGATCAGGTAATATTAAAACAAATTATTAATTTTTTTGTTTAACTTATTTTCATATTTGTACATATATATTAACGATAATATTGATGTTCTTTTTATATTGTTGTTAAGGGTGACAAAATACAATTTGCCGTAAGGAAGACCCTGGTGCAGAAAATTCGAGGCATGGTTGAGGAAGAACATACTTATGTTTTACATATTACAACGGATTAGACCCGTGCACCGCACGGGTCAAAGTTCTAGTTGCATTTATGTTCCAGACGTGATAACTTAATTTATTTTCGACCCAAACTTATGTTTTCGGTCCGTAACTTTTGGAGCCCGTATTATTTAAACCAAAACTCAGCCTAGGGTTAGGCATTCTGTCAATTTCGTGAAACAGAACCCTAAGGACAACTTTTGCCTCGTGGTGAACTAAAAATCTCTATCGATTCATTGATGTAAGGAACTCCGTCTATGAATTCTTGAGGTTCAATTTTTAATGGCAATTTCGTTTTATGTCTATGGTATCCTTTATCAATTCCACGTCTCCTCATTATAAATTATATCAAATTCGAATATATTGATGCTTAATCATTCTATTTCGAGTTTATGTCATGAGATTATTCGGATTGATTCGTCGCTTGTATGATTAGTTTGAATATGAATTGATATAGGCTATGGCGCTTAGCAATATGGTAATTGAATTCAGTCATTATATTAACCGTGTAATTAGTGACGCTTGTTCACTACCCATGATTTTTTGAACGCATTCTGACGCTTGATCGAATGGAATTCATATAACACTGTTTATCGCTTGTTTAATTAGTTTTATGAATCAATCGGAGCATAAGCATATAAACGAATATTTTCAGTGAACCTATGATAGAATCATAACGAAGTTTTCCTAAAAACCAATGGATTGATTGTCTTTTTATCAATTGAATTTCTAATAATACTCTTTCGATATAAACAAATCCAAAACCCCCAATTTAATTGTGTTATTCATCGTTATTGTATTTACTAATTTATCAAATATGAGGTCCTTGTGAGACGACCAAGGTTTAACTACCTTGTACTACATTTTATAATTTAATTTTTTTTACCGCATACGACAGCGATCAAAAGCCCCCTTCCGTAGAGACTTTCTAGACCCTCTCTATGTTTCTCATCCTCTGCTCCTTAGAGTCTTCTGCACTCCAGAATTGTTGAATGAATAATTGTGGTAGAGAAGTAGGGATGCCAATTTGCATCCGTCAGAGCGGATCGCCGCAGGGATTGCCCCGTTCGGAGATTCGAAAACGGAGATATTTTTCCCTGTGGGAACAGAGATGTGGGCAAAAATTCTCCCGTGGGCACTTTGGGGCGGGGATCTGGGATTAAGCATTTGTCCCCTCGGACTCCCCGAATCCGTCCATATATACTTAAATATATATTATTATTATTATTAGTATTATTATTATTATTATTTATCTTTCTTATAATCATAATTATTTTTCTCTTCTTTATTTTTTAATGTATTTTAGCTATTTGTTGATTATGTTTAGGTTATTCAAAGACATTTGCTTCATTAGAATGTGTTGATGAGGATATGGATGATGATGATGATCATGAGGTAATGTAAATATTATTGTTGGCTAATTTCAAGTTTTAGATGTAAATATGTATTAACCTATATTATTTATGGAGTTATGGAAATATTCTTTTATTCCTCAAATTCAATGTTATTTAAAACCTCAGTGAGTCTTCAAATTAACAATTTCATGATGACTTTCTAAATTGAATTATTATAATTTAAATTTATATTGTCACACACTAACATGTTATGTAAATAGAAATTAACAACACCTAGAGGCTTGGTTTTGTTTATGATGCAACTAGAAATAGTATGGTGTAGAGGATGAAGCTGCTCATATAGAGGCTCGGTTTTGTTTATGATGCAACTAGAAACATAATTAGGAATAACTATGCTTTGTCCTTGATGATTGTTTTGTTAGCCTTTGTTTGAACCAAGATCCATTGATGTCATAGACTCATACTTACACACATAATAACTTTTTCTAATGTATAAAATCAACCAATTTTAGTCCTTGGACATCCATATCATAGATTTGCAATCTAATACAGAATACGTATATGAAATTTAAGATTACCATAATAATATTATAGGATCCAAGGACATTCATTCTCTCTTTCTCTTGTATAATCTTTTAGTTGTTCTCTCCATTTCTTTCTTTTGTAATTTTTTGCACAGTTTTTCCCTTTAATTGAACCTGTATTAACACAGCTGCATATTATTGACATGGAGTTTAAATTGAAGAGACTTGTTTAGAAAATGAGAAAGACTGCATTTATGTTGTTTTTCATGTACTGATACTAATTGGCATTTATCATTGATTCAAAAATTTCAGTGTTTAGCCAACATCAACTTCCCTGCATTAAGTTTTGTGCATCTACAAGTAATTAATGCAGTTGTCGAGCATGCGTACAACTTAACAAGTGCTACAACAAAAGCAACAACTGCTTTTGGAATTATATTCCACGGTGCTTCGGTCGTTTAATTAATGATCAGCTAGTTTCGTTGAAGGAACAAGACCGGTAAATCCTCCTCTCTGTTGTTTATAAACTCCCGATGTGGGACTATTTTAATATGTTGGCTTGAATCTAAAGCATGTCTTATTCTTCAAATATGGACTGCATCAGAACTTCGCTAAATCGGACTGAGAAAATTAAGGTGTATGAAACAATTTTGGACAAATCTGCCAAGAGAAACAGGTTTGGCAATTCTTCTTAGTTGACTTAATCAGTTTACGATCTTCATGCTAATATACTTGTTGAAATGTTGGCTTTTTATGATTGGTGTAAGTTTTAATAGAGTTTAGGATCTTCAAGCTAATATACTTCATTTGGTAGTTTTTTTTCCCAATTATTTATCAATATGGGGTTTTGAATCATTCTTGTGTGATGCTTTTTGTGGATAATAGGTTCTTTAAGGAATCTAGTGAAGAAGAAAAAGAACATGCTGAAAAGCTTATCAAATATCAGGTCAGGTTGGTGTTACTTTATAAGCATTTTAGAATTTATTTTAGAGTTATTGGAATGAGAATAATTTTGTGCATGTGAATTAAATCGTATAGTTAAATTTTTTAGGAGAGTTTGTGTTAAGTTGTAATGTTATGATGGATATAATAATAACTTGTATTATAATGACTATGATTTGTTTTGAAAACAAAATTTGTGTTTGATCCTATTTCTCCGTAAAAGAAGTAGAGAAATAAAGTAAATAAGTAGAAAACAAAGAGAAATAGGGTCAAACATAATTTTTTACTTCTCTACTTCGTTTAAAGAGAAGTAAAAAAGTAGAAAATAAGCAGACGGATACAAGTTTGACAAGTGTGACTGTGTTCATTCCGGGTGATATTGTAAACACATGAAGAGTTATCAATTTTCATAGTGATGTTGCATTAATGAAATACATTTGTTTTTTCTATATAGCTTGACTTGTTTATTTTGAGTGTAGATATGTAAGGATAAAGCACAAGCTGCTACTTTGTTTGTTGATTTGAAAGCTGTGATTTCAAGGTGCCAGCCACATAAAGCTTTTACTGGTTTAAGAAGCTGCAAAGGAGTGCACATGCAGAGCTTTGTCAGTAGTACGGATGGAGTTTTAGCCGAAAGAAAAATCTTGGTCTATAATATAGCTACAAGCATATGTGATATGCATGTTTTGAATATAAAGCTGTTTTTTGGTATATGATATATATATCTATATATATATAACTTTCATATGTCAATTTGAATTTAGAAATGTCTAACTTCAAATTTGAGTATGGTTTTGTTTGAATTTAGTGTTAATAAAGTTTGAATTCATCAATTTGCTACATATTATAATAGTGTAAGAAAAAAAAGATCAAAAGAAACCATGAACGTAGAGCAGCTTAATAAAAAAAAATTTGCTGCAATATTTAATGTGTTATTTAGCCACGAATATAACCATAGCTAAATAAATTTCTGCGGTTTGACCGTTGCTAATCAATAAATGAATGGTGGTTGTAAAATTGTTACCACACTTTATATAGCCGTGGCAAAAACCAAATTTAGCTGTGGCTAAATTTTGCAACTCCTGTATAAGCCACCCTCAAAATTTTCATGGTAAAGTTTATTAGGTAAACAGCGAAACTTTTTCTAGTGGAGGGTGATTATATATGTATAGAAACTAGCATGTCTTACTCTCTCACTATGATGATACTATTATACAATATATTAGATGGTAGTTGTACAAAGACATCCTCAAGATAAAACTCATTCATTTTTCTCCTCTTATGAACTCTATAACTCAATTATAATCTTCTTAGATTATAAATCAAGCATGTAGGTCAAATGTATCGTTAAAAATCTCTACATTGTTTCCCCACAAACAATGACAACAAAAATTTCATAATATATTAAATATGCTTCTCCTGTATAGGTCTTCGAATTTTGTTGCATTTGTTGGATTGCCCCTTGTAACATGCACCACTTGATTAAGTGGTGAATGGTGCACAAGTGAGCAATTACACTATAACGAATATGAATTTTACAAATTTGACCGTTGGATTGAAAGTTTATATCATATAGATCACCCATAAAAATTTTGAAAAAAATTAAAAATCGTTTGTTATGTTATTGAGACCAATCAAGATTAGCGGTATTCAATAAAAATCCATAAACCGTTAATTTTGATAAGTCTCAATAACATATCAAATGATTTTCGATTTTTTTTTAAAAAAAAAAAACTATGGATGATCTAAACGATATAAACTTTCAATCCAACGATGAATTTTATAAAATTCATATTCGTTATAATATTATTCGAAATTTGTGCATCGTGAAAGACTTGGTGGACATGCACGATAGACTTAGCCTGTTATATAGTTAAGAAGCAATTGACTCTTGTACAGATTATGCATTAGATTATTATATATATATATATATATATATATATTCCAACATGCTTTTAAGGTTGTCAAAAAAATTACATGATCGAAAAAATTAGAGTATAGTAGATATTATAAGAGTTAACATTAAGATGAACAAAGAAACAGAAGTGTCATAATAGAGAAATAATATTTACTATGTATACGGGCATATACAACGACCTTCGAGGCACCATTTTTTAATAGTATTTGCATATAATATAATGCAATCGTCGTCATCAATGCACTCTGCTGTAATGTACAATAAGAATAAGAAAATATTAGTAAAATGGGTGAAATATTGTGTATAACATAAACAAAGAAAATTATGAGAATGAATTTACTTTCACTAACGACTACGACGATAAAAAGAGAAACAAAAAGTATCACAATATAAATAAAATTGAGAGTTTCAGCCATTTATTTTTCACTTTTGTATGTACCAATATAAAATGGTTTGATCACTTTATATAGTAAAAACCTGTTGCTATGTTTACATCAATTTAGTAAGTTTTAATAATTATGTTGTTTCAATAACTCCTATAAAATTAGAATAATTATTAAATTTCTTCAAACTACAATGATGAATGGTATTTGTCCCTTTAGCTCATAGAATAGATTTCATAGAATAACTTTGCTTGTAAGTATAGAGTTCATTTTGGTTTCAATTACCAACCTTTCATTACTATTTTTTATTTATTATCTAGTCTTTTAATAGAGAGGAAAACCAAAATTATTTTATGTATATATTGTAATTAGTCGA
This sequence comes from Trifolium subterraneum, assembly GCA_951799995.1. Lineage (NCBI taxonomy): Eukaryota > Viridiplantae > Streptophyta > Magnoliopsida > Fabales > Fabaceae > Trifolium > Trifolium subterraneum. The sequence continues at coordinate 47,288,628 of OX637464.1, read as the reverse complement.
GCTCGACCACATGGTCTCATGTTTTGTACTAAGCTAAAGTCCAATATTCCAAAGGCCCAATAAAGTAATGGGGTGTAAAGCTCTAATGCATGTTTTCAAACATGGGATAACTCCTCCTACACAAGGACATGCACGTCTTGAGTAGAACATGACCTCAACCAATAGGAATCTAAAATAGTATGAAATTAGTACTATTTTTGGCTTCACTAACGTAGTGGAATTGTCATTCTCTATGTATACTCATGCAAGGTTTGGGCAATAAATACACCTATGCACTAAGCATTCAAGGTACGCAATATTCGCCTGATTTCCCTAGCATATCCGTCATTCAAATACTAATTTGAGCGTTGCAGTCCTAACCTTTCTATAGGTACATTTCCTCTCTGTGCCTGAAGCTTGTAGTCATCGCATTCAGGCGCATAGCCTTGCCATTAGAACCATCTCGTTCTTCCCGCTCAGATCAGTGGCGACGTCTGTCGACTTATAATCTATTATAAGTCTTTTGAATCCACCATAAACCTATCTTATGATAGTTCCAATGGAGGAAATCAATCAACACGTTACTACATTCACCATCTCTCGAGGTATTGCAAACATCAACGAGGAAGACAAGAGACCATACTACACAAACGATGGAGATAGACAATAAAAAACTAGCAAAGCCAATAATAGGCTTTGAAGACCATAAAATTGTTGATGGAGTACCATACAAAGAGTTCCCAATATTATTTGGTTTAATAACCGTTTCTTGAGGTTTTTATTTTAAAATATCCTTTTTAGTTTGAATATAGCCAGCCAATGTCTCTTTTTCCATTTCTATATCATATTGATTTGAAACACACTCTTATTCTAAATGATTTTCTCTTACTACATTAAATATATCATATTTATTTGATCTTTTAACTAGTTTTCTTTCATGAGTTGATTATTAGTTAGAGGCTGCATCATGAATTCCTGTTAGAGTTTTTTTTTTCTTTCTTTTATTCAGTATTTGATTATTCTTTTCTAAGATTTCAGCTAGAGATTGTTTAAGTTCTGAACTAGTAAGATGAGAAAATATTGTTAGAACAAACCCCAGGAGCTTGATAAAGTTTTGATGATAACAAAGTATTAATATCCAATTGGGAACACTAATGATCTTATATGAAAGTATGCAGTTAACAAAGAAAATAGGATCTAAGAAGTTCAAAACATATTATATGCATCTGAAGCATTCAGAGGTTCTGAGCGAACAAAGCCTGAAGAAAGCCTATCAGAAGCAAGAAGAGTCTGTCAGAAGTAATTTAAGTGTACTCTCAGAAGCTACACAAGAATGACAAAACATTTTCATTTGATGGAATCAAGTCTAAAGATATCTCCTCAAGGTTAAAGTCTATACAGTGACAAAATGAATGCTGCTCTATGACGGTCCAACAAGTCAAGAAAGGAGTATCAAGACAACGGTACTAAGTTACCCCTTCTGTGCAAAGGAACTATCTTCGAGAAACAAAGAAGCAGAAACAGTTTGCCCTTTATGGAATAAGTTAAAACGATCTAGTATTTTCAACGGACAAACTGATCTTCTACAACGGTCATATTCAAATGTCTCTATTTCCTTCCTATAAATATGAGACCACTTTGAATTGACAATGTGATTAACAACATCGAACATCTTTGAGAAAAAGCTCATACACGAGGAACTGCATACAAATATACAAAAAGAAGGTGTTCGTACAATTCAAGAAACGTAATAGCAAACATCAGCACAAGACTTGAACTCAGATAACTACAACTCCAACATCAAAGCTTTGTGTTTTGATTATCTTTGTAAAAGAGTTAGTCTTAGGTGTATATTTGTTAATCAATCTTAACTTGTATAAGATTCAAAGTCTCTTGCTTTTGTGTTTGTGCAAATTTGTAAAAGTTTCTTGCTTGTGTGCTTGAGCAAATAGTGTAAGTCTCTTGCTTGTGTGCTTGAGCGTCAGTTGAAGTCTCTTGCTTGTGTGCTTGAGCAAATTGTGTAATCTTTAGTGATTATAGTGAACTCTCTTGTTAAAGAACAAGTGGACTGGAGTACTCTCAAGTTGTGAGGGGAACCAGTATAAAAACTTTGTGTGTTCTTCTCTCTCTCTCTCTCTCTCTCTCTCTCTCTCTCCTTCTCACTCTTGCTTATGATTATATTGTGTCTTTGATTTATCCGTTGCCAAAATTGACTCTGATTGATTTGTTAATCTTGAAGAATTTTTAAATCCTCAAAACACAATTTAACCCCCTTCTTGTGTTTTTCACACATTCAAATATCTCTTCAGAATTTGATTCTGAATGTACTTGAGCCATCAGAGCCATGTTGGCTTGCTCTTCTGTAGAGTCGTCATTTAGAAGAGTCAGATTCGTCAGATGTTATCATAGGCTTCTTCTTCTCTTTGAAGATTTTCTTGGGCTTAGCTAAGGACACCCATTTTTGTAGTGTCCAGAGCCAGAGTCAAAATAACTTCCGATCGCTTGTTGCCTATGGATTGTCTCTGCCTATGCTTTAAGAGCAGTCCTCCTATAGTTCATCCTCTTCTGCTTGAAGTGCTCTAGCTTTCTCTGATTTTCGTTTGGATGTGAGAGCCAATGACTTCTCTTTCTTTTGAGGATCATTCTTCCAGAGTGGTTGAATTCAAGTCCTTAGATACCTTTAGAGTTGTCACCATATGTCTCCATTTCTTTTGGTATGCTTCTGATGATCCTTTTGACGTGATCAGCAGTAGTGTACCTTTGTTTAGAACTTTTAATCCAATGACAAGAGTTTGAAACGTTAAGAACATTTCCTCAACCATTATCTTCTTCCATTTTAAAAGCTTCATACATCTAGATTAAGGCTAGAGTTGTGGTTTATTTGACAAGGTCATTCCCTTCACGAGACATTTGTAGGGAATCAAACACTACAAGAAAAATGTGTTTTAGCTTCAAATTTATTAGCGTCTGCCACGACACGAATGGTACTTGCGTCACCATTACGTCTGTTGGGCGCGGACTCTTAAGATTTTCTCCATTAAATTTTAATTTTTAAAGTTTCATGAAATGTATCGTCTGCCTTGACGAACGCTACTGTAAAGCTAAACAAAAATGAAAAATACATCTAGTCTTAGCATCTGTCACTGTAAGACTCTAATTTTTTTTGTTTTAAATTTTATTGATGAATTTAACAGCGTCTTCTAAGCAGACGCTAAAGAATTGGAGCGGTTAAATTTTGGAGAGATAGAAATATTAAATTTTAAGCAATGAACAAAAGAGAAAGATGAGAGTTTGATGAATAGTAATCTACTGTATAAAAAAAAATTATTATTTTATAATATCGGTATAGAAAGTTTGTGATACATGATCAAGTGAGTGAATATATAGCAATTATTAAATAGATTTTATTAATTAACAACTATTCCAAATTACACGGGGAATAAAATACTGGATAATTATTCGGTTTTTTAAAAGGGTATGGAGTGGTACCGTTGAGTTTTGAAGAAAAGAAGAAAAAACACCACTATTTTTTTAATACAAATAAACGTAATTTAATTAATCTATTTCTAATATAATAAAATTGATTACTACTATGTTTAATAATTTATCCTTATTAGTTTTAATAATATTCCATATTTTGTATGCTTCATTGTAATTTTCTCTATTAACAATACATGCATAAAAATAGGAAGAAAAATAAATAAAGATTATAGAAAGTTTAGTAAAAAAAATATAGAAAAAAACAATAAAAAAATTATATATGAATCAATGCATAAAAATAGGAATAAAAAAATAAAATTTGGATAGTATTTTTTTTATGCATAACACAAATTATGTATATTCAAATTGCTAAAAAAATATTATTTTTTAATATATTATTTGACAAGTTATGTTGTGGGTAGAATTATAAGATTTTTGGCTTAAATACAGTTTTACCCCCACTGTTTTCAAAAAATCGGAATTTTACCCGCCTATTTCACTAAAACGGTAATTAATCTCGCTCTGTAACTTCAAATTTAGTGGAGTTTAATTCTGTGGAAAGCTAACTCGATTACGGTCATTTTGGTACCAGCTTGGTGAATTATTGATCAAAATTGAATTTTGTGCGAAACTTTGAAGTTTGCTTATGAGTCTCAACTTCAAAGTTTCGCACAAAACTCAATTTTGATCAATAATTCACCAAGATGGTACCAAAATGACCGTAATCGAGTTAGCTTTCCACATAATCAAACTCCACTAAATTTGGAGTTACAGAGAGAGATTAATTACCGTTTTAGTGAAATATGAGAGACAAAATTTTGATTTTTTGAAAACACGGGGTGTAAAACTGCATTTATTAGCAACAACTTTATAATGTTGTTGCCAAAATAAGTATTATTATGAGCAAAAAGTTATGTTGCTACCAAAATTGTATAATTCCCAGTAATACACTATATTGCCGCCAAAGAGTTATATTATTAGCAACTAATAAGTTATATCGTAGTTAAAAAGATGCATTATTTGCAACGACAAAAAAATATTGTTGGGATAAGTCATTTTTTTCCAGTGGTAATTAAATTGTTGAGAAAACATAATCTTATTACAACGAGACATATATAAGTTGATGCTATTTGCATATTATTCCTAACAAATTAATTGTCGCTGGGAAAATGTCGCTTTCAAATATGTTATCTCTAGTAGTATTTGGAAATGAGGCCTCACCTTCTAAGACTTGGGTTCAAATTTCACAACAAAATTTAATATTGAACACGTTTAGTATTATTCTTTTCAAGGCCTCATTATAATTATATAGAAGAGCTTATAAAATTTGTTTTAGACCTATAAATTTATTGGTCGGCCTAACTAAATTATATTCACAGGACAAAACCTAAATTAAATGTATCATTTTTTTATGATGTAGTCTAGTGGCTAGAAATTTCACCTATAAGGTGGATAAGTGGGATGCCGGAGTTCAAAATTCCCTGCAATGTCCTATCAATTGAGTTAAGCTCACCGGACAAATTAAATCTATCATTACCGCGTAATAATTAGTAAAGCAAAATAGATTTTGAAGAATTACTATTTAGAAAATCAAATTAGATTTTAAAGAATATATTGTATGTATATGTATATAGTGTATAAGTACAATCCATAAATAAATAAATAAAAAGAAGGCCTAATTACATATTTTGTCCCTTATCTTTATTTTAGATTTTATATTGGTCCTTTATGTTAAGTTTTAATTTGGTCTCTTATGTTACTATGGCTCTGTTTGGTAAGGCTCCAAAACGAGCTTATAGCTTATAGCTTTTAGCTTATAAGCTAAAAGCTCTGTTTGGTAACGGTCTTTTCGTTACGAGCTTATAGCTTATTTTGACTAGCTTATAGCTTATTTTCAAACGCTATTTCAATTAGCTTATAGCTTTTTGTTTTTTCTTTCAATTTTAACCTTATTATTTTAACTAAAACCCGATTTTATTATTAATTAATAATGTCCTTTTATGTCATTTTATATCTATAAGCTATTGAACCACTAATTTTACCAAACACTTCAATTAGCTTATCAGCTATAAGCTATAAGCTATCAGCTATCAGCTATAAGCTATAAGCTATAAGCTATCAGCTAGCTTATCAGCTATAAGCTATTTTTACCAAACAGAGCATATATGTCAACTTAAGTTGGTCCTTTTTATTAAATCTTGAGTTAATTTCATGTAACTTTTTGTTAAATTTTGAGTTGTTTTCGTCTAAAATTTTCACTTGACACCCTCCTAAGTTGTTCATATATGCAAATATTTTAGTTACATGGATGATACAAACAGAAATTTAACTAAAAAAATTAAATTAAAACTTAATAAACTTAAGAGATCAAATAGAAACCTAAAATAAACATAAAAGACGAAATATGTAATTATCACTAAAAAGAATGAAAAATGTAATAAAAAACAATACTCTATATCTACTAGTTAAAAAAGCCAGCTTTGCTACGCATAGAACTTTATTAACATGCACCACCTCCCGCTCCTCCAGCTACGCCTCCACCTCCACCTCCACCACCTCCGTCAAATGCTCCCCCACCACCTACACCCCCAATAATTCCACCCATTGTTCCATCATGATGAATATTATGGTGGTGGTTGTGATGGACAAATCCTCCACCACCACCACCACTTCCATATCTTGGCTGGACTCCCATTACTCGGCACAACAAACTCAGTATAACAGCTAAGACAAACAAAGAGACAGCTATTATGATAAATATCACGAATGGTTCCATCTCTAAAATATTATGGCATATGCTAATAAATTATAAACCCTCCACCTTAAACATATTTATAGTACTTAGCATCAAGGTTTGACTTTTCGTCATATAATAATTTTTGGGTTTACTTGTCATACGCGAAGGAGTGTGACATGTTACACGTTAGTTTATTGTGTAAGACAAGTACCTTAACTAAGTACACGTTGTCTAATGGTTTTAGAGTGTATGTATATAATATATGTTCAAAATTGACCAAAATCTTTTATGGTCAAACTTTGACAAATTGCTATATTCTAAATAGAATAAGTCCGTGCCACCATCTTTTAATTTTTCTAGTATGTTCCGAGTTATGTTTGATCGCTTCAATTTTTTTTATGCATCAATTCTTTTTGGTTACTAAAATCATGGTGGTAAAATTTGGTTATTACATTATTCACCAAAAAAAAAAAATTGGTTATTACATCAACTTAAAAAAAATTATCCAACTTTGATTTGGATCATCGATTATATGGTAGTAATTAAAAATCCAGCCTTTGTAACGTATCATTCAAGTTATACTCACGATCCTTGAGAATTTCATTCTTCCTACCTTTCCATTGTGTTCATTACTATGGCATAAAAGTTCTTCCAAAGCATTATTATTTGTCATGGCTGCCCAGAAAACAACACAAAAACACCAAAACGCGAAAATAGAAAAATAAATAATTAGAAGGCTTCTAAAGCTATTTTTTTTAATGTCCAATTCTTACACAAAAATAAAAGTTGAAAAGGAAAATTAGTATAAAGAAAAGTAATTAATTTCTTTATTAACTGTTATATATGAAATGAAAACATGTGACCAAAATGTTTACAAGACACGATAATACCATTACCATAACACCAGATTAACGGTGGCAGAGCCAGAAATAATATTAATCCTGGACACAATTTTAATCGCAAATGTATAAATATTTATTGGTTTAAGATTTTTGGATCGGGTTTAACCGAATCGGACTGTTTTTAACTAGTATATATTTATAGTATAAATATCAACTTAATCAAAACTACTATAAATATCAACTTTGAACTCAAAAGGAAAAACAATCGGTTGCTAAATTGGTCACTATAGAAACCAAATTGGAGACTGATTATTAGCGTCCAGAAAATCCGACGCAGACAGTTTTTTTTATTTTAGAAATCACAAAAAAATAATCAAATATTATTTCCTTTTTTTCTGCAAAAATACTTTCATCTATTTTTTTTTTCCTCCATTCACTACTTATTGTGATTGGGTTGTAGTTATCTTTTAATTTTTAGTTTCTAAAAAAAGAAGGATTGTATATATATAATCTCTAAAAAGAAAAGAAAATAAAGAATTTGTTTTTTAAAAAATTTGCCATACTTTAATTGAAAGAAAAAGAAAAGTAAACAAAAAAACAAATTGAAGAGAAAGGGTTCACGTATCACACGCTTCTCTGTGATCGCTGAAGAGAAAAGGTTCCATTGCCGTCATCATCTGTTCCTCATCGTTTATCTTTGATAGAGAAAGGGCTCGATTTCTGCTCATTGTCGTTAATCTCTGTTCCTCACCGTGTTCAGTTTCCTCGCCGCCATCATCTGTCTCTACTTTCATCTCACGAAGCTTTAAGGTAAGCTAAACCGTCTCTGTGATCCTCTCTACTTCCCATTTGTTGTTTCACATTTGGGTTTTCTCCTCCTTTGAACCCTAGTTTGTTACCAATTTGGGTTTTCCCTCTTTTGAACCCTATTTATTACCAATTAGGGGTTTTCCTGCTTGTTACCAATCTCTATTGCTTTAGAACAGTGTCCAATTTGTGTATGTAGTTTTACTTTTGGGGGTCATTGTTTTGCTTGGAATCCATGTGTTCACTGATTTTATTTTTGAATCTCATAGTTTTTTATATGTATGAGTTTAATCTTGAAATAGTGTACATTATATTATTATTATTATTATTATTATTATTATTATTATTATTATTATTATTATTCTTATAATAATTGCAGACCTTACTTGTATAGCTTCAAACCTTGCAATATTGGGTACTATTCTGTTTTGTTATGTTGGTTTATTATGCCTTATTTTGTTATGTTATACTGTCTTAAGTGCGTCATTCTAAATGTTTCATTGAGAAAAGGATTGATTAATAATGATGCCAGGGGAGTTTGTTAACTATCAACCTCTCCTAGTCCAAACAAAGGTTTTTACCCTTCAATAACTCATATTTTAAGTTCACAGAAGTACAATGTTATAAAATTACCCTTTTGATAGCATAAACCAATGTTACAAGAAGTACCCTACTCATTCTATAGAATTATAAAATATCTTCAAAGTTTGGACCTCTTAATTACTGCTATGTAGTCTTGATTTGATTGTGCAGATATAAATATGATTTGTGAGAAGCTAGGAGCCTCAAATTGCCTGACCATCGTGGACATTGATAAAGAGTTAAAGGATTCTGATGTTTGGAGTGCTTATGCCCCTGTTATATACAGAAAAGTTCGAGTCCCAAAGGTTTGTGAGTAATGCCTATTAAACAATTTCATCTTGTACACCTCAACTGCTTTTGCTTTGTCCTTTGTCATAATCTTACTGCACTATTATTATTTTTATTATTATAACAAGGTTCTTTCATTTTTAGAGTATAACTTTTATCTGTAAGCAAGTATTATAGGATAACCAATAGCATATTTCATTTAGCAACATTTTATATTATAATAAATTCAGTTTTGCTGCATAAGAGAACATCCCAAAGTACTAATATTTTTGTGCTAAGAATATAGCAGAATAATTAGGTTCACTACAAAAAGATTGTTGATAAGTTTTGTTGAAATCTCTCCAGCTTGAAAAGAGACCATCAACCAATTACATGGAGAAGTTGAAGCAAGATAGTTCTCCAAGCATGCACGGAATTGTGATTGATTGGCTTGTGGAGGTTAGAGTCATGGCATTGGCATCTTGCACATTTCTATATTTGAGAACATATTTAACTTTTCCTTTTTGTTGCCGTAATCTTATCAATGGATTCTCATCTCAGTCCTTTCAATCAAAACATAGTTGAATGATAGGATACATATAATGTGATGGATATCTCTAATTACTGACTGTTGAAGTTTTCCATCCTGCTTTGGTTGCGGCTTTGCTAAAGGTTGAAGGTGCGTGGAGAAAACACAAGAAGGGGGGTTGAATTGTGTTTTTGATATTTTAAAAACTTTCCAAGATATTTAAAATCTTTTCAGAGTCTTTAAAGCACAGCGGATTATTCACACAATTAACTTATGGCGTTATGAATGATGAAGGAGTAAATGAGAGAGTGAGAGAGAGAAGAACACACAACAATTTATACTGTTTCCCCTCACAAATTGAGAGTACTCCAGTCCCCTTATTTCCAAGAGAGTTCCACTATAATCACACGGATTACAATAGTTGCTCAAGCACACAAGCTCAAGACTTCCTGCTCTTAGTCACACAAGACTTATAGAGACTTCCTTGCTTAAGCACACAAGCTTAAGACTTCTTTGCTCAAGCACACAAGCTTGAGACTTCCTGCTCTAAGTCACACAAGACAGAGAGACTTCCTTGCTCTGATCACACAAGATCAGAGACTTCCTTGCTCAAGCACTCAGGCTCAAGACTTCACTGCTCTAATCACTAAGACTGAGACTTACGTGCTTCTACACTAAGCAGAAGACTTTCATGCTTCTACACTAAGCAGAAGACTTACTACTAACTTAAGAGCTTAAAACTTATTACAAAACATAATAACTTCAGAGGCTCTAAGCTAGTTTCTATGCTCACTTCATTTGAGAGATATTATCTATTACAATTCAAATGCTCACTTTCTTCTGAGAGATTTTTCTAATGTTGAGCGCTAGTCTTCAATTCTTTCTTTGGCATATTTATATGAGTTGAGAAAGACATCGAGACGTTGGAGAAATTCCCGTTGCAACTTGGACAGCTGTAGACATGAAGATCCGTTGAGTAAAGCCACGTCTTCCTTTGCAGAGAAGCTTCACCTTTGCTGTCTGTCCAATGGTACAGTTATAAGGTACAACTAGCTCCTAGAGAGAGAGGTCACATCCTTTGTGACCGTTGCATTTTAGTTGACCTTAGAACAAGTCATCAGGCTTGATAAGTTGTAGTTGATGTAGCCCTCTGATGACTGGGAATTCCCTTTGCTTCTGATGAACCTTTGATAACATGGAGTCTGATTGGTTTTTGAATGTTTAGCCTCTGATAGTCTTTAGTGATTCAAATTTTGAACGCCTTCATCCTCTGAATGACTTATGACTATCAGACAGCCTCTGAACTCTTGTAGGCATCTGAACATCCTTGAGCTTCTGAACTACTCTGAGTCCCTGAACAGCTCTCAGACATTCTGATTTCTGAACATCCTTGAGCTTCTGAACTCCTCTGAGTCCCTGAACAGCTCTCAGACGTTCTGATCTACTTTGAGCTTCTAAACTTTGTATAGCTTCTGACCACGTTGTAGCATCTGAACTCTTTCAGAGTCTTAAATATTCAGACTTCCATTGGTTTCATCAGAGTTTAAATTAAGTGTGCTCTTGATTAAATTAGTTGATGTAGCCCTCTCTCACATTTGAGCTAGAGGCAAAATCAAAGGATGTATTTTCCGGTGAACCAGCTTTCATCAAGTTCCGTGTCCCCACAAACATCACTTTACAGGTTTAATTGTTGGGATTGTTGTCTTTGTTTTTCTACTAGTGAGCAAACTTTTTTACTCATAATGCTTTGTTGTATTAGGAGGCATATTCAACTCCCATATTGCCATTAGATGTTCTTGCTGATAGACCTCCTGAGAAGAAGTTTGAATGGGTATGTTTCTTTTACATTTGATAGTTACATGAATTAATCTAAATAGCTTGGGTTTACTGACATATTACTTTTTTTATATCATGTATTAATATTTGGTTGGACTGGATTTCTCAGGCTAAGGTACGGACAATTACTTTATGCTCTTTGTAATTGTGATTTTTGAAATTATTTTGTGAATGATATAAATTTGAATTTAGCATGATGACTGCCTATTTTTGTTGTTGATTTTGCAAGTTGCCAGTCATGAGTTGATCTCATTCACATTGCTGGTCCAAACAATACGGGCTTGTTTGATTAAACAGTTTTTGTTTTGACTTTTAATTACAAAAAAGTCACCTTATTTTTATTTTGTTTCACATTTTCAAAGTTTTGCACAGGAAACAGTGAAAAAATTGTTTTAATTGTGTCCTTTTCAGATCCTGAAAATAGAAACATTGTCTCACACCAAAGACTCTAAACTTCATCTATGTTTGCTTACTTGCTTCACTTTTCTCTCCTAATCTGTTTCACAGCTTATCTTATCTATCTTCTGGTGGTGGTATATGAAGGCTTATGGTGGTGATCCCATATGGTAAGAGATGGTAAAATTAAATCTAAAAGTTAGATGATTTTGTATAGGAGTTAAAGTTTGTCTTCGTTTCTTGCTTAACTATTTTGTGGGCTTTTCATGTATTACCTAAGATCAATCAAGGATAGAACTGAAACGAATTTATTCTTTTGCCATGAACCTAGGATAGATAATGAACGAAGTTAGACGAAACCAACGGATTGATTGCTTGCTACTTATTAATTTTCACGAATCTTTATATTCTGTTTCAACCAAACAAAACCCCCATAATTTACAGTTTTGAATTGTTTCTAATATAGTTAAACTGATTGTGAGTCTTTGGGAAACGACCAAGGTTAACTACCTTGTACTACTTTTCTTAAAACATTATTTGATCACGAAACGACCGTGATCAATGTGGTATGGACTTGGATTTTGACAATGCTTTGGACGGTATTCGGGATAAGATTCCGACTTATGACTTTAGCAATTTTGCTATTAAGGACACCGTCCCCCATAAAGCCCAACATGTTTTGGCGAGTGTTCTTTTTGGTAAAATTGTTCAGGACATGGAAGTTGATTTTAACATGACTACCAGGCAAAAAACAGTTTTTGGGTGTTTAAAAGCGGCACATGCTCAAGACTTTCTCCTCACTATCCCCATCGATGGGTTAAGCCAACACATGTCACCGGTTGAGTATCGTACCATCCTTAAGTACCGCCTCATGATTCCAATATTTCCCAAGGATGAGATTTGTCCTGTTTGTCGTAAAGCATGTCTCGACATTTTTGGGGAGCATGCAGTTCATTGTAGGGAGCTTCCCGGCTTCAAATACAGGCATGACTTGGTCAGACTTTTTGATATTTTTAAGCGTGCGGGAATCTCTGTTAAGAAAGAGGCACCAGTGAACTTCTTGACTGACCCACAAGAAGCGAGATCGACACTTCGGCCAGCAGATGTTCTAGTGTTTGGATGGGTAGGTGGGAAGCATGCTTGTGTAGATTTGACTGGAGTTTCCCCACTTGTGGGACTAGGAGTTGGTGATTTTACCGTGGTGTTGTACCCTAAATTTTGCCCACTCTTTTATCACATATAGTGTTTTATGTTGCATTATCTTACAAATGTGTGAAGTAGCCTGTTTGGTAAAACCAATGGTTTATACGTGCATGTGAGCACAGGGTCACAAGTTTGAGTCTCACTTAAGTCTTTTTTTGTGTTTTATTTTATTAAAAAAAAAAGAGTCACAAAAATTGTTTTTTTAAATTTATTATTTTTATATTTTATATTCATTTTTTTATTATTGGAAAAATATATAAAAAAAAAAGTATAAGATCTTAATAAAAAAAATATAAAGAGCAGATCATGCAAAAAAATATATAAAGAGCAGATCATGCAAAAAAATATATAAAGATCCCAAAATATAAAATAAAAAAATAAAAGAATATAAAATTTTACAAAATCTGGACGGAGATATTATAGAGACTTTGTCCCCAAGTTTCAATCAAATCGGTCATACAAATTTATTCCAAAAATAAACCTAATTTTTACCTATAAATACCACAAGAGTTTCACACTAAAAAAGGGGACAACCGGCATAAAATTTGAGAGAGCACTACAATTCAAGCAGGTCAGTTTTTTTTCACTTCGTTGTTTTCTTATGCACATCTTGATACTTGTCTAATCATTATTTGAGTTTTGGGTTATATTCGTAAAGGAAAAGGGGAAACATAAACACGTTTATTTTAATTTGAATTTCTTTGTTGCTTTGATTATTTGCGTTTTGAGACTTTGTTTGTGTTTCTAGTTTATAAAAACGTTTAAAAAGTGATTTCGGTGTTTTTCTTTAGTTTTTGAAATCATAAAAAAACAAATTTTTAAATTTCTTTAGTTTTTTCTTTAATTTCTTTAGTTTCTAGTTTTTTTTTCTCACTCTATGATTTATTCAATTTAAAAAATAGCAAAAAAACATAAAAAATAATGAAATCATAAAAAACAAATTTTTGTTTCTTTTTAATGCATGTAAATTAACTTTTGGTAAATAAATGGATGAAAAAGAGATGGTTTGGTGTATATCACTCCTTCTCCCGATTACCCGGGTTCTTGACGTATGGCTTGTAACTTGGGTAGTTGTCATTCTAAACATTAAAATAAACTTCAACACACCAAACCTTACTATTTTCGCGCCCCCGTGCGTTTATTTTTCAATCCAATAAACTTTTTTCGCCTAAGCGCGACTAACATATTTTCATAAATAAAATCAACCAACCAACAATTATTTTCTACCCAGAACTGCGTGTAGCTTTGAATTTCCCATTGCACCCGGGAATACGTAGGAGCGAGATTCGTACATCTCGTCAAGCACACTAATTAAAAACCTAATTTTTTTTCCCTTTTTATAAATATTTTTAATAACTAATAACTAATAAAAAGCATGCAAATAAATTAAAACACTATTTTTAACCCTAAAATTAATGAGAAGGTTCCCGTTGAATACAACGGATGTGAGGGGTGCTAATACCTTCCCCTCGCATAATCGACTCCCGAACTTGGAAATGGTTGCGACGACCATCTTTCCATTATTTTAAGGTTTTATCGATATTTTCCTTTTCCTCCGGGAATAAATAAAGTTCGGTGGCGACTTTACTGTTTAGCGAGCATTTTCCGCTCGCGCATTTTTCCACCCGCTTCAGCTGGCGACTTCACTGGGGACTATTAGAGAGTCAAGCCTATCCTTGTTAGTTTTAGGGTTATGGGTCCTCACGATTGTTTGCTTGCTTTTACTGTGTTTTATTTCCTTTTTTTTATTTATTGGTTTTATCTTTAAGCTTTATTTACTTTGTTTATTCTATTTATTTTTACATATAGCAGCTGTGGGGTGGGATATTATTTGAGTAAAGCTCTACACCCGAGCTTGGAGAAAAACTTGAGATAAGACGGTGGTTGCGTAATGTTGGTCCTCTTGACGTATGGCTTGTAGGATCGGCATGAAAACCCCACCTAGAGTAGATCCTCTTGAAGGTGTTGTTGTCTTGCGAGTATTTGCAATGGCGGCAATATTTTCCGGTTGGGTCCGTGACTCTAGGGACCTTTCTAGAACCCAATGACTCCATCTAAGGGAGACCCTTTGAATTGGCTAGCCCAATCTCGTTGGGAAGTTCTGAATGAGGGTCGTGACTTTGGTTGTCGCCCTCAAACAAACAAAAAACCCTAGAACCGACATGTGAGGAGATTTGGTAGTAAAGATTTAGAACCAGCATATCGTAGGAGACCCCCTATTTAGGTTATGTATTTCCAATTACCCTACAAGCTTGTTCTTGAGGTCACATCCCGACCTTCTTTATTCCCACCACATCTTGGCATGTCATTAATTTTTTTTAGCATGCCTTAAAAAAACAAAGAAAAATCTTTTTGCATACCCATGCATACATGCATCTTCATACATTTGCATCTCATATCAAAAAACTCATTTCATTTCCCTTCAATTCGCCATAAAACTCATATCTTTCCCGCCGCAATTCTCAAGCTAGCAGGTTTCCCGATACTCAAAAGGAACTCGAAACATGTCTCAAGAGGATGTGGAGGAACTCCGAAAAGGTCAAAGGTTGTTGAGAGAGGATGTCAACCATTTGAAGACTCAGATGAACTTGGTGATACAAATCCTATTAAAGAAAGAGGACGAACCCTCGCCAAACCTGCTACAGGTCTCCCCTGCGCCGCAGATACCCCGACCATGGGTGATGCCTCCACGTCAACAACAGCCACAACAAAATCGATATCCACAAAAGAGTCAACCTAGTCTCGAGAGAAGGAATGTGCCTTTCGATCAGATGCACTTTGATGCTGTACCTATGCCATATGATCAAATTTTGCCGTACTTAATCCAAAAAGGGATGGTTTAGCCAATACCCCTTCCACCTACAAAGAAACCGTACCCGGTTGGTTTTGATTTGAACGCTAGGTGTGACTATCATGCTGGGTCACCAGGGAACAACATCTAGAACTGTAGGGCCTTCAAGTACAAGGTCCAGGAGCTTATCGATCGCAAGCTGATATCTTTCAAGGAGGAACCCCATTCATGAATCGCCACCCCTTTTACAAACCAAAAACGTCAAGGGGGCATCTTCAAAGTCAATGGTCCAACAAGGAAACTCATTCAATAGGATCACTAGGTTTTCATTCTCAGTTGTAATTTCATTTCTGCTAAGTTTTGTTTTCTTGAAATTGTAATATTTTGATTAGGTATTTTAATGAAATTCGCATGAATGTTTTGAATCTATCCATTCATATTCACTCTCTTCTTATGTCATCTCTATCTTTTCATTTCACTTCTCATATGTTAACAAACTTGGTGGGGAGGATGATGTAAACAAATAATGGAATTTGCTGATATATGCTTTTGTAAGTAAACCCGGCTGATGATGTAAGGCATTGTTTCAATTCCCAAACACTGGAGATATAAGGAGATAATCCGTAGTCAACCCCTTTGAGCCCGTAGATGGTGTTCTTTCTATTTTACTAAAAACCCTTAATCCTAACCAGGGGCAGGGTAGTTTTACAATTAACTCAATGATGCATTCTGATGCAAGAGAATCAATCCTCTTCATTAAGAGGTTTAAGCACATTATTTCCATCATGTACACCATCCAACATGGAGGGAATAATGAGAGGATAAATCATGTACACCATCCAACATGGAGGGAATAATGAGAGGATAAAAAACATAATCATTGATGTGGCAGTCATAACTTTGCTGAGCTAAAAGCAAAATCTCATGAGAGCTGTTCAAAAAAAAAAAAGAAGAGAGAGCCCGCTAAGTAAAAACTTAGGCAAAAATGGGGCAACCCGATGGACCGCAAATTCAAAAGAATTAGTCCATGCAAAAAAAAAAATGAAAGCAAGTTTGTCAACTAAAAGAAATGACTGCCACTTCAAGAATTTCATCAGTGTCTGACCACTGTACCTACCTCTGGTATCATAACTAGCAAAATTCTCTTGTCGACCAAAGACATTTGTTGAGTTAATTGAACTTAGGAATGAAGAACGTCAAAGTAGATTGGGAGGGTTAAAATAATATTTTGAGCTGTATATCCTTTGTTTCTTAAACCGTGAACCAGACCACGTTACAACCCTCAAAAGACCTAATTGAAGCTAGGTTGACTATAAAAGCAAATTCGGCAAAATTGTTAAACTGACTCCTCATGTTTGTGAATCATCAATAACATTTTTTCTATAATTTCTATCACGCTCAATTGGGCCAATCTTCTGGCCAAATATCGCCCATTGTAGATAGCTAAACAACTTTCAACTTCAAAACTTGCATGTGCATTGCGTCGAAATTACTTTTCAAGATAAACAATTTCACTCGCAAATTAATACTTAGCATCAAGGAAATGTCAACAAGGAATCTGATCAAAGGTGAATCATTTTAAGAAACTCCTAAAAAGGGGCAAGTCAACTAGGGGTTCTACTAATCAAGAGCAAATCCCTATAATCGAGGGGCACATCATTTGGATATCTTATTGATTGGGGTCAAGATGTTTCAAGAGTGGATCAAACCTTCAGAGCACCAATCAACCAGGGGCATGCTTTTCAAAGTTCAAGTGTTGGGGCAGTCCGAGTCAAAGATTTAATATTAAGCATACCTTTCAAGGATTCAAATACTAGGGCAGCCTGTATTTATCACCTCATGGATGGAGAGGAGTTCTAATTCTAGTTTGATGCAGCCAAAGATATAATGCCTAAGGAAAAAGAAATATAAAAGAAAACCAAAGCTCGCTAAGTCGAAAACCCGAAAGGGCGGCTTAGGCAATAGAGAGCGTCCCGGTGGATCGAAAACCTGAAAAGGCGATCCAGGCAAAAATTAGGGGCACAAAAAAGGAAATACACTCCCGGTGGACCGAAAACTCGAAAGAGCGGTCTAGGCAAAAGTAAGGGATTTTCAAAAAAAAATAATAAAAAGAAAAATGGGAAAAATTGGCTAAAGCAAGGGGCAAGTCCTCTCCATCCTTTCGAGTTGGTCAAGTAAATGTTGTCATACCTCAGCGACCGTTGAGTCCAACTAGGGTGTCGGGGAATCATGCTAGCAAAAAAAAAAAGAAAACCTTCTCACCCTTTCCATTGCCCATCACGAAGGACCTTTTGAGGAACATTCCAAATCGTAGCCATGCATCCTGCATCAATTATATCTACAAGACTCTGGCATCAAACCATGCATCGCATTGCATTCATCATAACATATCATTCATGTATCTTGCATTTTACTTGTGCTTTAAGATCCCCAAATCTTCCAATAAAATTAAAATTACTTTCACCGAAAAGCTTTCAAACCAAAAACATCCAAAGGCCAATATCCATTGACATTCCCTTAAGACCCAATATCATTGGTATCCGCAAAGCCTAACCTTTACCAGTATTTCATCCATCCATCATGCATCAACGCATCAAAAATTGTCATGCATAAACAAACATATAAAGCAAACATACATAGCATATGCAAAGATCTTGTGACTGTTCATAAAGGTCTAAATCAATTCCTGCTCCCCAGCAAACCCTTTTTCCATGTAACCCTTTTCTTGGAACAACCCCAGTTGACGTTCATTTTATACGTTGATGGGTGTCAACCTCTGATATCGCCTGCAAGTATTCTTTGATCTTAGCAATGACGCTTGAGTCTACTTATCTTTCCAATATAAGCATGATGCTCGAATCTGCTTACCTTTTCAATTTAAGCAATGATACTCGAATCCACTGATCTATCTTTTCAATCCAAGCAAGGATGCTCGAATCTGCTTGTCTGCCTTTTCAATCTAAGCAAGGATGCTCGAATCCACTGATCTATCTTTTCAATCCAAGCAAGGATGCTCGAATCTGCTTGTCTGCCTTTTCAATCTAAGCAAGGATGCTTGAATCTGCTGATTTACCTTTTCAATCCAAGCAAGGATGCTCGAATCTGCTTGTTTGTCTTTCCAATATAAGCAAGATGCTTGAGTCTGCTTATCCTTTCAATGTAAGTAATGATGCCCGAATCTGTTTACCTTTTCAATCTTAGCAATGATGCTCGAGTCTGCAAAGATCTACTCATCTTTCCCATGTAGACAATGATTCCCGAATTTGTTTACCCTTTCGATCTAAGAAATGACGCCCGAGTCTGCAAAGGTCTACCTATTTGTTCAGAGTCTCATTCTTATTTGGTATTTTCGGAGTCCCATCCATATTGTAAGAGTCCTATCTTATTTAGTAAATTAGAGCACCACCCTTGTTTGGCTAGCAATTTAGAGTCTCATTCACGCTGGCAATTAGAGTTCTACCTTATTTGGAAGTTTAGAGTTCCATCTTTGTGAGGCCGACAATTTAGAGTCCCATTCACGCTGGCAATTAGAGTTCTACCTTATTTGGAAGTTTAGAGTTCCATCTTTGTGAGGCCGACAATTTAGAGTCTCATTCGCGCTGGCAATTAGAGTTCTACTTTATTTGGAAGTTTAGAGTTCCATCTTTATGTGGCCGGCAATTTAGAGTCTCATTCGCGCTAGCAGTTAGAGTTCTACCTTATTTGGAAGTTTAGAGTTCCATCTTTGTGAGGCCGGCAATTTAGAGTATCATTAGCGCTGACAGTTAGAGTTCTACCTTATTTGGAAGTTTAGAGTTTCATTTTTGTTTGGCTGGCAATTTAGAGTCCCATTCGCGCTGGCAGTTTAGAGTTCCATCTTTGTTTGGTTGGCAATTTAGAGTCTCATTCGCGCTGGCAGTAAGAGTTCTACCTTATTTGGATGTTTAGAGTTTTATCTTTGTGTGGCCAGCAATTTAGAGTCCCATTCGCGCTGGCAGTAAGAGTTCTACCTTATTTGGATGTTTAGAGTTTCATCTTTGTGTGGCCGGCAATTTAGAGTCTCATTCGCGCCGACGATTAGAGTTCCATCTTTGTTTGGCTGACAATTTAGAGTACCATTCTCGTTGGCAATTTAGATTTTTATCCCCAGTTTGGCTGGAAATTTAGAGTTTTCATTCACGCTGACAGTTTAGAGTCCCATCTACTTGGACAAAATTTTGGGTCATTTCGTATTTAATTATCTTCCACCACGAGTACATGAAGACAGCCGTCAATCATGTTCTCGAGTAAAAAATAATTAAATAGGGGCAGCTGTTGTACCCTAAATTTTGCCCACTCTTTTATCACATATAGTGTTTTATGTTGCATTATCTTACAAATGTGTGAAGTAGCCTGTTTGGTAAAACCAATGGTTTATACGTGCATGTGAGCACAGGGTCACAAGTTTGAGTCTCACTTAAGTCTTTTTTTGTGTTTTATTTTATTAAAAAAAAAAGAGTCACAAAAATTGTTTTTTTAAATTTATTATTTTTATATTTTATATTCATTTTTTTATTATTGGAAAAATATAAAATAAAAAAGTATAAGATCTTAATAAAAAAAATATAAAGAGCAGATCATGCAAAAAAAAATATAAAGAGCAGATCATGCAAAAAAATATATAAAGATCCCAAAATATAAAATAAATAAATAAAAGAATATAAAATTTTACAAAATCTGGAAGGAGATATTATAGAGACTTTGTCCCCAAGTTTCAATCAAATCGGTCATACAAATTTATTCCAAAAATAAACCTAATTTTTACCTATAAATACCACAAGAGTTTCACACTAAAAAAGGGGACAACCGGCATAAAATTTGAGAGAGCACTACAATTCAAGCAGGTCAGTTTTTTTTCACTTCGTTGTTTTCTTATGCACATCTTGATACTTGTCTAATCATTATTTGAGTTTTGGGTTATATTCGTAAAGGAAAAGGGGAAACATAAACACGTTTATTTTAATTTGAATTTCTTTGTTGCTTTGATTATTTGCGTTTTGAGACTTTGTTTGTGTTTCTAGTTTATAAAAACGTTTAAAAAGTGATTTCGGTGTTTTTCTTTAGTTTTTGAAATCATAAAAAAACAAATTTTTGAATTTCTTTAGTTTTTTCTTTAATTTCTTTAGTTTCTAGTTGTTTTTTCTCACTCTATGATTTATTCAATTTAAAAAATAGCAAAAAAACATAAAAAATAATGAAATCATAAAAAACAAATTTTTGTTTCTTTTTAATGCATGTAAATTAACTTTTGGTAAATAAATGGATGAAAAAGAGATGGTTTGGTGTATATCACTCCTTCTCCCGATTACCCGGGTTCTTGACGTATGGCTTGTAACTTGGGTAGTTGTCATTCTAAACATTAAAATAAACTTCAACACACCAAACCTTACTATTTTCGCGCCCCCGTGCGTTTATTTTTCAATCCAATAAACTTTTTTCGCCTAAGCGCGACTAACATATTTTCATAAATAAAATCAACCAACCAACAATTATTTTCTACCCAGAACTGCGTGTAGCTTTGAATTTCCCATTGCACCCGGGAATACGTAGGAGCGAGATTCGTACATCTCGTCAAGCACACTAATTAAAAACCTAATTTTTTTTCCCTTTTTATAAATATTTTTAATAACTAATAACTAATAAAAAGCATGCAAATAAATTAAAACACTATTTTTAACCCTAAAATTAATGAGAAGGTTCCCGTTGAATACAACGGATGTGAGGGGTGCTAATACCTTCCCCTCGCATAATCGACTCCCGAACTTGGAAATGGTTGCGACGACCATCTTTCCATTATTTTAAGGTTTTATCGATATTTTCCTTTTCCTCCGGGAATAAATAAAGTTCGGTGGCGACTTTACTGTTTAGCGAGCATTTTCCGCTCGCGCATTTTTCCACCCGCTTCACGTGGGACGGGCAGCCCTCAAAGCTGCTTCAAGCAAAATGGCAAAACATGAGAAAGCATGTTCTAACAATCAACACATTTTTATACCTTTTGCTTTCGACACTTTTGGATTTCTAGCACCAGAGGCTGTAAACCTTTTGAAAAGAGTTCAAAAGGTTATGCATTGTAATGTCGTGACGCCTAGGTCTAGGGATGTAGTTTTTCAAAGATTAGGTTTTGCTATTCAAAAAGGATTAGCGGCGCAACTTGTTGCCCGACTACCTTTTGTTAATGTGTAATTATTTTTTATATATATATAAAAGAGGGATCCTAAGTTTAAAATAAAATAAAAAAATAAAAAAAATTTAGAAGATAAATTTGAAATTTTGAGAATGGCCTGGAAAATGGGGTTAATATCCTCTCCATTTATAAAAATAAATGGAAGATGCAATTTGGAGAGAGATAGACACAAAAAATAGGTGGTGGATCATATCATTAAGTGGATCCCACCATTATTAATTATTTTTTACTCTTTATGTGTCTTTATCTCTCTAAATAGAAAAAATGGAGAGGAAAATAAATAGAGAGGATCTTGAATAATGGAAAATGACGAGTTTGGATTCAATCCATTTACTATCCTCCATTTAGGAGAGAGATAGACACAATAGAAGATTTGTGGGATCCACTCATTAGTGGGACCCACTTTTAATGGGTCCCACAAATCTTTTATTGTGTCGATCTCTCTCCTAGATGGAGAATAAATGGAAGATAGTAAATGGAGTGAATCCAAACTCTTGAATGACATACCATGACCGCCGTCACCATTGGTTGTAACAAGAAGTAAAGAAAGAAAGACGATGAATGCATAAAACAACATGTAAATTTGAGCCATATTTTTTCTCATTTACATGTAATAAATAATTTTTTTTGATCACTTTATAAGTAAAAATGTTATGCTTTATTAACTTCAATTAAATAGTTATTAGCACTTAAGAGTTGTAAGAAGCCAATTATAAAATTCGAGTTAATGTTAAATATCTCTAATCAATATGTTGTGTTTACCCATTTAACTTACTCAATGTTTTAAAAGATATTAAATTGCAAAATATCACATGGTATTTTTTAACATCCCAACTGCTGGCTGACATTAACGATGAGACAAATACAACAAGGAGGATGGAAAGGGACTAAATTATATATGTTTTAAGATTTTAAAAACTTTTTCTTTACTGTCAGAAGTTTGTATGTATTTTGCCGTTGTATGCTATTAATTTGAATGTTGTGAGTTTGTTCGCAGATTTATCCTTTTTGTTTTTAACGATGTTGAATTTGTATTTGCATATGATGTATTCTATCGATTATTGAAATAAACGAATATCGTTATCTATACTATATATAAAAAGGATATATTGGTTTTGGTGTAGATTTTTTATATTTCTAAATTTGCCCTTAAAAAACTTTCATTCAACTATAACAATAAAAAACATAACTGCATTTTGGTGCAAATTTTTTTTATTAACAAACTCACAATAATATAAGACGTGTCTTTTTTTTTGACATAAGTTAGACACAGACGGAACGCGCCTGCCTGACCCGCTAGTTTTTAGTAAAAAAAAAACTTTTCTTTACTTGATTAACTAAATTTGAATTCTCATTAATAATTAGACCATGAACAATGGTATTGAATGGAGGTGTTTAATGGGTGTTGAAGTGTTGAAAACCATTGGAAGGTGTTGAATGATGGTGTTTAATGGGTGTTGAAGTGTTGAAAACCATTGGAAGAAGGTGTGGAGGAAAGAGGAGATGAAGATGTTCAACATGTGTTGAAAGTTGAAACTGACACGGGGGACGCATGGCAGCTTGTTGTTGGCTCAATCAGGCGCGTGTAATACACGCACCAACAGGGGGCATGACGAGTAGAGGACGCGGAGAGAGAAGACCGTTTTGGATAAAAGCAGCCACGTGGCTGTTGCTGATTGGTTATGTGGATTTTTATGATTTTTATGATTTTTATCCTTCTACCATCAATTATTTCATTGCAAATTAATTTTTTATTTTTTTTATATTTTTACCAAAATTCGTGATTTACTAGAGAATAGCTACCAATTAGCTACAAACGCTGTCGTAGCTAATCCCAGATTTTCCTGTAGTGATATAGGGGAAAAATCCAAAGAATTATAAAATAGGGGATAAAATTCTGGATTTTAAAATAGGAGGGGCAAAATTCCGATTTATTCAAAATAGGGGGTAAAACTGCATTTAAGCCTTTTTTTACTTACCCTTTCACTTTATTTTTTAGCCCTTTTTTTAACTTACCCTTTTTTTTAACCTTTATTTTTTATATATATTTGTATTCTTTATCAAAAATATTAAAAATATCAACTTTATTTTCTATGTTGTAATTCTACTTTCTTTCATATGTAGGATTGTGGGAGTTTATGACATCTACTTATGTAGTTATTACGAATCAAATATTTAGATAAAATCCTTAAAATTAATTACTTTTATTATAATTTCAGTATATATATATATATATATTAGTTTAAAATGGTCTGATCCGGTTAAACCCCAATCCGAAAAACCTTAAACCAATAAACATTTGTGTATTTGCGGTTAAAATTGTGCCCAAACTTAATATTATTCCTGGCTCCGCCATTGACTACACCAACATCTAATAGGCTATAATACAAGTAAGCAAATATCACAACAACATTAAAAATATACTCCTTCTAGCCTCATTTGTAAGCAAATATTCCATTTTGCACACTTATTAAGAAATTGTTTTTTTTATCATAATTTTGTGTGTTATTTCAATTAGAATTGCTAAAAAATGACCTTTGCAAAACATTAAATTTGCATTGAAACTATGCAATTATGTCAAAAAGTTGAACAATTAATGAGGGTACTTTTGGAAAAATAGCATTAAATAAAGTTACTTATGGTTAATTTTATTTATATTTGAGGCCAAAATTTTTTGTTGACTATTACTTATAAATAAGGCCGAAGGGAGTACACCTCTAATCTTCGGAAATGGATTACATGCTATAACTGCGCAGTTACATCTCTCAGCCGTTCGATTTAAATCGACGGCTGAGATGATTTTAATGTATTATTTAACTGTGTGATCTAAACCGTCCGATCTAAAATCAACCGCTGAGATTTGCTACTGCGTTGAACTGCCTAATCTCCAACCACAAGAAGATCCAAAAACTCCATCAAAAGAAGTCCTGATCGGTTAATGAGGCACTTGAAGCTATATGTATGAATAAGGTGTATATATATACAACTCAAAAATAAATAAAAAATGAATAAATGAAAAGTGTAACAAAGATAATACAGTATCTGTGATTCCCTACTCCCTATTTATATACCATACCATGCACCGCCATAAAAAAAAACCTCTGGTATGCATGGATAGAACTTAATTTAACGATCATCCCATTTATTTAGAATTAATTAACATGCACTAATTCCTCCTCCAGTTCCGCCTCCACCACCACCGTCTCCTCCTCCAGTTCCACCTCCGCCTCCACCACCACCACCACCGTCTCCTCCTCCAGTTCCGCCACCACCAACATCAAATGCTCCCCCACCATCTGCACCCACAATATCTCCACCCATCGTTCCATCATGATCAAAATCATGGTGGTGATTGTGATGGGAAAAACCTCCACCACCACCACCACTTCCATATCCTGGCCGGACACCCATTACTCGGCACAACAAACTCAGTAGAACAGCCAAGACAAACAAAGAGACAGCTATTATGATAAATATCACGAATGGTTTCATCTCTCAAATATTATGGCATATGATAATAAATTATAAATCCTCCGCCTTAAACATTTTTATACTACTAATTACAGTAATTAGCATCAAGGCTAGACTTTTCCTCATCATATAATAATTTTTTGGTTTACTTGTCAATATGCGATGGAGTGTGACACATTACACGTTTGTTTATTGTGTAAGACAAGTAACTTAAGTACACGTTGCCTAATGGTCTGGTTTTAGAGTGTATGTATATGATATATGTTCAAAATTGACCAAGACTCTGTATTTTATGGTCAAACTTTGATAAATTACAAGTATATACTTATGCTAAATGGAACAATTCCGTGCCACCATCTTTTAATTTTTCTAGTATGTTCCGATTGATGTTTGATCGCTTCAAAAAATAATTTGCGCATCAATCTTCATCAATCTTTGTTTTCATTGATCCTTTCTTTGTTTACACTAAGCTTTTAATATGTAATTAATTTCTATTTTTTTTTTCTAATTTCGGTCTTATGTGTTAATAAGATTATCCCTAAGCTTACTTAGTTTTATTTTAAATTCCTTGCACATATCCTTAATGTTAGAACTTAGGGTGAACAATTGATAGAAGAATTTAGGAGGAAAATTTATTGTTCATTAATGGAAGAGAAAAATGAATGCAAGTGGATACAAGTTCTGTTACATACAACAACTACAGCTACTTATAGCCTAAGTAACAGATACAACTAACCTACAGCTGTATAACTAACTAACAACCTCCTAACTAACTATTGATTCTAACTGTCATAACAGACTTAATCTGTTAGCAGACTGATATACAAATGTTTCAACATCTGATAGAACATTTGAATTACAACATTTCACAATGGATGTTTGAATTACCTTTCAACACACCCTCTTAATTCAAACATTCTCTATACTAAACACATTTAATATCTTCCTCGTGTCTTTGAATTTTTCTATCCTCAGTGGCTTTGTGAATACATCAACCATATGTTCTTCAGTCTTGCAGTAGCTTAGCTTGGTGCTTGTTTTAGACCATATAGTGTTTTGTTCACCTTCAACACATAATATTTTTTGCCCTCAACTGTAAAGCCTTGAGGTTGTTCAACATACACTTCCTCCTGAAGTTTGCCATTGAGAAATGCAGACTTGACATCCACTTGAACACTATCCCATTCAAAATGATTAGCAATTGCTACTACTAATCTCACAATTTCAAGCCTTGATACTAGTCCAAATATCTCATTGAAGTCAATTCCAGGTTTTTGCAAATATTCCTTTGCTAGTAGAATTGCCTTATACTTTGCTATAGTGTCATCTAGTTTGTGTTTCACTTTGTACACCCACTTCACTGCAATTGGTTTCTTACCAGTAGCTAGTGAAACTAGTTCCCATGTATTCTTCCTTTCAATGGACTGAACTTCCTCCTTCATAGCTTTCCTTCATACTGCTGACTTGGTTGCACTAGCATAGCTCAGTGGTTCCATGTCAACAAATAGTGCCAGATGCACTAAATCACCATCATCAGTCATCAAATTATCTGGAATTGTATCAAAGTCCAGCAATCTTCTTAGTGGTGCTGTAGGTCTATATGACCTTCTGAAATGTGTTTCAACATTTCCTTCAACATGTGCTTCGACGTGTTCTTCAACACTTTCTTCAACATGTGCTTCAACATGTTCTTCAACAGGTGCTTCAACATGTTCTTCAACATGGACTTCATCATGTTCAGCAACATGTATTACCTCTGGTTCAATTTTTGCAGTTACTGGTGGAGGGTCAGTACCATCATTATCTTCTTCAAAAATGAGTGGTATGGCGGACTGTGAGACTGTGCTTGCAGTATCCCACTTCCATTGTCCTTTCTCATCATAATCATCATCAATAATTGCCATCATCAACACGACATATGTTTCTGCACCATTATCATCTTGTGCCATGTTTGCTTCTGATTTTTCATTATTATATTGTCTTGGAACTTTCTTGTTTCTGCATTCACTAGCAAAATGTCCATACTTCTGACAGTTATAACATTGGATATTCTTCTTATTCATAGACTTCTTACCCTTCCCATTACCATCATACTTTGATGATTCACCTTGATCACCATTCTTCTTGGATCTTTCTTACTGGGAATTCTCTTTCTTGAACTGATCTTTACCCTTGTTCTTGTTGCCATTTCCCTTCTTTGATGTGTGTGCCCACAATGCTTGATCAGTGGTTCTATTCTTTGCCCTTGCATTGATTCTTTGTTCATGAGATTCCAAAGAACACTGTAATTCCTCCAATTTCATGGTAGATACGTCTTTTGCTTCCATAATAGCAACAATAATGTAATCAACTTTTGAAGATAAAGTTCCAATTACCTTTTCAACCATGTCACGATCACTTACAGTTGATCCACAACTTTTCATTTGGTTTGTAATGTTGGTGATCTTGTTGAAATACTCTGCAATGGATTCATTCTCATCCATCTGCAACAACTCAAATTGTCTCTTCCATGTGGTTAATCCAACCTGCTTCAGCTTGTCATTACCAGAATGATCCTTCTCAAGAATGTCCCAACATTCCTTTGCTGATGTTGCATTCTCAATCTTTTGGAAATTCACCAAGTCTGCACATTATTGATGAATGAAGAACATGGCCTTGAAATCTTTCTTCTTCAATGCTCTATGTGCAGTTTGTTCAACCTCAGTTGCATTCGCTGCAATGGGTGTGATCCCTGCTTCAATCACCTCTTGAACCTCTTGGAATCCAAAGATTACTTTCATTTGTTTGTTCCATCTATCCCAATTGTTGGAATTATCCAGAATTGGGAGTTTTCCTCCAAAACTGTTGGTGAGATTCTCCAATGAACTTGTCATCTTCGATCAATGATCTTAATCAATGAAGAAAGAATGATTCTTGATCAATCTTGTTGCTCTGAACCGTTGAGGCTCCCGTTGAGGCTCTAGATACCAGTTGTTAGATTTTAGGGTGAAAAATTGGGAGAAGAATTTAGGAGGAAAATTTATTGTTCATTAATGGAAGAGAAAAATGAATGCAAATGGTGTTACATACAACAACCACTGTTACTTATATCTAAGTAACACATACAACTAACTACCTTACAGCTGTACACCTAACTAACAACCTCCTAACAAACTTTTGGTGCTAACTGTCATATAAGCTTGACAGTTTCATGCTTCTAAACTGAACAGATGTTACAACATCTGATAGAACATTTGAATTACAACATCCAACACAGATGTTACAACATCTGATAGAACATTTGAATTACATCCAACACTTAATGTCTATAATTTTTCGAACATTGGAGTTTCAAAGAGTACTCGATCCCTTCAGTCACATTTATAAGCAAAAAAACACTAAAAAATTTTGTCATTATTATAAGCAAAATTTAACTACTTTTCAATTAAAAAACACTGTTATTCCTAATATACCCTTACTTTTCAAAAGGTGCATGTGATTTCCAAGAAAAATAAGGGTTATTTCTATAAATTTATTCATGTTTTATATTCAATCAAGAAAATTAATTACACCTAACTTTTTTTTTTAACGGAAAAAGTAATATATTTAAATTTAATGAATAAGTACAAGAGGTACTCGGTCAACCACGGTAAGACAAGTACATGTAGTTGGACTATCTAACGCTATACCTCCAAAAAAACTACCTAGCTATATAATCAAGAAGATTAACACACCATTCATAAAATAAGCAAGGTGAGTTAATCTTTTTAGCTAACAACCAATTTCAAGAAATGAATTGTATCCTATCAAAAATTTCCGATGGTTCAACAATTTTTCCGGAGAAAATCCTTTCATTTCTCGACCGCTAAAGGACCCAAATCACGGCATGCCACACCAATAAAGCACCCTTGAAGCCATTCCTCTTTTTCCAAAAACACGACAAGAGGCTTTCTAGAAGGGAGGAGATAGAATCCGGCAATACGGAAGTCAAACCAAACCATCTAAGGACCTTAGACCAAACCAACCAAGCCGTGACACATGTAGAGAAAATATGATAACTAAATTCCTTAAACACCGCGCATGTAGTTCTTTTGCCTAAACATGTGTCCGAAGGGAGTATATGTTACTAGAACTTCGACCCGTACTATATGCATGGGTCTAATGAGTTATAATATGTAACAATACAAAATATGATAAAAAAAATTTAATATTAAAAGGTGTATGAAAATTATTTTAATACTAAGGCAATGGTTGCAACGGTTTTTGTAGCGCGCTCTATAAGGTCGTAGTCTTTTCTATAGGCAACGATTTTTTGAGTTTCGCCCACAGTATCACAAAACCGCTGCTTAAACATGTAAAAGGCAGCGGTTTGTCGTGATCCGGTTGCAACGATTTTTTGTTTTTTACTACCGGTTTTGGATTGTTGCTTATTCTTGGTTTTGCATATAACTTTAGGCAACAAATTTCTAACTTATTATTATGGAATAGGAAAGGTTATTGGCGTGTT
Source organism: Trifolium subterraneum (assembly GCA_951799995.1). NCBI lineage: Eukaryota > Viridiplantae > Streptophyta > Magnoliopsida > Fabales > Fabaceae > Trifolium > Trifolium subterraneum. The sequence continues at coordinate 47,259,020 of OX637464.1, read as the reverse complement.
GAATAATCTTGGAATTTTATTTAATTTTAGACAACCGTTATTTCTTGTTGCTTATCAGTTATAGCAATGCTTTCTTTTTTAAATAATTATTTTTATGGTTACTTTAAAATACATTTTTTTTATAATAATCAAGATAATTAGAACCGGACCGATCATTGAATCGATGTACTTAACGGTTTAACGTTCAATTTGTTGGATCGGGGTTCAACCTTTTTATTTAAATTTAAATATATATTTTTCTGTAATATATAAAATAAAAAAATTAAACAAAAACATTATGATATTTATAAGTTCATAACGTTAAAAAATACTGTAAATACTACTATCACTTTTTTTTTTAATGCAAAATAGTACTTCCACTTAAAAAGTCACAATTCAACCTTTAACAAAATTGCAATATATAATAATAATAATAATAATAGTTTTGATAAAAGAATAGTGAACCAAGGTAAGTTACTTTATTTGCGCCAGGTTCAATAAGTAAAAGGCTGTTTTGCTTAGGGGTGTACGTGGGCCGGATTGGGTTGGGTTTGGCCAAAACCAAAACCCGAACCACATAGGGTACTCCGGATTGGGTCCTATAAAATAACCACCCGTTATAACATTGGGCCGGGTTGGGCAAACCCACTAATTTCCGGATTGGATTGGGTTGGATTGTGGGTTACCCAAATAAAATTTCTTTTATTTTTTTCTTCTATAAAATAACTTAATAAAAGAAACTAAAGTTGCAGCCTAATCAATTATTTTTTACCCAAATGATAGTATCAACGTAATCAATTACTTGCAATTTGCAAATGTTCATCATAAAATAGACTAAAGTTGCAGTAAGTAAATAAAATAAAAATTCATCAAAATCTTGCAAATATTCATCATAAAATGATAATAGCAAATGCTTAAGAGACTAAAATTGCAACAACCAGATTAAAATACATCAAAAATCAGATTAAAATATATCAAAATCACGGCTAATCAAATTACAAAAAAGAGTCCAAAACATAGTCCAAAAGTAATCTTGACTTCGTCGTTAATATTCTCCACGATCCAAAAAGAATCTTGACTTCATTGCTAATATTCTTCCCCCACTGCGATATAAAATTTAAACATTAATTTATATATTACCAATTTTCTAAGAGGCAAGGACAAGAAAATACACTAAAGGCATACAACAATCTAAAGAACCAAATTAGCTATATCAGTAGCTAAACACCAAATAACTTTCAATCAAATTATAAGATTGTTTTAGTATAACATTATAACATGAATAAACATAGGTAATATTTCACAAAATTTAGTATTTGTTTCTAAATAGAACTACCATCGGGTTGTAGAAAATGAATAAGCTATGTAATAGTTCACAGAATTTAATATTTGTTTCTAAATAGAACTAACATAAGGCTGTAGAAAATGAAGTAAACCAAGATAAAATATTCAGCAGCAAGTAGTATAAATTAAACATGCATAAATGATATTAAGTTCTGACCTAGTTACTCTGGTCATCAAGAGATTCAGCTGCAGGCTCCTCGTCCTCAAGACCAATAAAATCTGACATTTCTTGTGACATAATAAAAGAAACAATGTTACAATAAAAATAAAAGATGAAATTAAAAGCTAAAATTAAAAGCTAAGAAATAATTAATACCTGTTTCAATTTCCACTACATCAAATGCTTTATTTTCATCTAAAACAAATCTGGTGACAGGCTTAATCCAACTTTGTGTACATATCAAAGCCTCAACTGTTTCAGCTTTCAAAGAACTACGATATGCATCAAGAACACGACCTCCAGTGCTAAAGGCAGATTCAGAAGACACGGTAGATATTGGAATTGCTAATATATCCCTAGCCATGAGAGAAAGAACAAAGTACTTTGTGGTCTTACTTTTCCACCATTTCAATAGTTCAAATCCCTCGTAATCATCTTCAACCTCATCTTCTTTGTATCTAACCAACTCACTTGATTTTTGTTCACTTTGCCTTCTTTTAACCCTTCTCCGGTGCAAAACATCCATATCCACATTACCCCCAACACCCATAGTAACAACATCACTTTGGATGGTATTATTGGAGCTAGAAGTGACATCACTAGCAACAAAACCAACAGGATGCAATGACTTATAATGATCAAACAATTTACCTATGAGTTCTTCCAGTTTAGCAACTATAGTTTTGGCCTTTGCAGCCCCATACATCCATTCAAAACATAAATCAAGATATTCAAGCTTGTATCTAGGATCAAGATAAACTGCTACAAACAATAGATAATTTATATTCTCATCACTCCAATACTTGTCAAATTTTGATTTCATAGTCACTGCCATGTTTTTCAACACAACATCTCCACCTTGAATCCAAGAAGCCAATGCACTATGAATCTTCACCAATTTTCTAAAGAAGCAGTTAGCACTTACATGCAAAGAAGAAGAAAAAGTTAGAGTGGCATCATAAAATATCTTCAAAAAATTGATAAACACGCGTGCACGGTTCCAATCATAGACATTTGGAGTTCCTCCAATGACCTGAAGTTCAGATACATATGAAGGATCCTCATCCTCTAAGCGGTTGAATGCCTCTTCATATTTAGAAGCTACCTCCAACATTAAATATGTGGAATTCCACCTTGTTGCTACATCAGTTATAACCTTTTGTGAGCTAGAAATGTTTGCATCTTTCACACACACTTTAAACAAAGCCAATCTTGCTGGAGATGCCTTAACATGCTTGCAAGCAGCCCTTATCTTAGAAATGGATGAATCTATAAGATATAATCCATCGGACACAATCAAATTCAAGATATGGGCAGAACACCTTAAATGCATACACTCACCTTTAAGCAAGGTATTTCCATTCCATGCACTCATGTTTCTAATCAAATAAGATAAAGCAACATTGTTAGAGCTAGCATTATCTACTGTAACTGTGCAAACTTTAGTAATTCCCCAATCTTTCAAGCATTTTTCTAAAGTTTTACCTATGGTGTCACCCCTATGATTAGCAATCAACCCAAAGCCTAAAATCTTCTTTTGTAATTCCCAATTTTCATCAATGAAATGGCCTGTCACACACATATAGTTCATATTCTGAATTGAGGTCCATGTATCAGTGGTCAATGACACCATTTGATGATTGAGAGACAATAGAGATCTTAAGATGACTTTTTCTTCCTTATACAATTGCATACAATCTCTAGCAATAGTAACACGACTAGGAATTTTCAAACGAGGCTGAGCACGACTCATAAAACCTTTAAATCCAACACCTTCAACATGTTTAAAGGGAAGCTCGTCAATAATAATCATTTTAGCAAGCTCCAATCTACACTCTTGTTGATTAAATTCAACAAGCTTAAAAGCCACATTATTATCACCCTCTACTTGCTTTCCAAGTACAATAGTCTTTTGTGCCTTATCAATTACCCTATTTGGATTCTTTGGACATTTTTTAAAATGTTTATTGAGATTTGAGGTTCCATGAGTATTACCATCAGCAGCATATGACTTCTTACAATAAATACATGTTGCCCTTTTACCTTGTTTTTTAAAATGATCCCAAGCACGAGAACGTCTGGGTTTTTCATTGTTGCCTGCCTCTTCAACTTGTGAGTCTTCATCCGAATCAACATCAATTGGATTTTCCACAACATTTCTAGGAACATCATCAACATTCATATTCTCCTGCATTAACAATGGTTCACCTTATATCAAAAAAGGAACTTTATGCTAATTTTAGAATCAATATTTAACATTAAAAAATATACATAAGTTAGTATCATCAAACCCATTTCAGTGGAAAAAACACAAATCTAATAATAACAAGGCTAACCAAACACAAAATAACAAGTTCAAAGATAAGCCACACACAACAAACAATAGGCGCACAATAAACATAGGCAGAGCAGAGCAATATCAACAAATCATAAAAAAAATTGACTTGAATCAAGCAGTGTGCATGTGCTCTCCATGATACATCAAGCAATTATAAAAGTGATATGAATCCATATTCATCATTATTATAAAAGTATTTGACATCATGCAAAAGTATAACATATACTTAAGTAGATAACAAAACATTGAGCAAAATTATAAGACATGTTTATAAGGTGCTTACCATTTGCAATTGATGATCGGTTGAGAGAGTGAGAGACAATAAAAGAAAGGACTTTGGACTGTGACAGAGGGTGAGGGACGATCGGTATTCGATTGTTTGCAATTTTGTTTGTGATTCAAATTCAGCAAGAGTGAGAGTTTGAGATAGAAAAGGGGTGGTTTTATACAACCAGATAAAGAGGAGAAACTGAAAGGATTTGCCATCGATTACTCTTCTCTTACTTTGAAAGTTGGAGTACTTTGATCTTTGGGTTTCTCTATGTTAATGATAAAATTAAAGACGGCATAAAAGTAGCAAAACTTTTGGAATTTCTATATAAATCAAAACGTCAAAACCGGGTCAGTGGGTTTTTGGATACGGGTCCAGATTTGCCCATAACCCGAATTTTTTTATGGGTTTAGTAGTTTTGAAATCCATATCCACCCAATTACCCGGCCCAACCCACTTTTTTGGGTTGGATTGGGTGGGTTTGATCGGGTTGACCGGGTTTGCCCAACCCATGTACACCCCTAGTTTTATACAACCAGATAAAGAGGAGAAACTGAAAGGATTTGCCATCGATTACTCTTCTCTTACTTTGAAAGTTGGAGTACTTTGATCTTTGGGTTTCTCTATGTTAATGATAAAATTAAAGACGGCATAAAAGTAGCAAAACTTTTGGAATTTCTATATAAATCAAAACGTCAAAACCGGGTCAGTGGGTTTTTGGATACGGGTCCAGATTTGCCCATAACCCGAATTTTTTTATGGGTTTAGTAGTTTTGAAATCCATATCCACCCAATTACCCGGCCCAACCCACTTTTTTGGGTTGGATTGGGTGGGTTTGATCGGGTTGACCGGGTTTGCCCAACCCATGTACACCCCTAGTTTTGCTAGGTACATACTCCCTCCGTCCCATATTATAAGTAAAAAAAATTACTTTTTCTTGTCTCAAATTATAAGCAAAAAAAACAAACTTTTACCATTTCCAAGATTTACTTTTATTTATTCTCATAAAATTTATTCTATCCTTCTTTTCCCCATAATCAATAACCAATCAAAATTCTTTTTACATCTTCCAATGGAACCTATTTAAAAAAAAACACAAAAAATCATACTTCAAACTATCACATTCTACTTTTCTTAATAAATGTGAAATTTTTTTTTTGCTTATATTGTGGGACGGAGGGAGTAGTAGCATTACTAGTACTACTTTTTTTTCAAAAACGTAAAATAGCTTAATAGGCTGTACTTGTTTCTTCAAAAAAAAAAAAAGCGGTACTTGTTAATTTATTGGTGCATTTGCATTTTTTCCTGGACAATGTGGGATTTTAGAGAGTCAAGATTTGCTTACCATCACTCTTTCTTCTTCAATGTCTTTTCTTATTTTCTCTTGTTTTCGATTTGGGAAGGTTATTATAAGTAAAAAATGGTTATCGTTTTTTATTTTTAAGCAAAAAGACCACCATGAAGATGAAGTCCATCATGTTACAAATATGCTTATGTAATTTTTGGAAGAGGAAAGTACGATTTTGTTGTTGTTGCAGCTCGTATGTTTATGGTTTTAAGTTTTAACACAAATCCAGTTTAACCTCTCAAATCGCCTCAGCTGCCAGTTTTGCTGGTTTTTTCCCGGTTTTACATGTTTAATATTCCAAGTTTTGAATTCAAAATATACAAAACTAAAATAACACATAACAGTTTGTTTCAAAAAAAAAAAAACCAATAATTATTAGTGTTTACATAAACTTTGATTATCATTCATCATCTTCAAGTTCAAGTTCACCTTTCTCAAATGTTAGATCAATTTCTTCATATTTCAAAATTTTACTCCTAAGAAAAAAAATAGAGTGAAAGGACTATGACTCTGTTTGGTAAAAATAGCTGATAGCTTATGGCTGATAAGCTAATTGAAAATTTTTGTAAAATTAGCGGTTTAGTAGCTTATAGATGTAAAATGACATAAAAGAACATTTTTAATTAATAATAAAATTTATAATTAAGATATAGTAATTTAAATTCATTGATGTAATATAAATTTTATATATTATTATTAAATTAATTTTTATATAATATAATTATTTTATTTTAAATTTAAATTTTAATGTAATATATATTTTTATGTCAAAGTGTAGTGTATATGTAAATTAGCCAACTTGAGATACTTAAAAGTTTACTTCATAATTATGAAATACATACATAAAATAAAAAGAAATTTTCAATTCATAAATAAATTTATGTTTGTAAAAAAAAACTATATGAAATTAATATTTTAATATTTAAGATAACCATAATAAAATTACATTGGATGCAATTGTCATCTGACGTCGCAAGGTGGAGTCAAAACGCAAGAGAATGTAACATACATATATAAATTTGTGAGAGATGTTTTGTATTCCAAAATCTTATAATTATTTTATTTGAAATTAAAATAAATGATAAAGGGTAAACTTGGATTTTAGTTAAAACAATAAGGGTAAAAGTGAAAGAAAAACAATAAGCTATAAGCTAGTAAAATAAGCTATAAGCTCATAACAAAATGACCGTTACCAAACAGAGCTTTTAGCTTATAAGCTAAAAGTTATAAGCTAGCTTTTTGGTCTTCTCAAACAGAGCTTATGTAAGTAACCTAAATTTTCTTGCTATCATTTGCAATACCTTGATAAATTTAATGTTATTTAATTTAAAGTAAAAAAAATACAAAAAATATCTTTAGGGGGACTAGGCCAAAACCCAAGAATACAATAAAGTGTTTGGATAACTGTCTCATTAAAAACCTTTTACAAGGAAAAAAGAGTGCAGTTTTATAACTTAACTAGCAACAAAACCAAAACACAATGAAAGATCTAGAGAAATCTTATTTGATGCACCATGGTAACATATTCTTCCACATGAAGTCAAGAATTTGAAAACCATAACTACTTATTTTAAGTATACATTAAAGATCTAAATAGTCCTCAAAAAAAAAAATTTAAAGATCTAAATAATATAGATCATATGTTACGTTCTCTATTCGGGTGCACAAAACCTTTTTACGCAATAATATTTATTAGGGCAATCAAAATCTGTGAGGCATGGAGTTGCTGCATTGTCAAATAGAAAAAATAAAATTATTATAAAGTGATATAATATTGTTTATAAGATAAATTTGAAATTTTGATAATGGTCTGAAAAATGACATACCCGGACCACCGTCACCACTGGTTATAACTAGAAGTAAAGAAAGAAAGATGATGAATGCATAAACCAACATGTATATTTGAGTCATATTTTTTCTCATTTAAAATTGATTTGTTTTAACGCTTTATAAGTTAAAAATTTATGCTTTGTTAACATCAATTAAATAGTTTCTAGCGCTTTGAAGTTGCAAGAAGCCAATTATAAGATTCGAATTATTGTTAAATATCTCTAATTATAATATGGTGTGCTTACCCATTTAACTTACTTTTTGTGGCATTGGTTAATCGGCTGCATAGGGAACACGGCTAAGTTTTTTTTTGTCGGATAGTTCGGTGGCTAGAAATTCCACCTTAAAGGCGGATAAGTTGAGTGTCCAGGGATCGGACCCTGTCTCCTGCTTTTATAACACTACGTCACTACCAACTAAGCTAAGCTCACGGGGACGGGAACACAGCTAAGTTGGAATTTGCTAATTGGTGTAATAATCCATTAGCTTGTTTATAATGTATTTAAGGATTTTTTTGTCCTGGATTGTAAGGATTGAGTACCCCTTATATTATTTATAATTTAATCTTTGTTTATTAAAAAAAAAAACTTACTCAATATTTTTAAAGATATTAAATTACAAAAAAAAATCACATTGTAATTTTTAACATCTCAACTGCTAACAGTAAAGGTGAGGAAAACACAACGGGGGAGCACTGGGAGGGAATTGCATTGTGTTTTAAGAGAGAGATTTACTTTAACTAGTATGGACACTCGGTGGCGGAGTCAGAAATAATATTAAGTATGAGTACAATTTTAACCGCAAATACACAAATGTTTATATATTTTGGAATTTTTCGATATTTTTGATGTTTATAATAAGGTATATAAATAAATAAAAGAAAATAAAATAAAAAAACAAAAGGGGGAAAACTGGGACTTGAACCTAGGCCCTATAGTTACTCAACCCAAATCCAAACAACCGTGCCAACACATGCTTGATATAATAAAGACAGCTTAAGGAATAATTTAAGTATTAAAACAAGAGTTTAATTGTTGTGCGCTGTCAGTGTAAAATTTTTTTACACATACATCCAATAATGTGTTGCCACATCATTTAATGAATGTGACACATCATGTATTTTTAATTACCATACATGATGTGTCGATATATTATTGGACGCGTGTGTAAAATAATTTTACACTGAAGGTGCATATAAATTAAATTCTTAAAACAAACGCGTAATATTCATCGTCTTCAACCTTCCGCCACCACAACCTCAAAAATGGTTTTTTTTTTCCTTCTTGAACCAAATTAGACATGTAAATATACCTATTTACTCAGAATTTCATCAGGATTATAAATGTACACTTAACTTTTATTAATTCTTACTCAAACATTCGAATTTTCAGATTAAAGTAAACCACCTAAAAAAGAATTATATACGCCGAGCCCGGGCACGTGCCCAGGCATGCTGGGCGGTAGATTCGCCCCTGTGGACACCCAATAGGGGTTCAAATCAACGTCATGCAAGAGTTAGCTTGCAATCATAAAACTAAGATGAAAGTATTTTTTATTTTATTTTTTGTAAATATAGTTCGATTAAACTATCATGATAGATTTATTCTAACGAAAGAGAGAAATATCTTACGGGGTGAAGAACCTAATCAAGACCGTGTAAAAAGTAAAACATTTTTTTGAATGACATGGACATTGTATTATATGTACGTATTGTGGTTTGATGCTTAATAATAAGCTTTGGAAAGAAAATAGGATTTAACTGATAAAAGAAGGGCGATTGGACCTTTTTGGTTCATCTAATTTTAATTCATCTTGACAATCTCATGTATGTTAACAAAATTTCTCAATTAGTTTCATGATTAGATTAAAAAAAGTGATTATGCCCAATGTCTTGGTAACATAATCCTCTCCCTTGATCACGAATCCCTAATTTCTTAGGATGATTTCATGATTAAGTGAGGAATTTGAACTTTAATTCCTTAATCTCAATTAACAAACCGAAATCTCTTAAGTGAAAATTAATTGTACGATTTTTCCTAGATCAATGATTCATTCATATTCTCATTGTAGAACAAATTATTGAAATCCTCACACAATTGATCAGATTATGCAAAGCATTAGATATAAGGAATAATGACTGAAACTAACTTCGTAATTCATTAACATAACAAATAAAAATCACATGGTTCAAGACAAATTCAAATTAGAATCCCCTAAGGACCAATTATGAGGATTTAGCCAGACATGGATAAATAAGAAACTACATCAAAAAGAGTAAAAGAATTCATAATTACAAGAAGGTTGTGGGTGTGTTTCCACACTTGAATCCTTGCTTGAACGCTCCTCTGGACCTCTGAAATCGTCGTCAAAAAGTAGTCATTGGTCCCAAAATTCGTAACCCTATTTCTGAAAATCTGTTCAAAATATATAGTGCAGAAATACGCTTTTGCGCCGGGCTCAGAAAATTCTGAGCCATACTCAGTTGGCAGAATACAATTTTTTCCTTTTCATTTTTTCTGAGCGATTTTTTGAGTTGGGCTCAATTAACATAATCAAACTCCTTTTTTCTCATTTTTTTTCTTCTTTTCTTGTAATCTAAGTCATCCCATACTTCAATACAATTTCTTCTTATTTTTGTGCTAAAAACACACTAGTTTGCCTTCGTTTGTTTAGAAAATGTAGTAATGACGTGAAGTCATCAGAAGATTCTACAGTTGTTCATGAAAAAATCCTTTCGGTTCTCGACCTCCAAAAAGAACACAAATAACGGCGTGCCACACCAACAAGACACCCTTGAAAACATTCTTCTTTCTCCGATAATATGCCAATTTTTTTTTTTTTAAAATGCCAAATTTTTTTTTAATGACAAATGAATATATATATATATGGGGATTGCTAATTTACAACCAACTAAAAACATGTTGGTGTAAATTAGCAATGCGCACCTTTTCTAATAGGACAAAAAAACCCTTGATATTTACTTATTTAACACTAGGAAATTTGGGGCTAGTTAGGTAAATTTTATTAAATGATGTGCACCCATTTGCTAATTTACACCCAAACAATTATAAATATATACAATCATAACAAACACAAGACAACCTAGGAAATAAAAAAAAAGACAACTTGAGAAAATATATACAATAAAATTTGACGATTAATATTTTTAATTGTATAATAGTATAAATTATAAAAATTTGATATTTTGAAACTATTCATCGAGATGAATCCAACAACATCTTATATGCTAATATTTATTTTGAACAAAACTACCCTCTCTTTATTATTTTAAATAGTTTAAGATGTTGGACAGTCAAGTAATTTTTTATTTTGTGTCCAACTGAATTTCTGGTTTTGCCGGTTATCTTTGTTACTCGTTTGTTTCAAGTCAGCCATGTCTTATTTTTTCATCACACGTATCAAATGATGTTTATTTGCTGTGAGCCTGTCAATTATTATGCTTAAGTGGCTCTCTTTTTTTTGGAATTCAGTGGCTTTAATTATTCATGGTCAATAAGGGAATAAAGCTTCTAGTGAATGAATTATCCAAAGTTACTCCGTAGCTTTTAATAAAGGTCGCAATATATGCATGAGTCATTCCAATATTGAGAATATTTTAGAAATTAGAAATTAAAAATTGGTGTAGTGCAGTTGATTAGAAAAAAAGAAAAAGAAATTGGTGTAATGTAGAGAGTTTGTCTTTTTTATGTCTCAAAGAATTGTGTTTGGATTGTTTGATTTCTTAAGTAGTTTTTTTTTTTTTTTGGTAATCTAGGTTGTTTATTTAGGTTGTACGTATATTTATAATTGTTTGGGTGTAAATTAGCAAATGGTTGTACAACATTTAATTAAAGTTACCTAACTAACCCCAAATTTATTAATGTTAAATAAGTAAATATCAAGGAGTTTTTTGTCCAAAATAAAAAGGTGCGCATTGCTAATTTACACCAACATGTTTTTAGTTAGTTGGTTGCCAGAGTACAACGATAATGTGCCAATTGATGTGCACACATCTTTGTTTGCGTGTTATATTGTTTTTCATGTCATTAATTATTTATTATTAAACATTATCATATTTGCTTATTTATTTATTTTTGAATGAAAAAATTACTAAAAAAATATGAAAAATGACAAAAACTACAAAAAAAAAATCTGATAATGTTATCAATAAAACAAATACTTAATTAAAATACAAAGAATACTATAAAAAATGATAAAAAATCCACTAAAAAGACAATAAAAATAGGTAGAGTATTCATTATGCACCAAAAAAATTTGGATAACCATTAACATAATTTTATCCTAAAAAACATTTCTAAAAGAGTCAAAACGAGTATTCATGTGCAATAATATGGTATTTTTGTCATTTTTCAGAATTTGTTTATGGTATATTTTGAAATTTCTTGTCATTATTCAGAATTTGTTTTGCTATTTTTTGTCATTTTTCAGAATTTGTGTTTTGTATTTTTGGTCATTTTTTAGAATTTTTTTTTTGGTATTTTTTTTCATTTTATAGAATTTTCTTTTTGTGATTTTTCAGTTTTTTTAGTAATTTTTTTATTAAAAAATAAATAATAAGCAAATATGATAATGTTAATAATAATTAATTAATGACGTGGAAAACAATATAACACATCATCATTGCCACATATACAAATATGAGCCTAATATTATAGGGGGCAAAATCCAAAAAATTATTGTCAAATAACCGATTATCCCAAAAGCTTAAGCTCTTAGGAAAGGCTACATCAATGGTTTTATATTATTTCTAACACCCCACTCACGCAAGAGCCCACTTGGGCTTGAAGCGTGGATAATGCTAGGCCCACCTACCATATGCTTAAATTCCACTTTTTAATTAGAAAGTGAGGGGAGCGGAGATCGAACTCTAGACCACTTAGTCATAGAGGCTCTGATACCATGTCAAATAACCGATTATCCCAAAAGGTTAAGCTCTTAGGAAAGGCTACATCAATGGTTTTATATTATTTCTAACAGTTAGAAATAATATAAAACCATTGATGTAGCCTTTCCTAAGAGCTTAAGCTTTTGGGATAATCGGTTATTTGACATGGTATCAGAGCCTCTATGACTAAGTGGTCTAGAGTTCGATCTCCGCTCCCCTCACTTTCTAATTAAAAAGTGGAATTTAAGCATATGGTAGGTGGGCCTATGCATTATTCACGCTTCAAGCCCAAGTGGGTTCTTGCGTGAGTGGGGTGTTAGAAATAATATAAAACCATTGATGTAGCCTTTCCTAAGAGCTTAAGCTTTTGGGATAATCGGTTATTTGACAATTATGAAATAGGAGGTAAAATTCCGAGTTTTAAAATAAGGTGGACAAAATTCTGATATAGTCAAAATAGAGGGGGTAAAACTGTATTTAAACCTTTGATATATTTAAGAGGATGCTACAAATGATACGAGGTGGTTTAACATAGTTGAGATTTTTAAAATTACCATTTACAATTTAATTTCATTTAAAAAAAATTGACATAACGGGTTAAACACGACATATTGATTAAAGCCATTTGATTTAAATTTAAATTTTATAAATGGCCTTTTGAAACTTCTAAGTGTTAAAAATTATTTAATTGAACTTAACAAAACATAAAATTTATACTTATAAATTGACAAATATATCTATATTTTACAAGCAAAAGAGGAAAAATATGGCCCAATTTCTCATGTTTATTTATGCTTTTACCATCTTCCTTTCTTTATTTCTGGTTGTAACCAATGGGGGTATATGTCATTTTTCAAATCATTTCCAACTTTATCACATACACAATCTTAAAAAAATATTATATAATTTTTTAGTAACATTCTTTTTGTCTTATTTGACGTTGCAGCTATTCCTTGCGTTACTGACGATGAATGTCTAAAGGCGATTCCCCCTGAATATTATAAGTGTATAAATAAGATTTGTGTACTCATTAGATAATGTAATTGTACAAATCTTGGTTCAATTGAAAAAATGTTAAAATTGTTATCTCGATTGCCGTGATTAGGGTTTCAATCTCGATGCTTCCATTTATATATATTCATGTCTAATGGCTATTTTCATTTGGTATATTTAATCCATATATAATTAGATGATATAACACTACACATGATGTATGTTATTTAGATCTGTAATAGATATAAAAGTTAGCTAACTATGGCCTGAAAATTTGTTACCACGATACGGTTAGTTGCTTTTTTATTTTGAGTTTTGTATTATTGCTAGTTATGTTATATAGAACTAAATCTTTTTTTCTTCATTGGATTTTATTCAACTATATTTTTCTGGTGAGGTTTTTTTATGAAACGGTTATCCAAAGTATGTTGTCTTTTTATTCAACTACAAATGATATATGAGACAAGGTTTTAAATTGCAGTTGCGGCCGCGGATGTGGTAACGGTTGCCGTTATTGCGAATGTGGTCATTGCGGTTGCTGCAACACGCAACGCGGCTGTTGCAGCATGAAATCATTTTGAAATTTCATAAACTATATAAAATGAAACTACTATGTAACTACACTATTTATTCACCATTGCAGTCTTAGTTTATTCCATAAATACTAATTTGAATGCGCTTAAAATATACGGTTAAAAAATTGTTAAAAGTAAGATTTTTCATTAGATTTGACACAAATTAGGATATGAAGTTCATAAATTTTATTTTTTGGTGAGAAAATTTGAGCAAACATTGAGGAAAACGTCTGATGCGGCTTCTAATGCGGTTATGATGCGGTTGCGATGCAACCGTACGCATGAATTAAAATCCCACCGCAATTGTGGTGCGATGCGGATGCAGACAGCAATTTAAAACCTTGATATGAGGCAATCTGATGTTTGCACTATCATTTTTAAAAAGAAACAGTTTCCAATATCAGGCAAATTTTATTAAAAAAATAAGTGTGATAAGTTTATAATACATAAAATTTAAGACAAGAGTGTTTCTTTTGTCACTTTTGTATTTTACGATAATATTGGTACAAAGTTTCTGCCGCCATTAACGATGGTTAATCTCCGTTCGAGAACTTGTGGGCATATAAAGTGGGTTCTTCCTTTCCAGCCGATTTTTTTCCATACGTATGAGCCAGGAATCGAACCTCTGACCACATACTTAAGAGGACCAAGACCCTTACCACTTCGACCAATTCATTGTTGATTTTGGCACTTGTTTTTACTAAACCAAATTTAAATTATATAATTAATCGATTATACTCAATAAAAGGAGGGATAAACTGTAAAAGTAGTGACTGGTCTAAGAAGGGTTGTCCTAACTATAGGGTATTAGCAAAATTATGGCTTATCATTTATTTAAATAGTTGTTTGTTACTATCTTTCTCTGTCGTAATTGTGGCTGCTTCGTGATTTAAGTTAAGAAAATTTGTGTGGTTGTTTTCCTTCGTGTTATATATTGTGCTGAGTGTCACGGCATTGCTAAATGTCATAAGCACGGTATACTCGATCGGTCTTTATTTGTTTTGAACGGAAAAGAATAATTATACATTAGTACAGGAGATACTTAACCCATAAATGAAGGATAAGTACATGTAGTACTCCACCCAACTAGTACAAAAATTATATGTAATTTTACAACATCAAACCACACCCGGATACCTCTAACGCAAAATACAATCCAAAGAGATAATACACCATTCATAATATAAACAAGGGTAAATAGGGTTTTACCCCCTGCAAAGTTTGCGAATTTTGGTTTACCCCCTGCAAAAAAAATTTTTTGGATTATCCCCCTGCAAAATGAGGATTCCTTGAATTACCCCCCTCTATTGACAACTAGGCATGAAATATTCATTTTTTATGACATGGCACGTCTATGTGGTTTTTATTTTATTTTTGATTAATTTATTTAAAAATATTGACATTTTATTTTAAAAATAAGAAAAAAAACTAAAAAGTAAAAATAAAAAATTCTGGTTTCAATTTTCTCATTTTATTTAAAATTAATGTCAATTTTAAAATATTTTCTGATTTTTTTAAAAATTCAATTATATAAACAAAATATTCATTTAAGAAAATTCTGATTTTTTTTTAAAAAAATGTCAATTTAATTTTTAAAAAAAAATTCAATTAATTAAAAAAATGTCAATTTTAATTTTTTTTTTCAGATTTTTTAATTAAAAAAAATGTCAATTTATTTTATTTGTAAATTCAATTAAAAATAGTCAATTTAAGTAATTTTTTAAAAAATTCAATTATTTAAAAAAAGGTAGTCAATTTAATTCTTTTTAAAAATAAAATTGACATTTTATTAAAAAAATTTAGAAAATTGAATTTTTTTTATTTCAATAATTGAATTAAAAAAATCAGGAAAAAAATTAAAAATCGAAAGTTTTTTAAATATTTGAATTTTTAAAAAAAATTAATTGACATTTTTTTAAAAAATCAGAATTTTGTTTTTAAATTAATTGAATTTTTAAAAAAAAATTAAAAATTGACTTTTTTTTAAAAATTAAATCAGAATTTTTTTAAATGAATATTTTTATTATATAATTTAATTTTTAAATTTGACGTTTTTAAAAAAAAATCAGAAAATATTTTAAAATTGACATTAATTTTAAATAAAATCAGAAAATTGAAACCAGAAATATTTTTTAAATAAATTAATCAAAAATAAAATAAAAGCCACCTAGACATGCCACATCATCAAAAATGAATATTACATGCCTAGTTGTCAACAAAGGGGGGTAATTGAAGGAATCTTCATTTTGCAGGGGGGTAATCTAAAAAATTTATTTTGCAGGGGGGTAAACCAAAATTCGCAAACTTTGCAGGGGGTAAAACCCTATTTACCCTATAAACAAGGTGTATTGACCTTTTTTGATAAAAGTCATTTGTTGTATCTTTTCAAAGATCTCATCTGGGTCCCTAATCTTAGACTCAAAAATTCTTTCATTCCGTGATCGCCAAAGCACCCACATCACTGCATGCCACGCCATCAACACCCCTTGAAGACCTTTCTTACCTTTTCTAAATATTGAAAGAAAGCCATTCAATAAGGAAGAGATGGAATTCGGCGAAACCGTACTCATACCAAACCACCTATGGACCTTTGACCACACCACCCAAGCCAAAGGGCACACCGCTAACAAGTGGTTTTCCAATTCTCTACACTCCGTGTAACACCCAAACCCATTAAATTAAATAGTTCTACATTTATTAAAAAAAAATCAAAAAATACGCAACGGAAAATCACAATTTATTTATAAAGTATTATTTGGTTCAAGATATTACAACCGTCAACAATACTTAACTAATTAATTAATTAGCCTAAACATCGTTTACAAAATCATTCTTTATAAAACATACATTTTCTGAAATAAATGCATTAAGTCATAAAGGACCATATATCCTAAATACAACTCTTTCCCCGTGTCACACTCGGAGCGGAGCTTCACCAAACACTTGGGCATCAATAAACACATAACATGTAAACCTAGACCACCCAACGGTCCAGAAGTACACAAAACAGAGAGTTAGAAATCATAATCAATAAAAATACAAGTGTAAGAAATATATTTGACACTTCATCATATTATCATGTATATTCTAACTCACGATATACATTATTCTCAATCTTAAATTAAACATAAGATTATCGATATATCACATTGAAACAACAATTAGTCACAATGTCCATCATTATAATTCACTCCAATTACTCACGCATATATAATTCACGCAACGCACACAATGTCACATAACAATTAAAACGTAATGTACACATAATGCTAATGCAATCTAATGTCAATCTCATGCTATGTCACCCTAGACATACTAATGCATGTGGTACCATTCATTCTTTATTAGAGTATTTCACCTCTAATATCCTTCTTTATCGGATAAATATAATCTGACATCCTTCTTTATTGGAAAATCCAATATCCCTAATATGGATAAATATAATCCAATATACATTATTTATTAGATAACATAATCTAATATCCTTCTTTATCGAATAACATAACCCGATATACATTCTTTATTAGATAACAAAATCTAATATCTTTCATTTATATCTATTCATCATACATTCATCAACAACATCAACAATCCTTAAAGTTATACGAAGTATGCAAATATATAAGGAAAATTCATAAATCAAGCCTCATCTTATAAAACTAACCCCGGATTCATAATCTACATGAAAAATCGAGTGAAATAGGTTCCGGGTGCATAAACCGTCAAAAAGCCAACCAAAAGTCAAAACTCAACACTTGGTCAACCCAGACCGGCCTGCAGACTTCTGCGCGTAGGCGCGGAAGAGCTGCGCGTAGGCGCGGCAAGTAAGTAGGAAATGGAAAATAATTGTGCGTAGGCGCAGCAAGTTTACGCGTGGGCGCAGGAAAAGACAAAATTTGCGCGTAGGCGCGGCAGAGCTACGCGTAGACGCAGGTGTAAATCCAGATATGCGAAAAATGTGATTTTTGAATGCAAAAACACTTATTTTGACCCAAAAATCACCTATTTCACTTCCAAAGAATATACCAAACATGGGTTATGTTCATACATGTTCAAAACACTTACAAGCAACTTATTAACACCAATAATCACTTATTTTCATGAGTTTTGACATATTTGCATAAAACTCATAAACATTCACATAACCTTAACAAACATCTACAAATATTCATTTTTACCCATTAAATTTGTTCATCTCATATGTTAAGAGTAGATCAGACATGCTATGAACATTAGTTTTCACTTTCATTAAGAAAATTATCCCAAAAAGTTCACGAAAATGAGTGGAGAAAGTTTGGGTTCGGAGAAATTGACATTCTCCCATTTCTCGGGTCACTCACGATTATGAAAAATAACTCTCGTACCTTAACTCGACGATTCCACGCGATTGCTCTTGATTCTCTCTTGCCCTAGCTCTCATCTTGCTTCTCTCTTCTTTCTCTCCCAAAAGAACACCAAATTTGTGACAAAGTGACTTTCTCTCTCTTACATTGGGCTTATATAGCTCCCCATTCTATGAGTCACTTAGGCCCAAATGCTATAAAGCCCAATAGTCCAATAAGCTCACACTTGTGTATTTCTCACAAACTCGTCTAATTAACTAATACTCTCGCTTATTAATTAATCGTCACAAAAGTAAATAATAATAAACTATGTTACGCACAAATAATATATTCATATAAATAACGAATAAATGAAAATCGGGTCGTTACACTCCGCACACTCCAAGCACGTCGCCCTCTCCTCCTCTTGAATTATCCCTCTAAGTAATAAATTAACTCTTGTTGGGAGTCGGCCAAGTAGCGCTTGCCACGAAAATACTATCACCTTCATTGGACCCCAACTCCTCCAAATCATTGACATAGACCGCGCGAAAGACAACAACGGAAGAGATGAAGGAGAAAAAAAATTCAACAAAGTCAAGTAGTTAGTGCTTACGGTATACATACCTCCCATAGCATAAGCCCACGAATCCGCTTCCTTTGTGATGTGAGCCGCACCAATGATCTCAAGTAGGTGTGTATACAATTCTTCCTCCCAATTAAAAATATTCCTTCTCCATGTTAGCCGCCAAAACCACTTTTCACCTACCCAAGCACCCATTTTTTTAATTCTAAGTCCCGGTTGAAGTGATACTTGACACAATCGGGGAAAAATTTCACAAAGAGGAGCCGTCCCTACCCATTTATCAAGCCAAAATTTGGTAGTCCCACCGCTACCCAATTTTTTGATGAAAATTTCTTGTATCCAATTTCCCTCCACTCCTCTCACTACCCCCAAACCAACCAAATCTTTCCACCATAACGAGTATTTATTTCCACGCCCGATCGGTCTTTATATATTAATTGTTAAGGATAAAAAATTCGTAGGATAAATAGCAACTTATTTAGCTTTTGCTTTAAATGTCAATATTTTAAATGTTAGATTTACACATGTAGAAATACTCAATATATCAACTCAAATTCAATCCATAATTTTAAACGAGATTAAATATTAATTCAAGTGGTGAAAATTTAAGATATATATACCATTTAAGAATATTAAGTTCTTATATTAGATCTAACTCATTCTTGCAGAATCAGATCGTAAGGTGAGAGATACCTCTCTTTATAAATAAGCATGTAGGATCTAATAGGAGTTTATGAAAAAATTTCTCATCTAAAAAATTAATTCTTTAGGATTAAATTAGATTCAATTTTCATTTAGAGTAATATGTACTTGATATTATTTGCTATTTTTGAACGGCACTATTTTTTAAATTTCAAATTAAGGTTTGGGTTACATATTGAAAAAAAATCAAGATACATATTGTATTTAAAAAAATAAATATATTATAACGACTTACAATAACGCTTTTATCATAAAGGGCAGTTAAAATGTTAAGAAAAAACAACCTTATACAATAGCCTTTGAGCACGGGCGCTATAAAAGATTTTGAACTTTAGGACCTATGATAGCGCTTTTGAACACATAGTTATTAAAATTGGCACCTATGTTGCCAAAAGCATTAAATTGCACTGTAAAAAGGTATACTATAGCGCTTTAGTGTACAAGTGCAATTGAAAATAGGACATACAATAGTGATTTAAAAAGCGCTATAATGGGAAGCAGACCTATAATAGCTAGACCTTAAAAGTTCTATTAAAACCAAAATTTTCACTGCATGCAAACATGTGAAAAACCAACTCATGTCCACACTTCCAACGATAACCCTAATTGCAGGGGTTTAGTTGTGTTTAAGGCTTAAGTCGGAAGCTACACTTGCTTGAATGAAGTTATGGGTGCTTCCATCTACCAAAATATGGACCGAATGTTTCATGATTTGGCCCAATACACGAAATTTGTCAGTGACGTGTGACCCAGCTAAGGCATGAAGGCTCAATTGGATGACACACTATGAAGCATGGGTACTCCATTTGAGGGAGAGTACCGGTAACGGGTACGTATCGGGTACCGGTACGTACCCGGTACACATACCGTACGTACCGAAATCGTACCAATTTTTTTATTTTTTTTAATACATGGTACACCACGGGTACACGCAGGGTACACCACGGGGTACTCCAAACACATAAAATGTGTTTATTTTCTTCCGTTTTTTATCGAAAAAGAGTAAAACTTATAATGAAGGAGTAACAAATATGTAGGATATTTGTAGAGATAAACAAGATCTATTTAATGGAGGCAATATTTTTGAAGTTGCTAATCTTTCTCTCGATAAACTCGAACTAAAGGCTGCTCTTTTTGAGCGAATTACTTTTTAGTTTTGATATTTTGTTGTCATTTGAACAATTTGAATTACTTTTAAAGTATAATTTTTTTATCTTTAATTATTTATTTTAAAAATGTGATTTTATTTATATAATTATATTAAAAATATATATTATACAGACGTACCCGCACCCTATTTTTTTTTTAAATGTCGTATTCCGTACCAGTACCTGTACCTAGACAACATAGGTGACACATCTAAATATGCATACTAGCAGTTTATTTAATAAATATTGCTTATTAGTCGAGATATTAATATTATTTTACCAGCATCGTACTACTACTCAAGAAGTGTAAGCGATGGAAACAAACTCATATTTACTGTTGTAAAGGTGTGCTGATCTTTCATTGATATTTATCCTAAGAATAGCAGGATAACTTATGGTATGGAAAAATTCAGGAGGAAGGTTTCAACGGTGGTAAAAGCTTCATTTCGGGTTTGAAACTGTGCCTAGCTTCCAAAACAAGATTTCATGTAGTGCTAACATTTTGTGATTGGCACAGGGGAAATCATAGAATTGGTGAATAAGTAAGAAAAATAAGTTATATTGTTCATTTTTATTTATTTATATCTAATCTGGTTGTAAAAATAGTTTACACTTTTATAGTTTGTGTATATTTTATGTTAGTGAACTATATGAACTTTGAATGGTTTTACTCAATAAAAAATACTTTGATTTATTTCTATATGAATTTTTTTATTAATTAAATGGAAAAAAATGTTTTTTTATAAATTTTTGTACACATTTCCTGTGAATTTATCTGTGGAAACGTGTTTCCTGATGATCTCAAAATTTGTAGGAAACAATTACCCACGAAGGTATTAGCTGGAACCAAAATTCTTGAGAAAATCCGCAGGAAACATGTTTCCGTATGAAACTCCGCAAGAAAACAGAAATAGTATGAAATACATTAAAAACATAATAACAAAAAAATACACATGAATATAATGTTTGGAAAAAAACACTATACACTGATCCACCGAACCAAATAAAACCGAATCAGACCGGTTATAGTTTAGTTCGCTATTATTTTTGAAAAACACAAAAAATCGAACCAAACCAAATCAATGGAGAGTCCATTAATTCGGATATATTTTTGACAAAAAACTTATCTAAATCGATCTAATTACACTCCCAGGGGTGTATTGATATTTTTAGAACTCACACCTGAAATAGTAAATGGTTTTTTAATTATCGGTCTACCTAAGACAAAAAATCCCTATGAAAACATCTACAATTTTTTTTTCTTTATTCTAAATTGTTATTTTCTTTTGTAATGTGTCTCTTGTCTATCTTGAAAGGCTAAAAGAGAAATAATATATACTACCATATAGTAATAAAATTGAAAAAGAATGATCTCCGATGATTATCAAAGGTTTCATGTGTAATTTTTACTAAGATTAAATGAACAATAGTGAGTTAAAAATATCAGCCTCGCTATTTTTTTTTGGTTACTACAACTTTTTTTTTGGTTACATATTTTCTCCGGGTCATTATTATAAGCAGATTTGACTTTTTTATTACATTGAAAAATAATGTATTTGGTTCTTAATATAAACCACATACTTTACTTTTCTAACGTACCAAAAATGTCAATTTTACTAATAATAGTGACCGGAAGAAATATTAACAGCCTTGGTATATGAATACACCGATACCGCACACAATTTTGACATCCTAATCTGTCCACTCTATATGAATACAAAAAGTATTAATAAAAGCAATAAATAAATGTGTTTAAATAACATTATTCTAAAAATATTTGTTTGAAAACTATGTTTAAATAATGTTATTTTAAAAATATATAATATACAACAGATTGACGTATCTAAGAGAACTTACAACAATTATATAATTTAAAAATGGCTTCTTGAAAATATGTTAGTATTAAAAACTAATTATTTAAAATTATCAACAAAAAAAAACTATTTATTTTAAGTTAACAATGCCTAGGGTTTTGCTTTTTAAGTGATCTACCAATTTTTTTTTTTATTATTTCTTGTATGCAAAGGATCAAGAAAACTATGTCTAAAATTATCAAATTCATTCATGTTTTTATCATCTTTCTTTCTCTCATTATTCTTGTTACCAGCGACAGTAAGTTATCTTTCACACCTATTTCAAACTATCTTCTCTATATTATACATAACCGTTTATCTCTTTTTAGTAATATTCCTTTATTCTTATTCGATATTTGCAGATAAGTTGTTTTGCTATAATGATGATGATTGTACTTCCAATATATGCCGCTCTCCTCCTTATGTTAGGAAGTGTCGTTTATTTTTGTGTTATTGCGAACCAAAGTAACAAATAAGTTGAAAAATTACTTTATGTTATTTTTAAGCATATAATTTTCTAGTAAATTAAGTTAAAAAAAAAAAACAATTTTCTAGTAAATTATGATGTTGGCACTCAAAGAGTAAATTTAATAAATACTAGCTAGTGTATTTTCCTTTTTTTTAATGAGAAATAATATTATACATAATAAAGAAAAAGAAAAGAGAAAATTCAGAATACAAAGCTAGTATTATTTCCCTAATGTTGTCCGTATTAAATATATATGATTATGGTTTATGTTATGCATAGTATTTTTCAATAATTTATACATTTTATTACCTACACGTATATTTGCTTTAACATTTCAAAGAATAAAAAAAACGTATAAGTGAGGAACTGCTTTTCATTTTTTTATTTTTATAATAAATAAATAAATAAATAAATAAATAATGTGATTACATTAATTTCTCGTAAAAAATAAAAATAAAAAACATATTTTAATATATGTTTATGCGGCAGTAGTGAGTTACATTTATGTTTGACCAGTTAGCTATCAGTTTACATTCGGTACTAAGATTGGAAAAAAAAAAAAAACATATTTTAATATATTTTAAAAATAAATTTCAAGAGATAAAATATAGTGTTAGAAATGAACTCCAACAACTAAAGCATGTATTTGTTGTTTCGTGGCCTCGCCAAACAACAACATGTGCAAACATTAAGTGAGAAATTGAAGGTCCATTGCACCCAGCCTATAAGCTTTCCAATCTCCTTTGCCAATAACATGAGCAATTAGGTGAGATAATTTGTCCATGAACATGAAGAAAATATATAGAGATATAGGGTCTCTATGACACCCTAAACCCCAAATCATAATGGGAAGAAAGTTTACTTGGGTACAACCGAACGGTAGATGCATGAGCCGTCTTGATAGGGTTTTGATATCGCAAGATTGGGATGAAATTTGGGGGGTGGCGTCGTTCTGGGGATTAAAGAGGGACGTCTCCGATCATTGTCCATTAATTGTTAGATATGATGGATATGATTGGGAGTCCAAGCCTTTTCGTTTTAACAATCATTGGCTCAAAAATAAGGAATTCTTCAAGGTGGTGGCAACAGAATGGGAATCATATCAAGTTAATGGTTGGAAAGGCTTTGTGCTCCACGAAAAGTTTAAGCAACTTAAAGGGGCTCTTAGGGCGTGGAATAGGGAGGTGTATGGTAGTGTGGATACTAAAATTGAGGAGCTAATTGCCGGTATTGAACTACTTGATTTGAAAGGAGAAGGGGTGGGTTTGGTGGAGGAGGAGGTTTGGTTGAGAAATTCGAAATTTAACCAATTGTGGATGTTATTGAAGAGTAAAGATAGTATGGAATTTCAAAAGTCTCGGTCCCGGTGGCTTAAAGAGGGTGATGCAAATACGGGTTTTTTCCATGCTTGTGTCAAGAACCGAAAGAGGACCAATTCGATTGTGGCTCTCAAGAAGGGTCGAGAATGGCTTTGTAGACCGGAGGAGATTAGGTCGGAAGTGGTAACTTATTTTCGTAAACATTTTGAAGAGGTTCCTTGGGAGAGGCCTACCTTGGATGGGGTCGATTTTCTACAACTTTCAAATGATGAGGCGATGGGGCTTGAAGCTCCTTTTGGGGTTCAAGAGGTGGTGGAGGTGATTGAATTATCGGATGGCAATAAGAGTCCCGGACCGGATGGCTTTAATTTCTCCTTTTTCAAAAAATTTTGGGGTTTAATTGAGTTGGAAGTCATGGGTCTTTTTCAAGAATTTCACAATTCAGCTAGGCTACCTTCATGTTTTGTCTCTTATTTTATCACATTAATCCCAAAGGTCTTTATCCCGCAACAATTATGTGAATTCCGACCAATTTCTCTTTTGGGGAGTTTGTATAAGCTAATGTCTAAAGTGCTAGCTAATAGATTGAGGAAGGTGATGAACTCTATTATATCTTCTAATCAATCGGCATTCATCAAAGGGCGACACCTTGCCGATGGTGTGGTGGTGGCAAATGAGGTGGTTGATCTTGCAAAGCGGGCTAAGAAGGAATGTCTTGTCTTCAAAGTGGACTTTGAGAAAGCGTACGATTCGGTTAGTTGGAGCTTCCTTGATTATATGTTGCGTAGAGTGGGGTTCGGAGAGCAATGGAGAGCTTGGATGAAAACATGTGTTTGCAATGGAAAGTTGTTGGTGTTGGTTAATGGGTGCCCAACGGAGGAGGTTAGTATAAGTAGAGGCCTTAAGCAAGGAGATCCTTTAGCTCCATTCTTGTTCCTTCTTGTGGCGGAAGGCTTAACGGCGCTATCTAAGAGGGCCGTTTCTTTGGATTTTTTCAAAGGTTTCCAAGTGAATCTGGAGGTTACGGTTTCTTTACTACAATATGCGGATGACTCTTTTTATGGGGGAGGCTTGTGTGGAGAACCTTTGGGCTATGAACACAACACTTAGATGGTTTGAATTTGCGTCGGGGCTTAGAGTTAATTTCTCTAAGAGTTGTTTGATGGGTGTGAATGTACCGAGTCACTTTCTTCTTGAAGCGGCGTCCTTCCTCTATTGTAAAGTGGGATCACTCCCTTTTACCTACTTGGGCCTTCCGGTGGGGGCGAATCTTCGACATGCGAAGACGTGGGAGCCGGTTATTAAAACAATTAAAAATAGGCTTTTCTCTTGGAGGAATCGGTATGTTAGTTTGGGTGGGAGAGTAATTCTTATCAACTCGGTGTTGGCTTCTATTCCGGTTTTCTATCTCTCCTTCCTAAAAATGCCGGTGAAGGTTAGAATGTCCATTGTTCGTATGCAAAAGAATTTTTTATGGGGAGGTACCTCGAGTGATAAGAATAAAATTGCTTGGGTAAGTTGGAAGGATGTGTGTCGTCCCAAAGGTGAAGGTGGTCTTGGGGTTCGAGATCTAAAGTGGTTTAATTTGTCTTTGATGGCAAAGTGGTGGTGGAGGTTACTAATGGAAGAGGGACCATTGTGGAGAAATGTTTTGGATGCAAAATATGGGGGTGTTGGGCGCGCTAATTTGTCCATTGGACGGGGAAATCACTTCTCCTTGTGGTGGAAGGACTTGGTGGGTTTGGGGACTAGAAGTGGAGGGGTAGTAGATTGGACTCGAGATATATTTTCTAAGAAATTGGGGTGTGGTGGTTCGACTTCCTTTTGGTTAGATCGATGGGTTGGAATAGTCCCTCTTTGTGTCTCCTTCCCGCGTCTTTACAATTTATCTCTTCAACCGGCACTAAAAATCAAAGACATGGGTGAATGGGTGAATGAGATTTGGTGTTGGAAGCTCAAGTGGCGTAGGAGTTTTTTCGTGTGGGAGGAATCCTTGTATGCGGAATTACTTGCTGTGCGGAATTAATTGCTATAATGCGGAATTACTTGCTATCAATTACAAAGGAGGTTGATTCGTGGTCTTTTATGTTGGGAGACTTGTTCTCGGTTTCGGCTTTCTATATGTATTTATATAATAAATTCCTCCCCCCTTCTCGGGTTGGCTTGAATTCCGTGAATACTATAGCTAAAGTTTGGGATAGTTGGGCTCCAAATAAAGTGGTGGTTTTTTCTTGGCAAGCTCTTCTTGGCCGGTTACCAACCAAGGAGAATTTGGTGAAGAGAGGAATTTCGCTTGAGGGAACAACGGTGGGTTGTGTGATGTGTGGGGGTGGAAGAGAATCGGAGGACCACTTATTTGCGGCTTGCTCTACGACTTGGGAAGTATGGTCCAAAGTACATCGTTGGTTTGGTTTGACTACGGTAATTCCGGGTACGATTGGCTCATTATTTCAAGGATTTCTTCCTAATTTTCGAAGTCGAAAATATGCTTTGAAAGGAATTAATTTGGTTTGGCATGCCGTTATGTGGGTGATTTGGCGGTCTAGAAATGAAAGAATTTTTAGGGGTGTTGTTGTGGGTCCGGAAGAGATTTTTGAAAGAATTCAAGTGGTTTCATGGAAATGGCTACTCTCCAAGAAGTCCTCATCTCCTTGCTTATTCTATGAATGGTGTGTTGAGTCTTTTGGTTGTATTGTTCGATAGTTTTTTTTTTTTTTTGGCGGGTATTTGTAATCTTTTCCAATTAATTGATTGTTATTGGTTGGGTTGGATTTTATTTGGGTAGAGTACCTCTTGGATTTTATTTGGGTAGAGTACAAGAGGTACTCTACCCACACCGGTAGGAGAAGTACAGGTGTGGGTAGAGTACCTCTTGTACTTTTTCGTTTTATGTATCTAATAATACTTTGCCGTTTAAAAAAAAAAAAAACCCCAAATCATAATAATTTCAGAGACATTACACGTGAAATGGGAAACTATAAAATATATAATTGGTAAATAAATCATTACCACCATATGGGTTCAAGGCCACATTCACAATTGTTCATCCACCGCAAGAAATTTAAGATTACCGGAGGTCAAAAACAGCCGAAAAGTCAACATAATTTTTATTTTTTTGCAAATATAAACTTTTGTATTTGCTTTCTTTTAAATTTAAATGTTTATTTAAAATGTTTTATTTTCACAAATAATATTATAATCAAATAGAAAAATTATATCTTCTCAAAACATTTTAATACTAAATTAAATAATGTTTCATATAATTAAGTTTATTAAATATTACAAATATTAGTAAATGATTCTTTTTTTAATCAAATTAACAAATAAATCTTAATTAGTTTAAATATTAGCAAATGAGAAATCGAGTGAGAAGGGAGAAAGAATGAGTAGAAAAATTGTAGAAAGAAAGGAGAGAGAATGAGTAGAGAAATTGTAGTGAGAAGTGAGAGAGAATGAGTATAGAGAGAAGAAAACTTGAAGAAATGAGATGAAATGTGGTGTAGAAATGAAGAAGATGTTAGGTGTTAGTTGATATTGGGCCTATTGGACTTATAATGAAGGCCCATTATTGTTGTAAGCCTATATAAGGCATAAGTATTGTGTGTGGTAAATGTGAAAGTATCACTTTGTGCATAACAAGTGGTATCAACGAGCCTTTCATGCGATCCAGCCACGTGTCACGATCTCGCTTTTCTTTCCGTTACCGGTGTCAGTTACGACCGTTGCAACGGTCAACTTCATCGTTTTCTCTCATTCAGCCACCAATCTTCATCGTTCTTTCTTCGTTCTAACTCTTTGATCATGGCGGAAACCACCACATTTGCTCAACCCGCTATTCCGAAATTTGATGGTTACTACGAGCATTGGGCAATGCTCATGGAGAATTTGATTCGATCCAAAGAGTTCTGGTCTTTAATTGAAACGGGAGTGGTTGTAGCTCCGGCCAATGCCACGGCGGAGCAACGATGGTTGGCAGATGAAAGTCGTCTACGTGATTTGAAGGTCAAGAACTACTTGTTTCAGTCAATTGATAGATCGATCATGGAGACGATCTTGCAGAGGGAAACATCCAAAGATATCTGGGATGCTATGAAACGGAAATTCCAAGGCTCTTCGAAGGTGAAACGTGCTCATCTACAAGCTTTGAGGAGAGAATTTGAAGTTCTTGCAATGAGGGAGGGTGAATCGGTAACAGAATACTTTGCAAGAACCTTAGCCATAGCAAATCGCATGACTGCACAAGGTGAAAGAATGGATCAGGTTGTGATTGTAGAAAAGATTCTTAGATCGATGACGCCCAAGTTTAACTATGTTGTGTGCTCGATTGAGGAAGCAAACGATGTCACCACACTATCCATTGATGAAGTACAGAGTAGCCTCATTGTTCATGAACAAAGGATGAAAAACCAGAAGGATCACATTGAAGAACAAGCTCTCAAGGCATCCAGTGCAGGAAGAGGCAGAGGGAGAGGTTCACAACGTGGTCGAGGAAGAGGAAGACAGAATAGGGATCTTGTAGAGTGTTTCAAGTGTCACAAGCTTGGACACTACAAGAATGAATGTCCAGAATGGGAAGAGAATGCTCATTATGCTGAAGTCAAAGAAGAGGAAATGTTGCTAATGGCTTACTCTGATCTAGGGGATAAAGGCAAATAAGAGACTTGGTATCTAGACAGTGGATGTAGCAATCATATGGTAGGCACCAAGGACTGGTTGTTTGAATTTGATGACAGTTTCAAGGATAGTGTTAAGCTGGGAAATGATTCAAAAATGGCAGTTGAAGGAAAAGGCAATGTCAAACTCAACATAGGAGGTAAAATACATATAATCACTGATGTGTATTATCTTCCAGGATTAGGCAATAATTTGTTGAGTGTTGGTCAACTTCAACAAAAGGGAGTTACCATTGTCTTTAGGAATGATAAGTGTCAAATGTATCATGGTGAGAAAGGATTGATCTTGACTATAGAAATGACTTCAAATAGAATGTACATAGTGCATGCATCTGTATTAATGCCTAAATGCCTACAAGTGACTAAAGATGAACATTCCACTCTATGGCATCATAGATATGCACATTTGAGCTTCAAAGGGTTGAAATTACTCACTGATAAGAACATGGTTAAAGGTCTACCAGCCTTGAAAGAAGTTGAAGAGAAATGCACAGATTGCTTGTCTGGCAAGCAACACAGGGAAAGCATACCAAAACAAGCAAATTGGAGAGCAACTCAGAAATTAGAACTCATACACTCAGATATCTGTGGACCCATCAATCCCAAATCCAATGGTGGGAACAGGTATTTCATTACCTTCACTGATGATTTTTCTAGGAAAACTTGGACTTACTTTTTGCTTGAAAAATCTGGTGCATTTGATGTCTTAAAGAAATTTAAAGCATTAGTAGAGAAGGAATCTGGTTGTATGATACAATGCCTTAGAACTGATAGGGGTGGTGAATTCACTTCAACTACATTTAATGATTTTTGTAGTGCGCATGGTATCAAAAGGCAGCTAACAACAGCCTATACACCACAGCAGAATGGTGTATCAGAAAGAAAGAATAGGACATTGTTGAATATGGTTAGGAGTATGATATCAGCTAGAAGTGTTCCAAAGAAATTTTGGCCAGAGGCTGTGAACTGGGCTACCTATGTCATAAACAGGTCACCAACATTTGCTATTCAAGACATAACTCCTGAAGAAGCTTGGAGTGAAAGAAAACCATCTGTACACCATTTTAGGGTGTTTGGGTGCATAGCACACACACATGTGCCAAATGTTCATAGAAAAAAGCTGGATGGAAAGAGCATCAAGTGTGTTCTACTTGGTGTTACTGAAGAATCCAAGGCTTATAAGCTTTATGACCCAGTTGAAAAGAAAATAATAGTTAGCAGAGATGTGGTTTTTGATGAAACCAAGGGCTGGGACTGGGACAATAAAGAAGCGAATAAGGTCAATGAGGTACTCAATGACAGTGAAGAAGAAAAAGCAATAGAATTGGCAGCTGACCAAGCAGATGTTGATCATACAGACCAAGAAGCAGAGAATAATGATACTTCAGAGACAAGTCATGATAATGTTGACTATGTGACTGATAGTGATGATTCAACTGAGTTAGCTCCTAGAACTAGAAAGGCACCAGGGTACCTCAGAGATTATGTAACTGGTACTGAAGAAGAAGCAAATGAAGGTGATCAATTGCAAAATCTTGCCATAGCTTTGTTTAGTTCCAATGAAGATCCATTAACATTTGAAGAAGTTGTCATGTCTGATACATGGAAGAAGGCAATGGATTCTGAGATTAAGTCCATTAAATCAAATGACACATGGGAATTAGTCACTCTACCACATGGAATAAAAGCCATTGGGGTAAAATGGATTTATAAGACTAAGTACAATGAGAAGGGCAAGATAGATAAGCACAAAGCTAGACTAGTAGCTAAAGGGTACTCTCAGAGATTTGGTGTTGATTTTGGTGAAGTATTTGCACCTGTAGCTAGATGGGATACTATAAGAACAATACTTGCTCTGGCTGCTTATGAAGGGTGGGGTGTTTTTCAGCTGGATATAAAGAATGCATTTTTACATGGTGAGCTCATGGAAAATGTGTATGTTGAGCAACCTCTGGGCTACAAAAAGGGAAAAGGTGATCAAGTGTATAAGCTAAGGAAGGCATTGTATGGACTGAGACAGGCTCCTAGAGCTTGGTATAGTAAGCTTGAGTTTTACATCACAGCTGAAAAAATTGAAAAGTGCAGTCATGAGCACACACTGTTTGTGAAGAGTGATAATCAGAAAAATATTCTCATTGTGAGTGTGTATGTGGATGACCTCATATACACTGGTAACAATCAACATATGATGGAAGATTTCAAAAAATCCATGAGAGATAAATTTGCCATGTCTGATTTAGGAAAAATGAAGTTCTTCCTTGGCATAGAAGTAACACAGTGCAATCAAGGAATTTTTATCCAACAGCAAAAGTATGCCTCAGAGATACTAAAGAGGTTTGGAATGGATGATTGTAACAAGGTGTGTAGTCCCATTGTCCCTGGGTGTAGACTTGTCAAAGATGAAAATGGCAAAACTACAAATGCTACTGAGTATAAACAGATGATTGGATGTCTAATGTATCTTCTAGCAACTAGACCTGACTTGGCTTTTTCAGTTTGTCTAGCTGCTAGATACATGGAGAGGCCCACAGAAATGCATATTGCAACTGTGAAAAGAATATTGAGATACCTAAAAGGAACAGTAAGTTTTGGAGTGATGTACAAAAGCAAAACTGATAAAGGTTTGAGTATTCAAGGTTGGAGTGACTCAGATTATGCTGGTGATCATGATGATAGAAGGAGCACATCAGGATATGTTTTAACAATTGGAGGAAGTGCCATTTGTTGGTCCTCTAAGAAGCAACCAATAGTCACTCTATCCACTACTGAAGCTGAGTTTGTATCAGCTGCTTCTTGTGCCTGTCAGTGTCTTTCGCTAAGAAGCATACTCAAACACTTACATATGAATCAAACAGATTGTACAGTCATCAACTGTGACAACAGCTCCTCTATCAAGCTTTCAAGGAATCCAATCATTTATGGAAGATGCAAGCACATTGATGTTAGATATCATTTCCTCAGAGATCTTTGCAAAGATGGCATTATTGAACTTAAGTTTTGCAAGTCTCAAGAGCTAGTTAGCTGATATAATGACCAAGGCTTTGAAGCTTGAAACATTCTGCAAATTAAGGGAGGGAATTGGAATGAGTGATGGTGACCTTTCTGAACAATGAAGATGCATTTCTATGGTGCTATAGTGCTCCTCTTCAAAGTCATTTCTATTCTGGTTTAAGCAATTACTCGATTGCTTGATATGCAAGTTTTATCAGTCTGTGTGTTTTCCTTAGTTCTAGCTCTAGTTTCTGTTCTGCTATCTGTATGTTTATTGCATTATGCCTTGTACCAAAGTTGTTTTCTTTGGAGGATCAACTTAAGGGAGGGTTTGTTATGTGTTAGTTGATATTGGGCCCATTGGACTTATAATGAAGGCTCATTATTGTTGTAAGCCTATATAAGGCATAAGGATTGTGTGTGGTAAATGTGAAAGTATCACTTTGTGCATAACAGAAGATATATATAGTAGGGGAAATGTGGTGTAGAAATGTTTTGGACCGCCGCTAAATGTATATACTTTGCGTTGTTTTTTCAAATATTTTTAAAAAAAATTGGTGCCTAACTTTGGCCGATAATTTTTTAAAAAATCTCCAGGAATTAATTTCCACATTTTTCTTTCCAGCAATTCAAAATCACCAGTAACTTTGGCCGATAATACATGAAATTCTTGTAGTGATCACTATTAAGTAAGTATCGCTAAATTAATTTGTTGTTATAAAAAATTATATTATAGTCAAAATTAACGAAATATATAACTCTATAACACATTGTCACGTGTCAATATCAGAGCGGTTGGATTGGACTCCTTGAACATAGATTTAACGGATAGCTATTATATATATTAGGAGATATTGTTAAATAGTCATACTCACAAAAAGTGGAATAAGTAGTTGAAAAAACAATTAAATAATATTTATTTTTTAGATTATTAAATAATATAATAATATTTTATGAGTGTGACTATAAATACAATTTATTTGGTCAGGGAACCGCCTAAAAATATCTCATATATTGGTTTTGCTTAATTTACTTTCTAGCATTGCACTTTTGTCTTCATCATGATGCACTTCAATTCTTTGCTTGAGTTTTGGACTAACCCCCAAACTTTACTTTTTTTTATTTTAATATATTTATTTGGATATGTGTTGCAAACGATGGGTTAGATGTTGAAAATTACCATGTGATTCTTTTGCAATTTAATGTCTTTTAAAAACATTGAGTGAATTAAAGGGATAAATACAACATAGGACATATGATTAGAGATATTTAACATTAATTTCAATTTTTTTTTTTTGAACAAACATTAATTTCAATTTTATAATCGGCTTCTTGCAACTTCTAAATGTTAAAAACTATTTAATTGAATTTATCAAAGCATAAATTTTTTAATTATAAAGCGATACATGCAACTAAGTAAAAATATGGCTCAAATTTTCATGTTTGTTTATGCTTTCATTATGTTTCTTTATTTACTTCTTGTTTTAACTAATGGTAAAAGTCATGGTATGTAATTATTTAGACCATTTTCAAAATTACGAATTTATCTTCTCGGTTATATTATATCACTTTTTAGTAACTATATATTTTCTTATTTGACAATGCAGTAATTCCATGCAGTACAAATTATGATTGTCCTGAGGCAGTTCGCCCTTTATATTTTACATGCATGAATAGGAAATGTGTACTCAATCGTTCGATAATGTAATACTACAAATATGATGTACTCCGTATGTCATTTAGATCTTTAATGTATAAAATAAGTAATTATCTATCAAAATAAATAAATTATGGTTTACAAATTCTTGACTGTATCAACTAGGAATTCTCAAGAAATACACCTACTAGTGCAAAAAATAATAATATGATTAGAGATATTACACTTTCTTTATTGAAAACAGGGTATAAAAGAGTTATGTTGTTATATTATACATGTGTTAAAAAAAAAAGTGTAACAGTAAAATATTAATCACCTAAAATTTATAATACACTTGTTATATAAAATAGGTAAGTAAAATTAGACTTATTTAATAATAATTTGCTTTAAAAGATATATATTAATAAGTTGCACATCATTCCTTAAAATTAGAAACATTTTTCTGTATTTTGAACTTAAAGAAATAAATTTCTTAATTTTCTTTGGAAAAAAAAAAGGAATTTCTCGTCGACGATTTGGTCAAATAGACAATATATGAAGATATTTGTCAATAAGAGAATTGATGAAATAATTTTGGTGTTTTTTTTCTTCTTTCATTGAAGGATTTTGTGTTGTGTTGGAGAATTTTCCATTCCCAACTGATTTTATAGGTAATCGAGAAAACATAGTCAATGAAACTTATCTACAGTGATAATAAACTATTTGATAAAAGTAGTAAATGATAATTGTATCTATATTTTTGAAATTTCATGGAAAGTTTTATTTTTTTACTTGACTTTTACTTTATTTGCAAACTGGATAACTCACACAATTGGTCAAAATTCATAGATGTCGAAGATTTCCAAAGACAATATGATATTGGTTAGTTTAACTAAAATGCTTTCTCTAAAAAAATTATGAATGCCATTATAAACTAAAAAACTTAAGTTGGTTAAAAATGGTTTCTAAAATTACCGTGGTACGTAAGCTTCCATACTAGGAATTCCAACTGCATATTATGATTTGTTCGTATTGATTGTTGGGTAAATATTCATCCAAAATTATTGTAGAGTAGTATAGATAAAACCAAGGTTAAAAGACAAAAAAACAAGTATATAGAAAAAACCAAAAAATAAATATAGGTTACGAAAGTGGAACAAATAAATTATTGATCAAGGAAGAAATCATGGATAAATATCTAATTGATTCAAGGAGTAAAAAGTCATAAATTATACTGTTGTATCAATCGAATAATATTACGCAGCTCAATAATATTTCAATGAATATAAAATTTATTTTAAATTAAAAGTTTTTATCATATAAATCATTCACATAAATTTTTATTATTTGATATGTTAATGAGATCAATAAAAATGAAAATAAAATAAAAAGTTTCATTTTTATTGAGCACCTTAGAATGAACATCCAAAACATAGCATTTTTTTTTTCAAAAGCAGAGTATCTGATTTTTTTTTTCAAAAACAGAGCATTTTAAATTAAAAGTTTCATTTCTTTATTTGGTTTTATCTCATAGGATTTTTCAAGTACATTTTTTTATGAGGCAACTGATGTACATGCAAATCTTTATTTGCTTAGATTTTCGCCGAGTCCCCAAACCTTATTTTTGTTTTAATATATTGGGTTAAATATGTTTTTGCTTCCTATAGTTTTCTAGAATTTCATTTTTAGTCCCTGAAATTTTATCAGTCAGTGTTTTAGTCCCTACTTTTGATTAAACTCTTGTATACTTTTGCATTTTTGAATGATTTTTTGAATTCAAGTTTATAATATTATAAGAACATCTTCGATAAAAATTTAGAACGTTTTAGCATAAAATGAATTTTTTATGAATATTTATGAGCAAAAAACTAAAAAATTCATATTTAATTCATTTCTTGTTAAAAAAATTTAAAATTTTGTATGAGAGATTTATATAATGTACTAAACATGACCGCGGAAAAATATTTAAAATTTTGAATGATATGCACGAGTTGAATGAAAAGTATGGATTAAAAACACTGTCTGAGAAAACTTCACGAACTAAAAAGAGCGAAAAAAATCTTCAGAGACTAAAAACGAAATTTTGCGAAACTATAGGGACCAAAAACATATTAAACCCTAATATATTTATTATGATGATAAAATGATAGATGTGATGTTAAAAATTACTATTGGATGATTTTGCAATTTAATATTTTTTAAAAACATTGAGTGAGTCAAAGAGGTAATATAACATATTAATTAGAGATATTTAACATTAATTCCAAATTTATAATTGGCTTATTGCCACTTCTAAGTGTTAAAAACTATTTAATTGAAGTTAACAAAACATTAAACTTTTACTTATAAAGTGATAAAAAAAATCTATTTATTATATGCAAATGAGGAAAAATATAGCTCAAATTTTCATGTTTGTTTATGCTTTCGTCATTATTCTTTCTTTACTTGTTGTAACCAATGGTATAAGTTTTGGTATGTCATTTTTCAGACCATTTTCAAAATTTTAAATTTATTTTCTAGACATAATTATATAAATTTTTAATAACATTCCTTTTTCTTATTTGACAATGCAGGAATTCCTTGCAGTACAAGTAAAGATTGTCCGGAGGAAGTTCGGCGCCCTTTCTACTATATATGCATGAATAAGAAATGTGTACTCATTCGGCGTAAAATAAGTAATTATGGTTTCCAAATTCTTGATTTTATTTGGTTGAATTTGTTAGCATGCATGGTGCATAACATAAGACTTGTTAGAAATATACTCGGTATTTCTAACCATGCATTTAAATGATGGCTGGTCATTTTTTGTTTGGTGTTGTTGCTAGTTATGTTATCGAACTGCACCCTTTTTCATCACAAGATTTTATCCTACTATATTTTTCTACTAAGATTTTAATGAGACGGTTATCTAAACTCGTTATTGTATACATTATCGGGTTTTGTCAACATAGTTGGATTGTCATGTTTATTTTGCGATGTCTTGCGACAAGACTTAGTAACGGTCATCCTAATTAAGATATGAGCAACTGTATTCACTTATCGCTAGATATCGCCCGATAGACTTAAATGTGAGATTTTAAAATTTATAGTAGCAGAATTATGGAACAGTAGTGGTGGAAATTTTATGAGACCAATTGGTTTGAGAAAGGGGGCATAATTGGAAAATCATGTAAAGGACTGTATATACCCAATTTATACACATTCACCTTTTGCTTCAATTTCAAAAAACAAAACTTCTCTCTCTCATGCCACTCACCTTCATTCCCATTCAATTTCTGTACAAATTTCACATGCAACCAAGTTTTTAACTTCTTCATGCTTTAAAGGATCAAGGTAAGAAACCTGAATTTCAACTCCTTTTCTCCTCACTCGTGCCCTCTGCCCTTGAATCAAGAATCAAAAGAATTGTTCTTTTAGCTAGAAATTAATCATACTTGTGAGTATTTATGGATTCTATGAATTTTCTAATGGGTAATGGATTAACCATTGCAGCTCCAGAGAATTCAAGGGATAACTTTGGAGGTTGAAGCTTGGTGTTGAAGAAATTGAAATAAGCTACAATCACCAAGGGGCGTTTCTATAATTTTGTTGGCCTGTAGGCGAATTTATAGTTTGGGCCTAACTATTATTGTCATATCAACGGCCACCAAAAAATAATTTACTTTAAAAGATCGATCGAGTGATTGTATTTCCTCATTATTATCATTCTCGTCATATTGTCTTTTTGTAAAGCGACAACGCTCGTTGGAATTGTCGACACTATACCTATATATCAAATGCAAGACTGTTGACAATATTGATGTTATATTTCTTCCTTGTACTTGTTTAATCAACTTGATGAACTAATGCTATGTTTAGTCCTATGCTCATGAACTCAGACTTGTGTATATTGATTGGATTTCCAGTACTTATGTATTAATTCGAACAAATTTTTCTGTAATAGTTTAACTAGTATATGGATGTTATAGTTTAACTAGTCTATTAGTGTTTCTGATACATATAAACTGTCTAATCAATTTATGCGATTTTTCTAGGATTTAAAGGTTCGAATTCAGAGCTTCAGAGAGGCTCCAACGGTGGAAATCAATTTAAGCTCACGTGACTGAGAATGGATGTCTTGTGTGAGAATAAAATAAATAATTAATTGACAAAAAAATAAAATAAATAATTACTAGCTATATTTAGATTAAAATATAAGATTGATATTAAATAAGCCATGTCTTATTTGTTTGATCTGGAATTTCCGAAACGACTTGATCTTTTTTGGGAGAATTTCATCTGTTGATTGAATGTAACACTTTTCTTGGAAATGGTTTATGACCAAAAACCCTAGTGATTTATGAGTAAGAGGTAGAACCTATTTTTTTTCCAGAGCGGTTAGATTGGTGTCTTGTCGTGGTGACTATTAGTTTTGGTGGCCTAAGTGCATTGTGGGCTTGCTTTTTGCTCTTATATTAATTAACTTTTTTCCTTTTCTCTTTCTTAATGGTGTTTGTTTCCCTAGGGTTCAGTCGATCGGTGTTTTCTATTAGAGAGTTTATGTACTCTTCTTCTTCATCGTTTCGAGTCTTAATACTTATTGTACTATTTTTATTGTAAACCTATTTATATATTGCCATTAAGGAAGAATCAAAAGTTATATAAAATTTTATTCTATTTCTCTAAAAATTACGTTGTAGAAGCTAACATAATATAGAAACTTAGAAGACTGGTATTAATTTAGAAGTACAACAATATTTATGCTACATAGTACATATAAGTTAAAGATAAATGGAGTGAAATAGGATGATATATACATTCACGATTAGTTTCACCGTAGGTCCAATCGTTTCTTCTCTTTTCTCTCATTCTCTCTCCGAACTCTCTATCTCTCTCTTAATCCTAT
Source organism: Trifolium subterraneum (assembly GCA_951799995.1). Taxonomy (NCBI): domain Eukaryota; kingdom Viridiplantae; phylum Streptophyta; class Magnoliopsida; order Fabales; family Fabaceae; genus Trifolium; species Trifolium subterraneum. The sequence continues at coordinate 47,220,691 of OX637464.1, read as the reverse complement.
TCTCTCTTTTGATTCTATTATTATTTTTTAATGAGGAGAGAGAATGAAATTAAGAGAGAGAGAGTTGGAGAGAGAACGAGAGAAAAGAGAAGAAGAGGGGAATCTACCGTAAGTAATAGACTAGTAGTTTGATCAAGATCAAGATCAAAATATTTAAATTTTCATATAAAATTTAAAATTTTAATACAAAGTACCAAATTCTTAAATCTAATGGTTGACTACGCTGCATACATCCAATTATAAACTATCGCCATTCATCAATCCAACATTAATGCCTACTATAATCTAGCAGCCACCACCCCCACCTCCACAGCCTCCGCCACCGCCACAACCACCTCCTCCACACCCTCCACCACTGCCTACATGTCCTCCACCTCCTCCATGATGACCATGATGACCGTGATGACCATGATTTCCATATGAAGTCGTTGTAGTTGCTGTAGCTGCCCTCATAAAATTCATGTTGCCATGTTTGACACCACCATAACCTTTTTTCTCCTTTTTGTTATTATAATCTCCTTTATTGCCATGTCCGGAGAAAAAATTTCCCATATCTATATGTTGTTTGGCTTTAATTAAGTCTTAGTTTCCCTTTATTATATACAAGTATGTAATTTATAGTCAACAACCTTGCTTACACGAAAAGTTATTCAATGAATTTCTACGTAATTACATATGGAACAATTTGTCAGCCATATGACTTATAATAATCAATGACAGAGAGAATGTTATTAACAATCTCTTAAGATAATCATCTCCACATTGGTTTTTGCTACAACAACAAAAATTGTTTTTATAAGTTAAAATTAAACAGAAGAATATATTATTCTAAGAGAACCAGTACATATGATACGGTATTTTTTTGAAAGAATATAGTATAGAGTCCAAAAAAAAAGAGAATATATTATTGTAATTGTAATTTAATTGAGATGAGAAATATGAAAATTAAAGTAATAAATTAGTCGGAAAGGGGAAATTAAAATAGAAACCTTAAAGGAAAGGTAACAGAATAATACTATCTCACAAGTCACAATCAAATAATCGTTTTATACAAAAATATCTAGAGCTAGATAATAGAGATAGAGAAAATCAGAGTTTTGTATTATTCTGTTCACAAGTGTGTCTTCACACTAAAACAAAAATTTTAATTTAAAGATGGACATCTACTAAGCAGTGGCGGAACCACAAAAAATAGTGCATGTGGGCCGAAAAAAATTAGAATATATGAATGGGGTTTGTTTTAGATCCACCAAAAACATAAAGGTCTAAGTTAGAAAGGTGCACCTTTTCACTTTGAACAAAAAAATCAATTATCACTACTCAAACATCTTATAAATAGAAGGGTAGTTATGTCAATGTCATTTAATTAATTAAAGAAAATAATTAATTGAGGTGGGAAAGTCATGTGTCTTTCAAGCAACTTCATTTGTCCGATAAATCAAGTGTTCCATGATAAGCCATGTAACGACCGTATTTATTTATTTCTTTATTTCATTATGTGTTGATTTATTTATTTGTCATATTTGTTTTATTTAATTGACTTATGTGGCATGAGAGGGTGTGAATAGTAGAGTAGTGATTATTAGGGGTGTATCATGAGATTGAGTAGTAAATAGAATATTGGGCCTAGAATAAGTGAAAGGTAGTGTGGTAATTAGAGGTGAGATTTGACCTAGATATAAATAGGTGTCTTCAGAGAGAGAAACTCATTTGTATGAGAAATTGGTGGAGGTAGAGAGAGAAGCTCTCATGAGAAAAGAAGAGAAGAGAAAGAATAGAGAAAGAAAGGGGAAAAGAGAAGAAAAGCCAAATTAGAGGGGAAGATTGAAGAACGAAAGCTAGAGGAGTTCATCAACGAGGTAAGAGAGTAGATTTACATAGCTAGAGTGATTAATGGAGGGGGGAGAATGTCTAATTCTCCAAACCAAAACTCTCCGCACTCTTTTATTTTGGGGTTGTGATGTTTTTATGAGAAAATATGATAACTTTGATTTTAGTTGAGTTTGATAACTCTTATTCACGTGAGAAAATGAATTTATGGGTTGAAAATGGGTTATGTACGTAGATGTTTGTTAAGATTTATGTGGTTTATGAGTTTTTGTGAAAAAGCATGATAAATCTTTGATTATTGATGATTGAGGTATTTTTATGTGTTATAAATTGTACTCTTATGTGTATAAGTATGTTTATAACTTAAATGAATCACCTTTTTATAACTGGAACTCGTTTTGATGATTTTGAGTTGATTTTCGTAAGAACCCGAAACAGAGCATGTAAAACTGAACGTGCTCGCTAAGTGAGCCTTGCAGCGACATGCAGTGAGCGTTGTTGTTCTTGGTTCGCTAATCGAGCAGCTGGCGAAAGCTAGCGACCAGTGCTCGCCAGTGGAACTGGAATCTTCTGTTTTAGTTCGCTATTGTTCGCCAGCCATCGCTAAGCGACCAAGCCTGACTCATAACTTACTATATGATGATTTTGATGTTGATGATGGTTTAATATATGAGTTAATGTATTCTTATGTATATATATGATTGATGATGATGCTCATAACGTGTTTGAAGAGTATGTTATGATGATGATTAAATGATAATAATTGTTGATGATAATGATTGAGGATGATAATAATGATGTTGATGTTGTTGATTTATATATGTATATACATGTGTTATATATATAGATGTGATGATGATTGTGTATTTACATGTGATATGTTTATATACAAGTGATGTGGAATTAATTGATAGATGTGATGATGATTGTATTTACATGTGATATGTTTATATACAAGTGATGTGAAATTAATTGATAGCCGATATATTGATAGCCGAGATGATGAAGTAATGTATATTAATTACATGAAGTGATGAGAATTCATTGTGATGATGTGAGCATATGTTGTGTATATGAATTCATGCATTCATTGAGTCAATAGCCGAGGATGGACTTGTTCCACAAAATTATAGCCGATATTATAGCCGAGTGGATTTTATATCCAAAAAGTGACGAGAATTGGTACCACATGCATGTAGAGGATGTCTAGGAGACATTACATGAAGATGACATTGGTTGCATTAGGAAGGTGTACATTAATTGAGATATGTTCTATTTGTTGGTAAATGAATATATGTGCATTGATTTGAGACGTGTTTATTATGCCTTATCTATGGTGATAATATGTGATGATATGATGTGACTTGAGTAGTGTAGAATTGTTGGATATACTTGAGATTAATAATAGATTTACTTATTTTATTTGATGAGATAAATGCTAGTACTTTCTCCCATTAATCTCTGTTTTGTGTGTTTGTGAACCGTTGGGTGGTCCAGATCCTCAGGTTTCATATTATGTTCGAGTTTGTCGGTGAAACTCCGCTCTGATTAGGACACGAGAATGGTTCATGTATATTCATGTATATCGAGTCTTTTATTTAATTGTGTTGTATTGAAAAGAGTATTTTATTTTATGGCTACTGAACACTATTTTTATTATCTTAATGTTATTTTTGGAGAATGTAATACTCAAACTAGTGTTCTATACTTTGTTTTGGTTTAAAGCAATAAAGTCTTATTATCCGCTGCGAGTTTTTGAAAAGAATTTCCTTAATTTAGAATTTTGTATAAATTCGGGTTTGGGTGTTACAAGTCATGTGTCCCCGTTTAAAATAAAGTGGGTGTAAATTAGCAAAGTGGGTGCAAATTAAGAAACATTTTAAATGAAAGTTACAAAACTATCCCTCAAGTTACTAATTTTAAAAAATAAATATGAATGATTTTTTTGTCCAAAGTGAAAAAGGTGCACCTTGCTAACTTAGACTTCATGTTTTTAGGTTGGTCTATGTTAGCAAACTCCTATATGAATAGGTTAATTGCATTTTTGGTCTTATATTTTATGAAACTCACAAAAATAGTCCCTCTATTTTATATGTTGCAATTGTGATTCCAATCCATATTTTTACTCCAAAAATTGTGATTTTTAGTGCCATAAAAAAAGATTTATTGTCTCCAACATTGAATCTAAAAATGAAATGTTTAACTTTTGAGGCCAAGATTCACATTTGTTTTGCCAATAAAAGTCGCTACTTTTACGGCAAAAAAGGCAACAAAAAAAAAAGACTAATATTGCAACAAATGTGAAAATAGGGGACTTTAAAAACTTATATATTAATTAAACATAGTTTTTTTTTGTCATTTCATATTTATATATATGTTAGTTCAATTGCTAATTTTATCCAATATTATAAATTCAATTAGTCATATATCCTCTATTTTTAGCAAACAAAGTCTAAGTTACTTTTTTTTTAATAAACAAAGTCTAAGTTACTTATTATAAATTAAACTATGTAATTTAAATTAATATTATAAGTATACTGAGTGACTTGAAATCATCAATAATGGATTATGAATTAATTTTTGCACTAATACTTGAAATAATATGTGCACCGAGTTACTATGATCGTAAATAATAAACTCTAAATTAATATTTACATTAATATTTGTACAAATATATATACGGAATAACTTAAAATTATTAATAATACATTTAAATTAATACCCTACCTATAAAAACATTATTATTTTGGGGTGGAGGTGGGTCATGGCCCACCTCAGCCCACCCCTAGGTCCGCCATTGCTACTAGGGCAATAACATAATTATTCATAACAGACCCCCTTGGATATCTATCGAGGATTTGTCTCATTAAAACCTAACTATAAAAAAATTCAATGGAAAAAAATTCTAGTGAAAAAAAAAGTGTACAACATCCTTTTACATAATATATTTAATTTTCCCCCTCAACATAGAACCATATCTAAGACGCATAAGATTAATCTTTTGTATCAGTTGTTCAAAATTCTACTTGGAAATGACTTTGTGAAAAGGTTTGCTAGATTATCACATGAACGAATTTGTTGAATGCTTATATCACCATTATTCGTTAAATCATGAGTCAAAAAGAATTAAGGAGAAATATGTTATGTTCGATATCCTTTGATGTAACCCTCTTTCAACTAAGCATTGCATGCATCATTATTTTCATAAATGATTGTTGCATTAGTTATTTCTGCAATAAACCACAGTTCTCTTGTACATGTTCACTACAAGAATTTTAAGCATTACCAGCAGCCAAAAGCAGCCGTAACGTGCCCAAAACCGGTGGAAAAGCGACATTTCTGGCGGGTTTTAGTCCGCCAAATGTCAGTATTTATTTTTTTTTTGCAATTTTTTTTGAACATTTTCTTTTTGGAATCATATATCATAGATTTTAATTATTTATCAGTTTCATTTTTAAGTTTAAAATGTTTCTTTTCAAAACACTTTAATATTAAATTAAATAATGATTCAATTAAGTTTAAATATTACAAATATTAGAAAAATAAATTATCAAATATCTCTTTATATTATAAGTTTGCTTCGAAAACCAAGTAGGCTTTCTATTCACATTCGATTAAGGGTCGTCATAAGCATGTTTATCAAGCAAACATTCATGGTCGTCGTATGTTCTGATTTCGTCCACGGTCATTGAGCCACAATATATATATTCATCTCAATTTATCAAATTTAGATCATATAAACTCATATATCAAATTTAGGATTGCATCAAAATTTATCTAGCCACAACACCATCAATTTCAACTTTATATATTCAAAGATAAAGTTTTCAATTGTCATACCAGAAAGTGAAATTAAGACAAGCATTTTAACTAATGAATAAATGTTCATATTAAACAAATATATAAACCATCAATTGGCATTTGTATCATACTATTTTCATATGAATAACTGATAAAAGAAATATAGTCCAAACATGCTATCAGGTAATTGAAAGGACTACGCATTCATTTTTGGCTCTCAATCATAAAAACGTGTCCGATTGCACAACACAATTTGATAAGTTCATCAGAAAAATATCAAAAAATGGAAAGCGAAAGATGTATTAGCGATTAAGGAGTCAAATTAACAATAGTTACAATGTATAGTAGTATACCTTGAATGAGCTGCAACGACTGACCGATTAAAAATTCATCATTCCAACAACTGATACCGTCAATTCAATATTTTTTGTAGGTTTAAGGCAACCTAATCAAAATATCAAATTTCATTTCCAATCCCATCCGGACAAAATAACATCATACTTTCATTTTAATTTTTTCCAATTTAGAACTAAATAGGTTTAAAAATCATGATTTCTGCTAGGGTCAATGAAACAATACAACTCATCTATTTTGTACCGTCAATTCAATTTACCAAATTTAACATCTCATTGGGTCAAAGTATCATCATCATCCCATTTTATCGAAGCCGTAAATTCAATTCACCAAATTTAACCATCTCATTGGGTCAAAGTACCATCAAAATCCCATTTTCTTGAACCGTATAGATTCAAAAATCATATTTTCCATCAGAGTCATCCTATTTTATTGAATTTAAAACAAAGTATGATTTCTATTCCCATTCGATTATGGATCGTCATAAGCATGTTTATCAAGCAAACACAAACATTCATGGTCGTCGTATTTTCTGATTTCGTCCACGGTCATTGAGCCACAATATATATTCATCTCAATTTATCAAATTTAGACCATAGAAGCTCACATATAAAGTTTAGGATAGCATCAAAATTTATTTAGCCACAACACCATCAATTTCAACTTTATATTCAAAGATAAAGTTTTCAGTTGTCATATCAGAAAGTGAAATCAAGACAAGCATTTTAACTAATAAATAAATGTTCCTATTAAACATGCATATAAACTATCAATTGGCATTTGTATCATACAATTTTCATATGAATAACTGATAAAAGAAATATAGTCCAGACATGCTATCAAGTAAATCGAAATGACTACGCATTCATTTTTCGCTCTCAATCATAAGAACGTGTCCGATTGCACAACATAATTTGATAAATCCATCAGTAAAATATCAAAAAAGGAAAGCAAAAGATGTATTAGCGATTAAGGAGTCAAATTAACAATAGTTACAATGTATAGTAGTATTCCTCGAATGAGATGCATATTTAACGACTGACCGATCGGAAATTCGTCATTCCAACAACCTCAAATTTCATTTCCAATTCCATCCGGACAAAATAATGTCATACTTTCATTTTATTTTTTTCCAATTTCGAACCGAATAGATTTAAAAATCATGATTTCTGCTAGGGTCACTGAGACAATACAACTCATCTATTTTGTACCGTCAATTCAATTTACCAAATTTAACATCTCATTGGGTGAAAGTACCATCATCATCCCATTTTATCGAAGCCGTCAATTCAATTCACCAAATTTAACCATCTCATTGGGTCAAAGTCCCATCAAAATCCCATTTTCTTGAACCGTATAGATTCAAAAATCATATTTTCCATCAGAGTCATCCTATTTTATTGAATTACAAAGTATGATTTCTATTCCCATTCGATTATGGATCGTCATAAGCATGTTTATCAAGCAAACACAAACATTCATGGTCGCCGTATTTTCTGATTTCGTCCACGGTCATTGAGCCACAATATATATATTCATCTCAATTTATCAAATATAGATTATATAAGCTCATATATCAAATTTAGGATTGCATCAAAATTTATCTAGCCACAACACCATCAATTTCAACTTTATATATTCAAAGATAAAGTTTTCAATTGACATACCAGAAAGTGAAATCAATACAAGCATTTTAACGGATTTGGATCCTCTCCAATTTTTGTCATGTGTCTTTCTCTCTCATGTGAAGAGAGAGAAATTAATAATAAAAAATAAACAAATTAATGATGAGAGAGAAGAAATGATGAGAGAGAAAGACACATAAAAAAAATTGGAGAGGGAATTGGAGAGAAAAAATTGGAGAGGATCCAAATCCCATTTTAACTAATGAAATATTGTTCCTATTAAAAATGCATATAAACTATCAATTGGCATTTGCAACATACTATTTTCATATGAATAACTGATAAAAGAAATATAGTCCAGACATGCTATCAGGTAAATCGAATGGACTACGAATTCATTTGTTGCTCTCAATCATAAGAACGTGTCCGATTGCACAACATAATTTGATAAATCCATCAGTAAAATATCAAAAGAAGGAAAGAAAAAGATGTATTAGCGATTAAGAAGTCAAATTAACAATAGTTACAATGTATAGTAGTATTCCTCGAATGAGATGCATATTTAACGACTGACCGATCGGAAATTCGTCATTCCAACAACCTCAAATTTCATTTCCAATTCCATCCGGACAAAATAATGTCATACTTTCATTTTATTTTTTTCCAATTTAGAACCGAATAGATTTAAAAATCATGATTTCTGCTAGGGTCACTGAGACAATACAACCCATCTATTTTGTAGCGTCAATTCAATTTACCAAATTTAACATTCCAATGGGTCAAAGTACCATCATCATCCCATTTTATCTAAGCCGTCAATTCAATTCACCAAATTTAACCATCTCATTGGGTCAAAGTACCGTCATAATCCCATTTTCTCGAACCGTATAGGTTCAAAAATCATATTTTCCATCAGAGTCATCCTATTTTATTGAATTTAAAACCAAGTAAGCTTTCTATTCCCATTCGATTAAGGGTCGTCATAAGCATGTTTATTAAACAAACACAAATATTCATGGTAGTCGTATTTTCTGATTTCCTCCACGGTCATTGAGCCGCAATATATATTCATCTCAATTTATCAAATTTAGATCATATAAGCTCACATATCATATTTAGGATAGCATCAAAACTTATCTAGCCAAAACACCATCAATTTCAACTTTATATTCAAAGATAAACAAGACAAGCATTTTAAATAATGAATAAATGTTCCTATTAAGCATGCATATAAATTATCAATTGGCATTTGTATCATACTATTTTCATATGAATAACTGATAAAAGAAATATAGTCCAACATGATATCAGGTAAATCGTAATGACTACGCTTTCATTTTTCGCTCTCAATCATAAGAACGTGTCCGATTGCACAACATAATTTGATAAATCCATCAGAAAAATATCAAAAAATGGAAAGCGAAAGATGTATTAGCGATTAAGGAGTCAAATTAACAATAGTTACAATGTATAGTAGTATACCTTGAATGAGCTGCATATTTAACGACTGACCGATCGAAAATTCGTCATTCCAACAACCTCAATTTCATTTCAAATTCCATTCGAACAAAATAACGTCATACTTTCATTTTATTTTTTTCCAATTTAGAACCAAAAAGGTTTAAAGATCATAATTTCTACTAGGGTCACTGAGACAAAACAACCCATCTATTTTGTACCGTCAATTCAATTTACCAAAGTTAACATTCCAATGGGTCAAAGTACTATCATCATCGCATTTTATCTAAGCCGTCAATTCAATTCACCAAATTTAACCATCTCATTGGGTCAAAGTACCATCATCATCCCACTTTATCAAAGCCGTCAATTCAATTCACCAAATTTAACCATCTCATTGGGTCAAAGTACCATCAAAATCCCATTTTCTCAAACCGTATAGGTTCAAAAATCATATTTTCCATCAGAGTCATCCTATTTTATTGAATTTAAAATCAAGTAGGCTTTCTATTCCCATTCGATTAATGGTCGTCATAAGCATGTTTATCAAGAAAATACAAACATTCATGGTCGTCGTATTTTCTGATTTCGTCCACGGTCATTGAGCCACACACAATATATATTAATCTCAATTTATCAAATTTAGATCATATAAGCTCATATATCAAATTTAGGATTGCATCAAAGTTTATCTACCCACAACACCATCAATTTCAACTTTATATTCAAAGATAAAGTTTTCAAGTGTCATACCAGAAAGTGAAATCAAGACAAGCATTTTAACTAATGAATAAATGTTCATATTAAACATGCATATAAACCATCAATTGGCATTTGTATCATACTATTTTCATATGAAAAACTGATAAAAGAAATATAGTCCAAACGTGCTGTCAGGTAAATCGAAAGGACAACGCATTCAGTTTTGGCTCTCAAGCATAAGAACTTGTCCGATTGCACAACACATTTTGATAAATCCATCAGAAAAATATCAAAAAATGGAAAGCGAAAGATGTATTAGCGATTAAGGAGTCAAATTAACAATAGTTACAATGTATAGTAGTATACCTTGAATGAGCTGCATATTTAACGACTGACCGATCAAAAATTTGTCATTCCAACAACCGATACCGTCAATTCACTTTTTTTCATAGGTTTAAGGCAACCTAATCCAAATATCAAATTTCATTTCCAATTCCTTCCGGACAAAATAACGTCATCCATTCATTTTATTTTTTTCCAATTTAGAACCGAATAGGTTTAAAAATCATAATTTCTACTAGGGTCACTGAGACAAAACAACCCATCTATTTTGTACCGTCAATTCAATTTACCAAATTTAACATCTCATTGGGTCAAAGTACCATCATAATCCCATTTTATCGAAGCCGTCAATTCAATTCACCAAATTTAACCATCTCATTGGGTCAAAGTACCATCATAATCCCATTTTCTCAAACCGTATAGATTCAAAAATCAAATTTAGCATAGCATCAAAATTTATATAGCCACAAACACCATCAACTTCAACTTTATATTCAAAAATAAAGTTTTCACCATGTAGTCTTTCTATTCTCATTCGATTAAGGGTCGTCATAAACATGTTTCTCATAAAAAGACAACCATTCATGGTCATGGTAGTTTCCCATTTCGTCAACGGTCATTAAGCAACAATATATTCATCTCAATTTATCAAAGTGAAGCACTAACAGTGGAGTACTAACAGTGGAGCACTAACATATCACAGATTGGCCGTAACTAAGGCCGAAACTCAAAAGTATAAAATAAATAACAGAGATAATAATAATAAAATAATCACCAAGAACAAATATTTTCCAGGTTACCTTTTTTGAGTGGTTTGTTCTTACAAAGATTCAGCACCTAGCGGCAGAAAAAGGACTTTGTTCAGTATCTGCTAGAGGAGATTCTTCTACCTTTATTATGTTCGATGAAATTAATCTTTACCCAACTTTTCTCATATTTTAGGTAAGGGTTGTAGTTGAAATGACCCGATGAGGGGTTTGTATAATCAAAACAGTGTCTGGATGGGAGCACTGCAAGAAATATAGAAATCACAGAGATGAAAAGCTAGTGAGATGATTTCAAATACACTTATACCCATACAATTCCAAAAATAATTTGTTAAAAACAAACTACCTAAAGGAAAAGGACAACAAAGAAATAATATTGTCATAATTAAGGATTTCATACCAGTGATATGCACAATAAGAAACCATTATTGTTGTCTATTTACCATTTTTCTTTGAACAATGCAACTGCAATTATGGTGACAAAAGTCAATAACTATTTCACAAATCATAAATTATAATCAGCCATAATATAGAATAATATTGAAGCGCAGACTGCAATATCAAGTAGTATTTTTATAAATTATTATTGCCATCAGATTTAAATTAAACTTCAAGCAAGCACCCAGCATTTTTTATCGCAAGCCACCTTTACAAATAACATGTATTTCGATAGGGTTTTTGAAATGACAAGTAAACTATGACGTTGGTTCTCCAACTTTACATTCATCACAAAGTTTAGCTATATATAAAAATCAGTCAAACATGTTCACTAAAGATCTTAATGTTTTAGTTTTCCAAAACCTGTCAACAAATTAGTTCCCCAGGCTCAAATATTGAACTTGTCCCAAAATTCAACCTTGTGTCACCAAATTAGCTCTGTTACCACTCTAGTTCTTCACACAAGCAAATATGATTACATTTTACATTTTAGCTAAGTGAGACGAAATTTGGTGACAAATTTTTTTGGAAGACTAAGTAGTATAGTAACATTTTAGACTACTGAGAGAATAATTTGCTGATTGAAATTTTAATAGACTAACGGGATAATATGTGTAAACTTTGAAGGGCCAACTTAAGGATTTACTCTTAAAAGGATATATAAATTTTCATCGTAAGCCAAATCCCAATATAAAATTATAAGCTCTCAGAATGCTTAAAGATTATCTTAAAATGATTTATGTGATTTTTTTATAGTAAGGATCCCGGCGACTGTATTGCAATTGGACCAAACAAGATGCTATCACCATAAAAGTATGTAAATTGTTATACAAGGTATGATGTTAATTTTAATTTCTAGGTGAAAACATATTTTCCACCAAAACCTTCAAAATCAAGATTATGATCCTTGTTTTTCTTCTTACAACATGAAGTAACTTTTTAATCTGATTGGTAAAGTTTTAGACGGGTCTAATGAATAATTGTAATCAATCACCAAACAGTATATTCATTAAAGCTACATCATGTTTGCATAAACCTGGACAATATTAATTAAAAGTGGCACTAAATCTGTTTTAAATTAAATTCAATGGAAGTAATATTAGAACATATCAACAAAACTTATGCAACTGCAAACCAATTCAATCTAAATGAAGCCTCACCTTGATGCGATAATCAGCCCTTCATGCACACATGGCATGGAAACATGTGGAACACTTGACACATTGTGTTCATGAACCATGGATTTGCTTACAAATAACACAAATCTGAAATTGAACTAATACAACTTTAGATTGAATTGGAATGAACAAAACTAAAAGATATTCATGTTAAGAAATCTGGACTGGAGCCAAGGTTGTAAAGTAATGATGTAACTTAAGTGTAAAATATGCAAAGAGTAAACTACATCAATTGGTGACTAACATTAAATAGGCGTGAACACCATTACTATATTATTTTTTTGGGGAAAATTTATCTAACTTTACTTTATTTTATCATGATAAAATATACACATTAGTAATATCAAACTATACTTCTTTTGAAAATAATATATAAGTATATTTTCTGCATAGGCAAAAGAAGAGCTTCAAATACCTTACCTTCACAAAAGAATTTGATGGAATACTCAAGATACCCAAAGCAGGCTCCATTTACTCATCACTAGCAAAAGAAACTTCAGGTCGAAACCAGACACAAGTGACACAAACCCATAGTGGATCAACATCAGTAGGCTTTAGAGCACAACCTAACTGTCCAACAATACATTTCAGATAATAAGATCCTACACACTAATAATGAAAAGAAAAAAAGTTAAAAATAACTAACCGAATCTACATGATATTATCCTAAATGCTACAGTCAAAAGTAAGCAATAATAATCTTGAGAGCAAGTTTATAATAATCTTGAGAGCAATTTAAAAAAAAAAATACATAAGGGGAGATATAGCTCATACAAATAAACGAATAAGGGTCCGTTTGGCCTAGCTTTTTTAGCTCTTAGAAGCTATCTGAAATCTAAAAGTGAAAATAAGAGCTTCCAAAAAAAGAGCAAAAGTTGTTTGGTAAAATATATTTAAAAAAAAAAAAGATTTGTACAAAAAAAATTAAAAAAAGATAATAACAACTAATAATATTTAAATGAAAAAATAATAAAAAGAGTTTTCAGCAGGATTCGAAGCGGGATCATTGCAAAAAAAGCTCGGATTTTTTTTCAAAAGTAGGTTTCAACCTCTTTTCTCAAAAGCTCATTTAATCCAATTTTGCACATAAACAAAAATCTGCTTTTTACGGTTAAGAGTTTTATTGAAAATGTGTTTGGCCCAACTTTTGATTAAAAAGAGAATTTAAAGCTAAAAAAAGCCGGGCCAAACGGAGCCTTATACATAATACAATACATCTAAAATATTGTAAGTCTGTTGTTAACTGTCCAAATATTCATGAATTCACTACGTTTATCAGCTACACAATCTTTAGACTAGTGCAGAAACTTTTTCTAATCCCTAGTTTTCATGGTTTGCATATTTATAATAAACTGAGGATGCTATATTACAATTTAAAAAAGGTACTAATCTTTTACTACTTGTCACATGTTTTACAAACAAACCAACTAAGTTTATTTAATTAATAACTATAATAACAGACGAAAACTATGATGATAAACAAAGCACAATATAGGGGAAAAAAATTAAGTAAAACACTTATGAAGGAGTTAAGCTTACAAGTGAAGGCTTGGAAAATGTATTCCTTCCACACCATTGCAGGGAACAATGACCTTCTTTGGAAGTACTAGCTGCCCATTGTTTTTGTTCCATCTATACAAAAACCACCAATATAGTCAAAAATACAAACTACAAGAAGCAAAACAAAATGACGTTTATTCAAAAACTTAAAGAAATATGTTAAAATGGCAGACATGGTTGACTCTTAAATGGGATAAGCTTCAAGAAACAGATAATAAAAATCAGAACAAAACAATTGCATATCAAGTGTGACGGTGTAATGGATAAACCTTCAATTATAGCGTTTCCATTTCAGACTTAAATATAAATTGTTAGAAGAAAAAGGTAAGTTACACAAACCCAAGCACATGTTTTATGTAGGAGTTGACCATAAGGAGTCAAATCCTTTGTTTTCTTTGAAATATTGAAAGGAAGGTACAATCCACATTCTTCACAAAGTTGCATGTTTTTCTTTATGGAATCAAAATCAATAAAGTATGTCAATTCGAACACATGTTAGCATGCTACATCACTTCTACATTTTTGTGAACTATAACAAAATTAATTGAATTTAATTTAATTTGATTTGTGGTCATGCTCAAGCATGGGAATCTTTTGTTTCTCTCATCTTCAAAATCTAACTCTCACAACTACATGAATTTTCTAAATTTGTGGCATCTTCAATTTAGCATTAAAAGGTAATGTTCTACGTTACTGACCCTAGTGTAGTAGTTAGTTCTTATCACCACCATGGTTTTATATAAAGAATTCAGACCACAACTTAGGGCGCAACATGACGGTGTTGTTGCTGAGACGTTACGCAGTGTCAAGGATCACGACGTCAGCACAACTGCGGCTATTTTAAACTCTACTAATTTAATCACAGAATATGCATATACGAGTGAGATTAATTCTGCACAATATTATCAACAACCCTAATAGCATAATGTTTTTCAATATTATCTTGAAAGTTAATTAGATTCAAAGATAACAAAACAAACAATTACCTATTTCTAGAAATTTTGGAAATGGCATCAGACTGCAATTTAATCGAATTTCAAATATTATTTTTCAAAGAAAGATAAAAAAATTACCGTCAAGTGGATTAGTGAATATCAAACCCTGAGAAATCAAAGATACCGAGAAGACAGCGACGACGAGATTCGATTCCGTAAACGTAATTTCAAACCATTTTCTTCCTTTTTTTGATTCAAATTCTGGTTTTTATCTGTAATTCCCAATTACGAAACTGAATCGAACAGAATCTATAAACGAGAGAATAGATTAACGAAGAGTGTGGAAAAAGCACTTTTTCATTGACAGAGGTTGAAGAAGGGGAAAATTAAGCCTAGAGACACGAGATAGGGATTGAAGAAGGTGACGTAACGTCGTCGTTTAAATCAACAAGTGCGAGCGAAGAAGGAAAGATGAGTTTGGTTAACAAATTGGTAAATCAGCAATGAAATGAAGGGAATGGAATTGAAGAAGCAGATAGTGTATATAGAAATTGAAGAGAATAGGGTTTTGTTTTGTGTGTGGGAGAGAATAGAAAAAAGAGTGCGTTTTTTGGGATGTGTTTGTCTGAACCGGTGCAATGGTTCATTACTACCTTTCTTCATTCTCTTTAATAAAATAAAAAATAAGGGGTCCCATAAGTCCTAGCTCAACGGGCAAAAATGTCGAAATTGTTAGGCCGGACGTCGTGACCCGGGTTCGAACCCAGGATCTCACAATTATTTGTGAGTTTAATTTCAGTGGATTACCACTTCTTCTAAGACCAAAAAGAAAAAAATAAGGGAAAAGTTAACTCTTAAGTAATTTGGGGATTGGATCCTCTCCAATTTTCCCTCATGTTTTCTCTCCTTTTTCTTAATCCAATGGTTGATTTTCTCTCCTTTTTATTCCTCATGTTTTTCTCAACCCTTAGATTAAGAAAAAGGAGAGAAAACATGAGAGAAAATTGGAGAGGATCCAAATCCAGTAATTTGTTGTATTAAAAATTGTGTATTTTATTATTTTAAAAGTTAAATACCATTTATATCAAGACTTAATTATTATTTTAAGTATCTTAAATGCACATGTTAGCATTATCAAAAAAATATTACTATTTATTTAAATCTCTGTACTAATATACATTTTTATATCTATAATATACATTACGAAATTTTCACGGAGCTCTCTCGTGCATTCTCAATGAAAATTGCTTAGGTGACATTCCATTATAGAGATTGCTTACGTGACATTCAATTGAATCTTCTATAACACTTTAATTAAATAGGGTAATTTTTGTATCCGTAAGCACATTTCACTATTTTATTGTTCATTCGTCGTTATAATAAAATGAATTGGAATGAAATATAACACTAGTTACCAAATAGGAATAGCAAAGCGATCTGAAACAACCTAACCAATCTTTCACAAACCTACCTATATCTTTTAAACTTATCTTTTCAAAACAAATGCAAATGTTTATTTCCTAAATTCACAAAATTATCTTGTTGCTCAATACATATGGAGACAAATCTTTATTATAAATATTATTACTTGACGACAAAGTTTGTACACTTGCCAAAGGTCCATTAGTCGACTACTCTTCAAATTGCCTTCCCAAGGTTATATTTGTTGTCGACTCAACAAGATTGTCTTGTGTCTCAATTGGAGAGTGGATGGATGGAGTATGGGTTCGATACTTAACTATAGACGTCCTTTGTTTTCCTTGGAAGAAGAATGCCTCCATATTTTCGAGACTCTTTATACTCGATCAAGCTTTCATTGGTCGAAGATTGTAAGAGATGTTTGGCTAAAGTGCTGATAGCGGATGATGTGGCGGACTCCATCATGCGGTTGTCTTGACAATGGTTGTTTATATTATAAATGACTCAATTATTCATTTGATTGTATTCTTAGATAAGGGCGTTTTCAAGTCTTGGTTATAATCTTCTTTGAGGTAGACTTTGAGTATTTCTTGTACTTTATCTAATTTTGATGGATTGGATTTAGGGATGTCAACGGGGATGGGGAATGTGCGGAGGAAGCATCCCGGTTCTCCGCCCTGAAATCTCCACGGGGGAATTTTTACCTCCATCCTCATCCCCACGGGGGAATTTTTGCCTCCATCCTCATCCCCACGGATCTCCACAGTACCCACGGGGATCCACGGAGATCGAATATTAGAAAATTTCTATATTTTACGGACAAAATTATGTCATTATTTTTTCCTTTTTTATTAATAAATAAATAAATATTTTTCATAACCAAAAAGCAATACATAACAACATATGCATAATCATATAAAAATTCATAACCAAAATATATCATAATTCATAGGAAAATAGAAACTTAAAATTTTCAAATATAAATAAACCTAGAATAATAATAGTAGTAAAAATTTATATATTTAAGTATATATAAACGGATTCGGAGAATCTGCGGGGACGGATGCTTAATCTCCGTTCCCCGTCCCGAACTGCCTCCGGGGAAAGTTTTGCCTCCATCCCCGTCCCCAAGAGGAAAAAATACCCGTTTTCGAATCTCCGTACGGGGCAATCTCCGCGAGGATCCGCTCTGACGGATGCAAATTGACATCCCTAATTGGATTTGTTCCACTTGTAATTTGTTATCTCTTTCTCGGTTAATCAAATTTGTATGTTATTAAAAAAAGACTAAATTGCTCTTTTAGTCCCATTAACTTATATTTTGGTCCATTAACTATTTTTTGTTCCATTTTGGTCCCTTAATTGTGCTTACGTTTGTCATTTTCATCCCTTCCATCAGTTTTATGGAGGAAAGAAAACGTTAACTAGTGTCTAGGTGTCATCTTGGGGTTAGCTGGAAACTAAATCACCGTGAAGCTATATCTCTCAAGAATTTTAATATTAGTAAATTTCCTAAAGTTGTGTTAGAACCAAGGTTTTCAGAACCGGACCAGTCATCGAACCGGTGAGCTTACCGGTTCAAGGTTCAATTGGTCGGACCGGGGTTCAACCGGGTCGGACCGTTTTTAATTAACTAAATATTTTTTATAATATTAAAATCATATTACTTTGAATTTCACATTATACTTACAAAAAAATAATACTCGTATTAATTTCACATTATTAAATATTTTATACTTTTTAATATGTTTGATATTTTTAATATTTATACAATAAGAAAATACATTTTTTTTACATTAGTATAAAAAAAAAGTTGGCATACATGACTATTTTTAGTTGTGTTAATATTTTTAAGTTTAATTAGCTGTTATACATTATGGCCCAAACTCACTTATTATAACCCTAAAATGCTACTATAAAATTGAAGAGTTAAGTTGGGGGAAGTCAGCCGCCCACCATCTATTTGTTTCTCTCACCTGTTTGATTCTACTTCTTCTCTGCTTGTTTCTACTGCTTCTTTTTTTCTTTTCTATTTTTATCAATTCATCTTCTCTACTTGTTACTTCCTCTTCTTTCTTTTATTTTCTTTTGTTATCAATTCTTTTCTTTTGATAATATATACATGTGAATGGAGTATTCATCTCTTTGAGCTTATGAAAAAAACTCAGTCTCTGTTCTTTGTATATGAACAGTTTAAAAAGACTAGTTAAAAAGACCAAAAACTCAATCTTCATTCCTATCTATGGCATAAAAAATTAACTAACAAAGTTTGATGTTTTGTTTTTATAAAAAAAATAAAAAATTATTTCAAAATAACATGGGTTGATCATTTAAAAAAAAAAAAAAAATCAAAATTGTCCAGACCGGTCAAACCTTCCGAACCGCCGGTTTCCCGGTTTTTACCGGTTCCGTGCCGGTTCAACCGGTTTGTTCCCGATTATTGTTCTGGCCGTTTTTGAGGTCCAACCAAACCGCTAAGACCACCGGTCCGGTTCTGACAACATTGGTTAGAACGGAAGATACATGGTTAAGTTAAAAGATACCTAACCATCTTATTCAAACTCTTGGATATTCAAATTTAATTTTAATCGAATCAAATTGCATTAAGCAAATTTCATTCAAAGTTACATTGGACAAATTAAAATACTAAAACATACTTTCACTACCTAAATATAGAAACATAGAAAACTATGATATTACGTCAATTTGAATACAAATACAACACAATTTATGTCAAGTTTAAGAGGTAGTACTAAGGTTGTTTAGAGATAAGTTTTAACTAAACATTTCAATAGAGGTAACTAAGTCAATCTCCACCGCCACCTCCACACCCTCCACCACCGCAATCACCACCACCACAATCACAACCTCCACAACCACCGCAATCACAACCTCCTCCCCCAAAACAACATCCATTTCCACCACCTCCATGATAATGACCGCTATTAGCAGAAGTCATATAAATCATGTTATCAACAAAGTCACCACCACCATTGCCTCTAATTTTTTTGGCCCTAGCTTTATCATCTTTTTTCTTTGCATACCCAGAGAAATAATTTCCCATATTTATTTGTGGTTGGCTTTTGTTCCTATAGCTTCCAATAACTATTTGCCCTCAATATATATGTAATTTATATAGTCAAAATATACTTTGTTTACACGAAAAGTTCTAGCAATTACACAGTTAATATGGAATTATGTACGTGTGCCATATGAGGTTATAATAATCAATGATGGAGAGAATCTATCTTAATTATTAATATATATTAAGAAGATCCATATGAAAATTCCATTTTACCCCTACTTAATAATTTGACACATCATCATTTTTATGGGTATTTTGTGTCATATTTGAAAGTTAATGGAAATTTTAATATTTTATTATTTTTTCTAAGGTGGTTACTTCCATTATACACTTTTTTTGTAACTTGTCTTTTAGTTTTCCACTCTTTTACACTATTCATTATCTTCTTTCATTCTATTTAACATTCTTTGTCAAAATATTTCTCTATATTTTTTGTACATTTCAAAATTTCACTCTTATTGTTTCTAGACTTTATCTTTTCTCCTTTGTATTTCCACAGAAAAAGAAAAGAAAGTGCAAAATGGAAAGAAGAGAAAGATCAAATTCATTCAAATAGATTTAATATCAAATATCGTATGATTTTATTTTCTTTTGATTTATCTGTTCTCCTCTGTATTTCCACAGAAAAAGAAAAGAAGGTGCAAGATGGGAAGAAGAGAAAGATTCAATTCAAATAGATTTAATATCAAATATCGTATGATCTTATTTTCTTTTGATTTATTGGATAGAGTTGGAAAAAAATCTCAGATGGATAGATGAAAGAAAGAAAATAAAAAATAAAAATATTTTACTAAAAACAAAATTTCATATATCTGTTTTTTTTTTTGTTGAAGTAATTGTCGTGATTTAGATCTAAACTGGGAAGTTGGTGGTTGTGAAGATTTTAAAAATAAATGACATTTTTTAGAAAAAATTTTGTTTGTTGATGTAACGACTAATTTTTTGAGAAATAAATTCCCTTTTATTTTTTCCACAAGAAAAATTTCATTTGTCATCAATACATTGCCCATTCTTTTTGAATAGATTGCCCATCAATACATTGGCTATACATTATGCAGAATGAGAATCTATATTTATACTTATATATTAATATGAAAATCTACTATTTTTTGTGATTCTACGGAACTTATGTTTTTACTAATATATTATATTGTCTATTTTTAAAAATAATTTTACGGGTTATATTCATATTAATATGGGAACCTAATTTTTTTGGTTATGTCTACGGAACTTATATTTTTACTCATATATTAATACGATGACCTAATCTTTTGTGTGATTTATGCGGGACCTATGTATTTTACTCTTATTAATAAGTTTGTCCGTTCTTTTATAACATATGTGGGGCCTTTATTTTTAATCATATACTCTCTCCGTCCCAAATTATAAGTGAAAAAACAAAAAACACACTTATTAAGAAAAAGTAAAACATGTAAATTTGAAATATGTTTTTTTTTGTTTTACTTGGAATAAGGTGCATGAGAAAATGTAAAAACAATTTTTATTGGTTGTTGTTTATAGAAAAAATGGGAGAGAAAAAAAATTAAATGCAATTTGCATTTAATTTTATGAGAATAAGGAAAAAAACATTCTTGAAAATAGTTTTTTCCCTTATAATTTGGGACGGAGGGAGTATATTAACATGAAAACCTTTTTTTTTTTTGTGATTTCTATGACACTTATACTTTTATTTATTTATTAATTAAGTTGTCTATTTCTTTTTACAATTTTACGAGTTATACTCATATTTAATATGGTGACCTAATTATTTTGATGATTTTTGTGAGACCTATATTTTCACTATCATATTAATTAGGTTGTCTATATTTTTTTTTTTTCAAAAAAAATGTTGTTTATTTTTTAATAATTTTAACGAGACTATATTTATACTCATATAATTAATACATGGACCTAAGTTTTTTTGTAATTTTTACAAGACCTGTATTTTTACTAATATATTAATAAGGTAACCTATTTTTTTTTTTATAATTTCTACATTATCTATATTTTTATTCATATATTAATACGGAGAGCTAGGGTTTTTTTTCTATTTTTTTTACCAAACATTATATTCTTTCTATTTTTTATTTTTTTAATCTACTTTCCAATAAATTATTATTTCATGTTACTGAGTGAGGAGCGGCAACGCCGCGACTCCCAAGCGGACGCACGGGTGTTCCGCTAGTGTTATTAAAAAAATCTAAGACAATCATTTTTAATTTAATACGAGAGTGGGTCGAATATAAATAAATATATGATAAAAACTCATGCGAATTTTAATTGTTGAGGTACACTGATTTTTTTTTTTTTTTTGGAATATGATATATAATTATGTTTTTGTTTTTGTTTTAGTTTTATTATATTATATGTACAAGGTTTACACCAACATACTGTATCGTAAGTGGTAAATACTTGAGTCTCTTAATCATTTGATCTTGGGTGTAGACTTTTTAACAAAATTAATATTTATTCATAATAATATAAAAATAAGTTTTGTGTGTGAAACCGAGTTTCAATCTAGTAATTTTTCCTTAAAATTTTTTTAGTAAT
This sequence comes from Trifolium subterraneum, assembly GCA_951799995.1. Lineage (NCBI taxonomy): Eukaryota > Viridiplantae > Streptophyta > Magnoliopsida > Fabales > Fabaceae > Trifolium > Trifolium subterraneum. The sequence continues at coordinate 47,198,647 of OX637464.1, read as the reverse complement.
TTTTGCTTTATACTTTAACGTTTGTTTTCTTTGGAGCATTTATTAGCATATCTAAATAGTACACCTTACAATTCCGCCACCAACACATTACACTCCCCTAGACCACGAGACCACCATGCCACTCCCCACTTCCTCCTCTAATAAGGCCATAACAACCACACCGGATATCATTTTACCCGCTCCCTTTTATATTGTTATTTAATAGTAACTATGATTCATGTATTTCGTTAAATCACTCAACCACATTCCAATTTAATTATATGACATAGTTGAATATTTTATTCATATTAGATAAAGCATATCGATCAATTTGTTAAACACATTTAAATTTCTTTTTTTCTTTTTGTTTACATCGGAGCAGAGGATCAAACCCAAAACATCATGCATATTACCTAAATCCCTCACCACTAGACCAAATTTAGTGGCTTTTTAAATTTCATAGTTAATATTCTATGTTTATGTACCAAAAAAAAAGAAATCACAGGTTTTAACTTCTATCAAAAGAATGATATCCAATTATTATCCTTACACACAGGATCCTTAATTAAGCAAAACCAAACCAAAGTTGCATTTAACATCTTTAACTCCCTTTAGCTCCTTCAAATGTCTTTCAATGGATTTTAAATCCCTGCCATCATGTCAAAACAGTCATAAATTACAATTCAGTTAACAAAATATATAAAAAAAACTCCAAAATGAGTCTAATAGACTATAATAATATGAACAAGACTTATGGTCATCAGTTTGCAGCAACAAAGCTAAATCAATATCTAAGCGAGTCTATTTTTTATTGAGAGTTGTTAACACTATTCACAGTTCTAACTCTTACTACACAAAATCAACTAGTTCATGCTAAATATGCAGTAGAACATAATAATGCACAGTGTAAAGTTAACAATTTAAAAGAAAAATCTCACAAAATTAACTTCTAAAACATACATTTTGCTTACTTTTCAGTGTTCAAAGTTCAAACTACAAGGCATCCACGACACAAAAATGCTTTCATCCTGCTTTGACTAGAAGAAAAATTAGGAGTCGTTATCTTTCTCAATGACGGCCTAATATATACCATTGAATCAACATCAGCAGCCACTTTACTGCAACCTTGCAAATATATCTCTCTCAGTTGTGTGCAGTTTGCTACAACTTGCATCACTCCCTTCTCTGTGACATCTAAACAATTTGTCAAGTCAAGTTGCAACAGCCCAGAACAACTTTTTGAAATCATGTAGAGTGAACTGTCATCAATTCCAGAATTTGACAAGCTCAACACCTCCAACGTCAAAACTTTTAAGTTAATTATTAGTGGCTTCAGTTTTGATAAGTTTAAATGTCTAATTTTACGACATCTCCTTAAAACATGACCAATACCTTCTTCAGATATGTCGCAAGAGTTCAAATCCAAGAGTTGTAAATTGGGGAAGATGGAAGCAAAGGTATTGATGACTTCATCACTCAACCATGAGTTGTAAGCTAAATAGAGTGACTTTAATCGAGGGTAGACGCCAAAATCCATCGAAGAATCAGAATTCTCTACACTCTCACTCTCAATTCTGTCCATTTTGATCTCACTAAGTAAAGGACATTCCCTAACGAGTGCAAACAAGGCTAATTTTGTGAGCATATTACATTCACCAAGGTTTATGGACATCAAATTATCAATAAACAAAGACAATTGAACAACATGTTGATCATTCAAAAAATTAGCTTTTCGAAGATCCAAATGTTGTATACGTTGACACTTGGATAACAAAGAAACGAGTCCAGAATAACTATAGCCGGTGCAATATTGAAAGACAAGCCTTCTCAAAAGAAGGTCTTCCCTTGCAATAGAGGAGAGCAACTTATCCGAAATTTGCGAATACGACAGATCAAGACAAGTCAAGCCCTTCAAACTCACCAACGAGTCAATAAAGTGTGAACTAATGTTGTTAGGGATTCCATTGGACGGCAAATTAATGGAGAGAGACATCAAAGATGGTCTCTCACGGATGGCTGAAGCAATGCCATCTTGAGTTAATAATGGGCAGTTGAACATCACAATGTCTTCAAGAAACTCACAATTCTTACACAAGTTCAAAAGAATCGAATCGTTTACGTTGAAATAATAACCATAAGAATTATAGAGATTAATCTTGCGAAGTTTAGGAAGCGCCATTAACATAGCCTTAACCCCATCTTGAACACTGTGAGAACCCGTGTTTTGCTGTAGATGAAATTCTTCAAGTAAAGGGAAACAATTGGAGATAAGAACAAAATGTTTGTTACTGAGAGAAAAAATGTTGGAACACGTGAGAGAGGTCAGAGTTGTAATGCTTTTAGACAAAACTTGTAACCCTTTTGTGGGGAATTTGTTAATATTGGAGAAAAGGTTGAATGGGAATTTTGAAATTTGGCAGAAAAGGTCGTTAAGGTCACCTAGGATACCTGTGATATGGATGGAGGTGAGGTTGGGGAACCTGTGGCATAGGGTCTGTAGGTAAAGGAGCGTTGGGGTGCAGATAGTGAAAGAATATCTATGACTGTTGGTGATGGAGAGTAACTGTTTGGAAACGAGGGAAAGAGGTTTCAAGTAGCGGTGGTTGCCATCATCGTCCATGAGGAATGTGCAGATTGATAGCCAACAATCATCTGGTAAATGTAAAGTTTGTTGTGAACATGAAGAAGAACAAGAATAAGAAGCTTCGAGAGAATTTCTTGTTGTTCTCTTCCTTTTCATTGTAAAGGAGTTCTCTTCTTGCCGCACAGGAGTTGAGGTATTTGAAGGTTTAGGTTAGATTTGGGGTGAGTGATGTTCTATTTATGCTCAATTTGTTATTCATCTATGAAATAGATAAGCACGAGTGCGGGATTAGTGAGGTTAATCTGTTAATAACTGCATCTCACAAGTTGATTCTCATGTTTATCTCTATATACGTTGACTGGAACTGAAGTTGGATAAATATGGTTTAGGTATTTGAAGGTTTAGTTTAGATTTGACTTTGATTAACTGTGAGTGATGACTGATGTATTTAAACTTGGTGTAGATTTGTTCTATTTATGCTCTATTTGTTGTTTATCTTGGAAATAGTATGTTTGTTCTATGGCTTAATTAGTCTATTGGTCCCTTAAAACATTTTAGATTTCATATTGGTCCCTTAAAGAAAAAAAAGGTCCGCTTTAGTCCCTTAAAGATATCTATGTTAGTCAAAAATGTCCCTTCTGTCAATTTTTATAAAAAAACGTTAGATTTTGTTGACCGGACTGATGTGGCATTATGGACGTCATACAGTGTAAGTGGTCCACCATAGACCTTATTAATTTTTTAAATTTTAACCATTTGATTTTTTTGTTAGAAAAGAAGCCATTAGATCTTACAAGTGTATTCTATCTTATGGTGAACCATCAACAACTAATTTATTCTACTTCTCCATCATCTTCTTCCTTCTACTTCTCCACCATTTTCAGAAACTTCTTTAAAAAATACTTAGATCTACAATCAAACCCAAAAAAAAAAATCAGATCTCACTTTCAAGGCACAATATCATCACCTTCAACAATTCCATCATCACCACCAACCACAACCATCATCCAAAACTCTATATTGCTCTTCTCTTCTTCTATATACATCTCAAAATTCATCTTCCTATCAATTTATTCTCTCCTTTAACACAACCCATAAATCACCATAAATCAAAATCAGGACCTCAAATCTCTGTTAATGGAAGTATGATATGGAAGATGAAAACCCATAAATCAAAATCACGACCTCAAATCTCAATTAATCAAAATCACAACATCAAAATCATCATTGTTCTTGTTGTTGCTGAGACTTGAGAGGAGGGAGAGCAATTTTTTGTTGTTGATGCAATTTTTGGGTTGAAAATGTTTGAAGATATGGTGTGTTATTTTTTTTTTCTTTTTCTGGTTGTGAAGATTTGATTTAATTTTTTATAAAGATTTTATTTTATTTACTTGGTCCTCATCATAAAGATTTGATTTTTTTTTTATGAATTTCTGTTTTTTTTTTTTTTCTATTTTAGGTTTTTAAATTTTATGCTTTTCTGGATTTTGTAGATTTAGATATGGTTTTTTGGATGAAGATGGTGAATGTCATGTAGATTTGTTTTTGATTTTCTGGATGAAGATGAAGAGATGATTAAGATGCTATTTTTTGGTTGATGGTATCATGGATTTGCAAGATCTAAAGACATAGATTTAAAGAAAAAGATCAAATGGTTATAATTAAAAAATTTAATGATGTCTATGGTGGACCATTTACAGTGTTGGTCCACCTTATACATTTGGGGTTAAAATTTAACAGAATTGACCTTTTTGACTAACGGAATGTCTTTAAGGGATCGAAGCGGAACTTTTTTTCTTTAAGGGACTAATGTGGAACCTAAAATGTCTTTAAGGGACTAATAGACCAACTAAGCCTTGTTCTATTTTATTTTATTTTTTATAATATTTTTTCTTCTTCTAGGTTTATAGTAGATTTGTTCTATTTCTATTATAAAAAAAATTGTTCTATTACTAGTTTTAACGAGAACTTCAACATTGTGGTGCACGAGTCTAATTGGCGGTAATATGAAAAAATATGATATAAAAATTTTAGGGTTAAATATATTTTTGGTCCCTATAGTTTCGCAGAATTTCATTTTTAGTCCTTGAAGATTTTTTTCACACTTTTTAGTCCCTGAAGTTTTCTCAGTCAGTGGTTTTAGTCCCTAATTTTAATCAAACTTTTGTATACTTTTCACATTTTTGAACGGTTTTTTGTATTCATGTTTATAATATTATGATAATGTCTCCGATAAAAATTTAGAATTGTTTAGCATAAGATGAATTTTATGTGAATTTTTATGTGTAAAAAACTAAAAAATTCATATTTAATTCATCTCTTGTTAAAAAAAATTAAACTTTTGTAAGAGAGATTCATACTAAACATGACCGTGGAAAAAAATTTAAAATTTCGAATGGTATGCACGAGTTAAATGAAAAGTAGGGACGAAAAACACTTACTAAGAAAACATTAGGGACGAAAAAATGTGAAAAAAATCTCCAGGACTAAAAATGAAATTCTGCGAAACTATAGGGACCAAAAATATATTTAACCCTAAAATTTTAACACTAAAACGTATATAAAAAAGTCGAGTACCATTAAATAGTAGTTAAACAATAAATTTTGATAAATATTCATACAACTGAAATTATAGTATATTACAACATACTTCTTTATAGACTACATTGGAAGTTTTATTCGTATTTTCACCGTCTTCGTCGATAATCAATATTTTTAATCATTCTCTAGAAATAACTCTTAAAGTTGCAACGTACAACTGACCATGTAAAAACACTGTCGACAGAAGATATATCCCAAAATGCTTAAGAGATTATCTCTGACTCTTAATATATAGGCATCGAAAAAGAAAAAGTTAAAGGAAAAAAAGGTTATTTATATAATTTGATTGAAGACTGCACCGGGTGAGGTCTTTAGAGAACGCGCTACACCTAATGTTAATAGAGAAAATTGCACCTGTTGCTGCTTGTTTTCTCTGGAGGCCCCCTTTTTAGGTGTTTCTTATATGAAAGCTTTTTGTATTCTTGTTTTCTTTATTTGGGGTTTTCTGTATTTCTTGTATCCACCCCTTTTTTTTTATCCTGTTTGTATCTCCTTACTCTTTATTAATTATTTATATAGTTTGCCACTATAAAAAAAATGAGAGAGAGAAAGTTGCACCTTTAGTGGAAGGAGTTCCACTACTCTCTATAGAGAGGTTAAATTCTGGAATTCATGTATGTTATGATTAGTGATTGGTGTCACACTCATATAGAGTTTGCAGGCTAATTGTTACTGCACGGACGAGTGACATGATCTAGGTTTGTTCCACCTCCACGTGATCTACACGGACGAGTGACGTGAGCTAGGTTTATTCCATCTCCACGTGATCTGCACGGACGAGTGACGAGAGCTAGGTTTGTTCCACCTCCACATGATCTGCACGGATAGATGACGTGAGCCACATGAGTTCTAATTCCACGCGTCCTGTACGGATGAGCTGCCTCTGGATCTCAATGTCATGCTTATTGGGCCTGGATACTTCAACACAAGAAAAGGCCCATTAGGTCAAGGGATGTTGAGCTATAAAAGGAGGCACTTAGGAGGAAAAAAAGGAGAGATTGATTCTAGGTTAAAGACAGTATATTGTAATAGCTATTTTACTTGAGTGCTCTAGAACTCTCTATGGCAGCTCACCCTTTGTATTGAATCTTGTGTTTACATACGTGAACATTGGCGCCCACCGTGGGGCTACGGTACAGCTTTCCAACAACCTAGCTCCACTTTTAGTTGTTCATTTTACTCATAACTATGGTGGCACGTCGTGCAACGACTTCGTCAGATTCCAATTTAGATGACATTGACCCTAATCCACAACTGGTTGACCTGCTGGCAGCAGTGCGGGTGCTCCAAGAACAAAATTTGGTGCAGCAACAACGGAATGAGAAACATCAGCGCCTTCAAGATGAAGCTCAGGCTCGAGAGACTGAGCTGAGATTGCAACTGGAGGAACGTGAGCGCGAGCTCAGGTAACAGATGGAGGCTAGGGAGAGGGAGCTGAGGCAACAGATTGATCTCCTACGAAACAATGTTGCTGGTGCAGAAATTACTAGAATGATGCCAAAAAATTTCCAGCCCTTTTCGGAGGAAATCCAAGAAGTAGCTGTTCCTCGTCATTTTCGTGAGCCAACAATCGATTCCTATGACGGATCAGGTGATCCTCAAAGTCATGTCTCAACTTTCCAGACGCAGATGTTCATAAGCGGAGCTGACGACGCACTGAGCTGTAAGATCTTTGGTGGTACGTTAAAAGATGTTGCACATAAGTGGATTGCAGGGCTTCCTGCTAGATCAGTTACAAGTTTTGAAGACGTTGCCACTCGTTTCGTGGCCCAATTTGCAGCGAATAGTGAGAAGTCGTTTTTGGTAGTTGACTTGTTTGATGTTCAACAGCGCTCAACTGAACCGTTGAAGAATGACCTAGCTCGTTTCAACAACGCCACACTCAAAGTGACAGAGCCAAATGAGGATATCTTTGTCATGGCTTTTGAGAAAGGGCTAAGCTCGAGGACTTTTAGTGAAGCTTTAACTCTGCGTAAGGCGAATTCCATGAATGAGATTCAAATGAGAGCTGAAAAACATATTGAAGCTGAAGAAATTGCTCGTGAGAAAGGGTCCAGGGAGATAAGAGGAAAGGTCCAAACAACTGAAGACCGAAGAGAAAAGATGATGAAGGGGTTGGGAAGAGATGGGGTGCCGAGGAATTCTCGTCATGAGCAGAGAGATAGACCAAAACGCGAGGCACCGCCAAGAGTAAATCCTAGGGATGAAAATTTCACTCCTCTAACTAAGAGGAGATCTCAAATACATAAGGAGGTGATGAATACTCAGATCATCAAGCGGCCACCTCCAAACCCTCGTCCCATGGGAGATGAAGCGGGTCAGTGGTGTGATTACCACCGAGCATATGGACATACCACAGATAATTGTCGAACTCCCCGTATGCATATTGAGAAGTTGATACAGGAGGGTTATCTAGGAAGGTACGTGCAAGGAAGAGGTGGGGAGGTCATCATGCCAAGAGGTCAGCTCCTAACAAACACTCAAGTCGATCTCCGAAGCGTGGACATGGAAAACAGGAATCACGAAACAAAGAGTCAGGAGGATGACATGAAAGGAATAAGCGTGGTGTAGTGAATACCATTCCTGGAGGATTCTCAGGAGGTGGAGCTACCAACTTAGCCTGGAAAAGATACTCGCGTTCATCTTTATCTTGTAATATAGTGGGAGCCTATGCTTCCAAACGACACCCTCAGATTTCCTTTACTTAGTGGATGGACAATCATCCTATAACCTTATCTTAGGAAGACCATCACTAAATGGTTTGGGAGCAATAGTTTCCACCTCACACTTGTGCATCAAGTACCCACTTGAAGGAGATGAGGTTGAGATTATCAAAGCAGATCAATCCACCGCAAGAAAATGCTATGAGAGGATAGTTTGCGAAATAGAAAGGCCGAAAGGAAGAAGATAGTTAACGATCAACGTTGTAACTTTTTGGATCTTGATCCAAGAGATTTCAGCAGGGATGAGGAGGAGTAGCGCCCAAGACCAGCTGAAGAGGTGAAAGAAATTCATATTGGGGCAGAGCCAGGACAAAAAAACCAAGGTGAGAACCTCTCTTTCAAGAACAGTGGAGGAGGAACTGAAGACTACACTCAGAAAAAATGTAGATTTATTTGCATGGTCTGCTAAGGACATGCCAGGAATAGATCCAAACTTCATATGTCATCGCTTAGCCGTTAACTGAAATGCTAAGGTTATGCAGCAGAGAAAAAGGAAGATGAGCTTAGAAAAACAGAAGGCAATGGAAGAAGAGACTCAGAAGCTAGTGAATGCAAAATTCATTCGTGAGGTAAAATACCCGACCTGGCTAGCAAACGTGGTGATGGTAAAAAAAGGCTTCGGCAAAATGGAGAATGTGCACTGACTATACTGATTTGAACAAGATGTGTCCTAAAGATGTTTACCCGCTACCTAGCATCGACCAATTGCTGGACAATGCTTCGGGGTATGGGTTACTCAGCTTTATGGATGCATATTCAGGATACAACCAGATACGAATGCATCTAGAGGATGAGGAGAAGACTGCTTTCATGATCGATAGGGCTAATTTCTGCTACAAGGTTATGCCTTTTGGTTTAAAAAATGTTGCAGCTACCTATCAGTGGTTGATGGATAAAGTTTTCAAGAACGAGATCGGCAAGACCATAGAGGTGTACGTGAATGATATGGCAGTAAAATCAGCCCAAGAAGAGGATCACCAAAGTAGCCTTAGTAAGATGTTTCATTTATTGCGGAAGCATGACATCAAATTAAACCCTGAAAAGTGTTCATTTGGAGTTCAGGTTGGAAAGTTTCTAGGCTTCATGTTGACTAGGAGAGGGATAAAGGTGAATCCAGAAAAATGCAAGGCCATCATGGAGATGAAGAGCCCAGCTAGTGCCAAGGACGTTCAAAAGTTGACAGGACGGATTGCTTCACTCACAAGGTTCTTGTCATGTTCTGCAGACAAAAACTTACCTTTCTTTCAATTGCTCGAAAAAATGAAAAGTTTCGTTGGAAAGAAGAATGTGAAGGAGCTTTCCAGAAGTTGAATGAATTTTTTACAACACCACCCATCCTTGTAAAGCGAGGTTGGACACTCCACTAATATTATATTTGGCTGTATCTGAGAAGGCTTGCAGCTCGATGCTTGTTCAAGAGGAGGGTAAGGAGCAGAAACCAGTACACTTCACCAGTAAAGTATTACATGGGGTTGAGCTACGTTACCAAAAAATTGAGAAAGTTGCTTTAACTTTGCTATCCTCTGCTAGAAAGCTCAGACCTTATTTCCAGAGTCATACTATAATAGTTCGATCAGACCAACTTAGCAGGGAGAATGGTTACTTTGTCAGTAGAATATATTGTTTGAGTTTGACATCATTTTTTAGCCTAGAGGAGCGATAAAGGTGCAGGCCTTAGCAGACTTCGTAGTAGAGATGACGAAAGAAAAAGGAAGTCCTATAGCGGCCAGTTGGATTCTATCGGTGGATGGCTCATCCAACCTAAAGGGAAGCGGAGCAGGAGTGACATTGGAAGGACCATATGGTGTCCTGGTCGAACAATCCTTTAGGTTTGAATTTAAAGTGAGTAACAATCAGACTGAGTATGAAGCTTTAGTAGCAGGGATGCATTTGGCAGTGGAAGTGGGGGTTAAAGAGCTCGAAGCTTCAAACAAAGGACCCTTAACTTTTGAAGTACCTTGAAAAAGTGGCTAAGTTAATTCAGAAATTTGAATGCTTCAAACTGTTGCATGTGCCAAGAGATCAGAATAGTAGAGCAGATTTATTGGCTAGGTTGGCCAGTACCAAACGACCAGGGAATAATAAATCAGTGATTCAAGAGACTTTGGCTCGCCCAAGTATAGACCAGGAAGAGACTTTGTTTGTAACAGAAGAGTTGGAGTCATGGATGGGAGAGATTATTCGGTACCTGAAAGAAAATCAACTTTCAGCGCAGGAAGATGAGGCTTTAAAGATCAAGAAGAAAGCTACCAAGTTTGTTATCATTGCGGATCAACTCTTTAAGAGAGGTTTCTCTAGCCCACTTCTGAAATGTTTAGCTCCAAAGCAGGCGAAGTATGTGACAGCTGAGGTACATGAGGGGACCTGGGGAAGTCATATTGGAGGTCGAGCGCTTGCATCCAAAGTGCTTCAGGCAGATTACTATTGGCCGACGACGAAAGAGGATTGTGCTGGTTATATAAATAAATGTGATAAGTGTCAAAGGTTCTCAAATCTCCACCAAGCTCCTCCAGAACATCTAAGCTCAGTGGTCTCTCTATGGCCTTTCTTCAAATGGGGAGTAGATATTTTGGGTCCATTTCTAGAGGCAGTAGGTAAGGTAAAGTTTTTAATAGTTGATGTGGACTACTTCACTAAGTGGATATAAGTGGAACCAGTGGCTACCATCACGGCCGAAAGGATCAAAAAGTTCTATTGGAGGAAGATTATATGCAGGTTTGGTCTCCCAAGAGTGCTGGTGACAGACAACGGAACACAATTTGCTAGCTCGAATGTAGCTGATTTTTGTAAAGAATGGGGAATACAACTTAGCTTCACATCAGTGGAGCACCCTCAGGCAAATGGCCAAGCTGAGTCGACTGACAAAATAATCTTGCAAGGCTTGAAGAAAAGATTAGAGGTATCTAAACGATTATGGGTAGAAGAATTACCAATGGTTTTGTGGTCTTATCATACTATTCCACACTCTTCCACGCAAGAAACCCCATTCAAAATGGTGTATGGATCAGATTATATGATCCCAATTGAAATCAATGAACCTAGTGCGAGAGTCCTATTTACTCGCATGGAAGAGAATTCTATCAACTTGCTGACCAATTTGGACCTCCAGGAAGAAGTGCGAGCTCGAGCTCATTTGAAAGAGGAATGTTTTAAAAGAAGAGCAGCTAGAAGATATGATTCCAAAGTCAAGAAGAGGATCATCAAACAGGGGGAGTTAGTACTGAGGAGGAAACCAGGAGTGCAGACGCCAGGAAAGCTTTTTCCACGCTGGGAAAGACAATTTAGAGTAAAAGAAGAGGTGGGAAAATGAGCTTACCGCTTGGAGCATTTAGGTGGTAAGAAAGTACCACGGACTTGGAATGCAGCAAACCTCCGCTACTACTTTAGTTAAAGGAGGAAGAGGATTTAGATGATAGAAAGCAAGCAAGTATCTATTTATATTTTATGTCTAATTTGTTTTGAAGTTATATTATGTAGTAGTAACGAAGTCTACTATGCCAAAACCTTTTCTGCCTATGTAATGTTATGCTTTATATTTATGATATGAAAATCAAAGCCGCTTTCTATAGTACTTTTTGCAGATTTATGTTAGAAACTCTTCTTTGATGTCTCAATAAGGATGGCTGAATAGAGTCATGCCTTCAAAGAGCTGAGCGAGTTTCGATATAGACCCGACCCTTAGGCAAATTTACGTTATAGGGAAAGATCCGTTAGAGACTTTCCTTGTCGTCTCAATAAGGATGGCCGAGCAGAGTCATGCCTTCAAAGACCTGAGCGAGTTTCGGTATTGACCCGACCCTTAGGCAAATTTACGTTATAGGGAAAGATCCTTTAGAGACTTTCTTTGACGTCTCAATTAGGATGGCCGAGCAGAGTCATGCCTTCAAAGACCTGAGCGATTTTCGGTATAGACCCGACCCTTAGGCAAATTCACGTTATAAGAAAAGATCCATTAGAGACTTTCGTTGACGTCTCAATGAGGATGGCCTAGAAAGGTCATGCCTTTGAGAAACTTATAATGCAAATAATAATAACATACGACAAGGCAAGTAACAAACAAGCATGAAATAATAAATATCATGATATTATATGTGAAGCACAATCGAGTTCAGCTCGGACATTTAAAGTTCAAATAGTCATGAGTTATACAAGTACAAAACAACATAGTAAGGGCCCAAAAGTGACCACATACATAAGTACAAAACGATACTGCAAATACCAAAAGAGAAGATAGAATAATAGTAAAACAAGATATGCTAGTTATAACCACTAAGAAGGTCGGTGGCTAGTTACAACACCAAATGTAGACCTAGCTTCCGGATCCATAATCTCGCCCTCTTCGACCACGCATCTCGAATCTACTCCACTTGTATCAAGTCCGGGGTGTAGGACCTCAAGCTGCTCAAGAGCTCGCGAAAACCCAAGATCGTACTCTTTAACGCATGACCTCTCCAAAGCATAGATTCACTTGTCCTTTTTCTCAAGCTCCTTCTTATTTTCCCCAATCTGTTTGTTCCTTTTCTCAAGCTCCTTTACGTTCTCTTCAAATTTCTTTTCTTTTTTTGTATGTGATACTTGAAGAGACTTCATCTTTGACTCCAACTCTGAGAACTTCGAATACGATGTTGCGAGCTCATCTTCAGTAGTTTTCAATGACGCCTTCAGGGTGGTGATAACATCAGTCTTTACGCGAAGATTTTCAACATAACGATTGTGCTCCTCCTTGAGAGTTTTGCTGGTCTCATGAGCAAGGGAAGCTGACCACAAACTATATGTCCTAACAACCTCCAAGGATTGTTCAAAGCCGATCTCTTTAATTAGCTCTACGTCAGAAGGGGTAATGTAATGAGGTATAACTCCCTCACTTGAAAATCGCACATCCCAAGCAGATTGCGTTTCGCCACCGCGATCATCAAGAGCCAGCTTAGCGCGCCAGTTATTTGAGGGAAGAGTGGAGGTGCCGGTAGGGATAGGAACCCGAGGAATAGGTCGTGGACTAATATGAGGGCTCGCACGAGCTGAAATAGCTGCCAAAACGATCTCATTTTATGAGTGTTCTTTCTCTTCACCTTTTTCTTCTGAGGAGAAGTAGAGCTAGCTTCACCAACAGAAATGGTCCTCTTCACCAGTTATCCTCCTAATTCGAGCGCGCTCCGCGTTACTCAACATTCCTTTCGATCCTGCAGATGCAAAGGAACCAAATTTAAGCATTAACAATAGATTTTTCAAATACAACAAAGCTATAATAATAGTTCAAGTCTTGAAAATTACGTAAATATGAAGATAGTTGATCTGCGTTGTTCTCATAAAGAAGTAAGTTGGCTACGTAAATATGAAGTAAGTTGGAGAGATGTGTAGCATGGTTGCAACTTGCAAGTTACTTTCTCCGTCCCGGAAGTGGAACTTTGGTCCTTTTAGGATTTTATTTATCCCATAACTTTAATCCTTTTAAGAAACCAAGAAACAATTACACATTTTCTTCCATTTATACCCTTATAAAATTTAAACTATGTTTGTTAAATGAGTTTTGTTTTTCTGAATAAATTATTAAACAAATTTATGTTTACCAGGTGGAGGCGTTGAGCTAATTAGAAAGAGAGATAGGTATATATGGCGAGTTGCAAGCAGTTGCGTGTATTGGAAAAAGCAAGTTAGCAGACAATCCTAACACACTTAATGCAAGTGTATATAGTATTAAAAATTTAATAAACAAATGTGAATAATAAAATATAAAATAATGAGGGGCATATCAGTCTATACAGGTTAAAACAACTATTTCTTAATCTTTGTGTCAAAGTCTAAAAGGACTAATGTTCGAGGAAGTAGAAAAGAAGAATACTATTTGTGTAGTCTCTCCGGCTTCCGTTATAAAGTTTTAAATGTTTTACTACTTTTTTTTTTTAATATGATAAAAGTAAGTGCAGCATACTAGCTCCTTGTTTTTATTGTGAGTCCTAAATCCCTATAATACAATACCTTTGCGTATTTGAAGAAGCAAGTAGTTGTGATCTAGGAAACTTTATTAATATGATTGGACACTACAATACATAGCTACACATATTGTGTTGAACACTGCAATACATTATTCTACTTTATGTTCTCTCTTTGTTGTGTTGTCGTGTTGTTAGAGGGGATATGGTAGGAGTTGTTAAGCTCAAGATATTAGGAGCTAGATAGTTATTTTATTGTGTCCTAGATACTTTATCTCCAACTATTTTACTCTGTTCTCTCTTTAGTTTCCCTCATGATGTAGATGGATTCAATGGGGTCTTTGGAGAAAAATTCTGCACTTTATTAAAGCTACTCTCAAAAGTGTAGCTCTTACATATGACTGAAGGGTAAGTTTTAACTAAAGGTTATCCTACTTAAGAAATTATGATTTAAATATATTTGGAGGTAGGAGGTGTGAAAAATAGAGAAGGAAATCAACAGAAAAATTCTTTACAACAAGAAGTTAAAGAGCTCATTTTGAAGTACTTACCTTGTTCATCAACAAAAATGATTGTAAATGTAAAGTCAAAGTTGCCGAGCAGAGAAGAGGTGGAGGGAGGTAGTTACAGCCGAGCTAACGAAGGTAGATGAAGGAAAGAGCTAGGCCGAATAGTTGAGAAAGAGGTCGGGTAGAGAAAATCTAGAACAACACTTGCCTTATGCAGTTCCAGTAACATACATCAATAACATTGATATATAATGTTTTCTATACTGGATATTTTCACCACGGATCAAAAGTTTAGGTGGTGAGTATACACTTGCCTTATGATGTTTTCTATACATGTTTCAACTAGTTAACCACAAGATAAACTAGTGAAAAGTTTTGGTGGTGAAGAGCTACTTATTAATTATTAATATTGGCAGGCATGAGTAGACATAGTAAAACAATTTCCAAAATTTTGTTTAGTCATAATGGATGTATAGGTCCTTTAAGTTTTACGTTTGTATCATATAGGTCCTTTAAGTTTTTTAAGTATTAGATAGGTCCTTTAAATTTTACGTTTGTATCGGATATGTCCTTTAACTTTTTACAGTATCAAATAGGTCCTTTAAGTTTTAAGTTTGTATCAAATAAGTCTTATTTCTTAAGGACCTATTTGATACAAACTTAAAACTTAAAGGATCTATCTGATACAAATGTAAAACTTAAAGGATCTATCTGATACTTAAAAAACTTAAAGGACCTATCTGATACTTAAAAAACTTAAAGGACCTATCTGATACAAACGTAAAATTTAAAGGATGTATATATGCATTTTGTCTGCCTTTTGTTTACAATTTCTAGTCTCGTCAACAGGCTACGTTCAAAGTAGTCACTTTTATAAGAAGGTCATATCCCTTCTTGTCTATAACATAGACTAGCTTGTTGTCAAAATAATGGAAGGTAGTTTTAAAAATAAAATAGTGATAATAAAAAAGAGACAACCACCTAGCTCCCACCACATTAACTCTTTATAATTATCCTTATATATGGCCGAGCTAAGTTTATTTCTTTGTGCAACGGACAAGTTGGCCGAGCTGCAATATACTAATGGCTATATTTTCGCTTACTAGTAACAATTATTTGTTCATTTATTGGATTTTTTTTGTAACAACACATTATATTAGTAGTCCTTCCTAAACAAGTTGTAATTAGTTAGGTGAAACTTTAGAAAAATTGTAATAAGAGCCGAGCTTACCAATGTCATTCATACACTCATAAATAAATAAGAGAAGAATGAATAAAGTACATGTGATGTTATGGGTAAGTTTTTGCTTGATGAAGATTGAGGGAAGAAGATAGTGCACTCCAAGAGTCATGGTAAAAATATGATATTATAATTTTTATAGAGCAAATCCAAGGGAGTAAAAAAGAGAATGTGTGAGAGTAACTAGTGAAATGGTAAAAATGAGTAAGGAGGGGCAAATATTTATAGAGTTGCTTCTAGAAAAGAGTCATGGTAAAACTATGATATTATATTCATTAATGAAAGTAAACTGATGTGACGAGACAAGACGACTGATGTGACAAGACTATATTCATTAAAGAGCGTGACACCTTAACTGGCTTGACGCTTGAGGGACTGTGGACTGATATAGGTCGACCGAATAAAGAAACAAACGTTTACACCTTAATTGGCTTCACGCTTGGTGGACTGTGGACTGATATGGAGACCATATCATGAAGTAATATTATAGTTTGACCATTCAGGTCACCACAAACTTCACCCCTACAAGCTTAGCTCTACCACGTTGTGAGCTCCACTCTTACAGGCCTAGCTAAATCACATCAAGAGCTCTCTACCTTACCTTCGCATGTTTGACCTCCACGTGATCTACACGGACGGTGACATAAGCTAGGTTTATTCCATCTCCACGTGATCTGCACGGATGAGTGACGTGAGCTAGGTTTGTTCCACCTCCATGTGATCTGCACGGATAGATGACGTGAGCCACGTGAGTTTTAATTCCACGCGTCATGTACGGATGAGCTGCCTCTGGATCTCAATGTCATACTTATTGGGTCTGGATACTTCAACACAAGAAAATGCCCATTAGGTCAAGGGATGTTGAGCTATAAAAGGAGGCACTTAGGAGAAAAAAAGGAGAGATTGATTCTAGGTTAAAGACAATATATTGTAATAGCTATTTTACTTGAGTGCTCTAGAACCCTCTAGGGCAGCTCACCCTTTGTATTGAATCTTGTGTTTACATACGTGAACACATTTCAATCGTTGTTTTTTATAAAAGATTTATTCTACTTTAATTTAAAGATAATCGTGAATGTCAAATTTCAAAAACTTTGTCGTTTGAAAAAAACAAATGCCTAGCTACTTTTGGCCTTTAAAAATCAAGTTGTTACAGTGTGGTATTTAGGGGTGTGCAAATAATATGGTGATCCTTAACCAAACAACTAACCAAACCATATCCAATTTTATTATTTCAAACCATTTGAAAAAAAAACCACACCACTCCAAATAAATAAAAAACAATTGTAAACTAGAACCATATTTTTCTAATTGATTTTGAATCACACAATTAAGTTTCTAATCTTCAAATTAATTGTGTAAAAAAAAGTCTTTAAATTGAAAATCATATAATACAAATTGAAGGAAAAAAAGATTTAAAATAAAATTAAAAAAAAAACTAGAATTTTTAAAAAAAAAACCAAATTTTCAAAATTAAGTTATTAATCTTCAAATTAATTGTGTCAAAAAAAATTTCAAATTAATGACCATATAATAAACACTAGAACTTTAAAATAAACTTAAAAAAAAAAAAATTGGAATTTTTTATTAAAAAAATGAGGAAAAAGAAATCATTTAAAAAACTAATTTTCAAAATAATTATAATTTAATATTTTAATAAAAACATTAAATTAAAATATATTAAAATAATAAGGGTGGTGGTCAACACCGGAGCCACCGGTCAACGCCGGAGCTCCGCCACCGGCCACCACAGGACCACCGGAGCTCCGCCGTGGGTCGCCGAAAAATTCCATGTTCCGGCGGAACCCCGCCGTTCCGGCGCCGGAGCTTCGCCGTGAGCCACCCCTGACCGCCGGTCAAACCACCATGGTTGCCGGTCAACCATATCAATATTTTTTATTATTAGATATTTTCAAATATTAAATAAAAATGATGTTAAAAAATGATCATTTGGGCCAAATAAAAAAAATGTTGGGTTTCCTTTAAAAAAAAGATTGTTGGGCTTAGTCAAAAATATCTTTTTTTTATTGTTTATAAATCAAAGTATTTATTCATTAAACTAAATATCTTTTCAAAATAATTAATAAAAAAATTTGTTTTTAAAATAATTAATAAAAGAAATCATTTTTTTAAAATAAATCTGTTTTTCATAATTAATTAATAAAAAAAATTTAAATTGGTTTGACTATTGTCATTTGTCATTATTGTCAAGAGAAAAAAAGTGAGTGGAAAATCAATTTAAAATTGGTTTAAAAATGAGTAACTCAATTTTTCTTACTAACCGGTTATAAATTGATTCCGAACCGAATATGAACCAAACCCAAATTAGTTTTTAAAATTAACCGATTTAAATGGTTTTGGATTTAAACCAAACCATAAATTAGGTTTGGTGTGGTGTGATTTTTAAACCATGCATATCCCTAATAGTATTAGAGCCCAATTGTAGATTCGTTAAAGGGCTCTAATTTGGGTGTCCTAAGTTGATCGGGTGTTGTGGGAGTAAGGGACTAGAGTCCTTATGTATTATGTGGTTGTTTGTTATGATTCAAGCAAAAAATATGCTTAGGTAATTGATTGTTTTCAATATTAAAAAATTTGTCAAATTTCTATGTTTTTAATCAAACTAGTTGCAAAAAAAATTTAAAGTCATAAAGAAAATAAAAAATTAAGACATTATTGTGAGTCTTGTAAGTTGTGATAATCATAAACTTCACATAAAAATAAATTTATGCACACAGTATATGAAAATATAAATAAATATAACCAACAGACACACAAACAGATATCTGTGTGTGGGGGTATATATATATATATATATAAAGGTTATTTTAATAAAGTATTCGGGGATGGAGTCTTCCCAGGACAGGGATATAAAATTACATCCCCATTCTCAAACCTCCTTCGGGGGAACTTTTACCTCTATCCCCACGGAAAAAAATTCCTCGTCTTTGGGTCCACATACAGATTAAATTTACATCCCTATATGTGAATAAGTGACAACCTACAGGTGGTTTGGAGATAGTGAGCATAGAGTTTGATATGAGATGAAACTATAGATCATCGATGGATTGATAAGTGTGAATTTGGAGATATAACTAGGTAAGAACGAGGAGTTCACCCTTTCACCTGAGAAAAACGCCAAAAATAAAATAAAATTAGTTGCATATGTTACTACTTCTCCGGTCCTTTTTATAAGAAACAAAACATAAAAATCACAAAGACCAATGAAACTTATTTTCATTTAATACTCTGCTAAATTTAAATTTATTCCATAAATATCCCTATTTAATTACTTGTAATTCCACTAATTTACATAGTTTTAATATTTTTTCTCATAATAAATAAGGGCATAAAAAAAATCAGAAGGAGTATACATTTGAAAATTATTCAAAATTTCTTATAAAAAGTACATAGTTGTGATTTTCGGGTCATTATGTAAAAAATATAGAATTTAAATTTGTTAAGACTTGAGAAAGACTAAGAAGTTGAAAAATGAAAAATATACATATCCATGACAAATAGCACAATTCGGGCACCAAATAAAAAAGGTTTTTCACTTAACATGTTCCATCAGTAGATGAAACCAAAAGCACTGTAGCTGCTTTTGTTCCATCAGTTTGTAGCAACAAAGCTAAACCAAAATATAAATCACCGTTCCATGGGCTACACATGCGGTACAACATAATAAATCCTCTACTCTGTATTTTTTTTTTAACGGCTAAATTTTATTAATAATGCAACTGAGCGCAAGACGAGCACGGTCTGCAAAATCAAGTTATACAAAAACTCTTCGCCAAAGAAGAATTCCAACAACACCAAAGACGTTTCCTAAAACCCTTATAATCATTCAAAATGAACAACTAAAACAAACTAGCACAAAAACAAAAACAGCCCCAAAAATCAAAACAGAACCAAATGCATCAAATATCATCCACCTTCATCCTACGTACTCTATCTCCACCTGAACCCAAGCGGCAGTCCAAAAGCTAATGCAAGTATTTTGGTGTTATACATACACTGTCTGTCAGATAATCGATTATCCCAAAAGCTTAAGTTATTAGGAAAGGCTACATCAATGGTTTTATATTATTTCTAACACGTCCCCTCACGCAAGAGCCCACTTGGGCTTGAAGCGTGAATAATGCATAGGTTCACCTACCATATGCTTAAATTCCACTTTTTTAATTAGAAAGTGATGGGAGCGAGAATTGAACTCTAGACCACTTAGTCATAGAGGCTCTGATACCATGTCAGATAACCGATTATCCCAAAAGCTTAAGCTATTAGGAAAGGCTACATCAATGGTTTTATATTATTTCTAATACTCTCCATAAATCTTACCTACACCATACACAAGAAAATATGTATTTCCAATAAGAAAATAAATGTAATTTTAAACTTTGCATAAAAAAAAAAAAAAAAAATTTGCATAACACCAAAGTGCTTGCATTGCATTGCATTGTGCATTATTTACAAATTTTACCGTACATAGTTAATAAGGAAATTATCATGCACAAAGTCATAAGGGAAAGCAATGAATGTAAGTTGACAATTTCAAAGAAAGAGGCCGGTTGAAAGTTCTATTTTCAAAAACTGTTTTTAAAAACTATTTCTAATTTTATTATTTTAAAAACTAAAATTTTATTGTTTTAAAAACTAAAGAACAGAAACAGGATATAGGTGTTTTGTTTTTTAAAAACTGTTTTCTAAAACATTTCAAACACATTCTATAAAACTAAAAACCAAAATCATTTCAAACAGGCCCAAAATCTCACAAAAGCAACTTCTAAAACATATACGTTTTGCTTACTTTTCAGAGTTCAAACTACAACAGATCACTTTCACATAGTTTGAATAAGGCATCCACGATGCAAAAACAGTTGCATTATGCTTTCACTATAGCGAAAATTAGGAGGGGTCGTTATCTTTCTCAACGATGACCTTACAGATACCATTGAATCAACAACATCAGCAGTAACATTACGGGAACCACGCAAATTTATCTCTCTCAGTTGTGTGCAGTTTTCTACTACTTGCATCACTCCCTTCTTCGTGACATCTAAACAATTTCTCAAGTCAAGTTGCAACAGCCTAGAACAACTTTTTGAAATCATGTAGAGTGAACTATCATCAATTCTAGAATTTGACAAGTTCAACACCTCCAACGTCGAAACTTTAAAGTTAATTCCAACTGGCTTCAACCCTGATAAGTTCAAATGTCTAATTTTAGATAATTTACTTAGAACGTGACCAATACCTTCTTCAGATATATTAGTGCAAGAGTTCAAATCCAAGAGCTCTAGATTGGGGAAGATGGAAATAAAGGTATGGATGATTTCATCATCCAACCATGAGTTGCAAGCTAGATGGAGTGACTTTAATTGAGGGTAGACACCAAAATCCATCGAAGAATCAGAATTCTCTACACTCTCACTCCCGATACATTCCATTTTGATCTCACTGAGTAAAGGACATTCCCTAACGAGTGTAAACAAGGATAATTGTGTGACCATCGTACATATACTAAGGTTTATGGACACCAAATTTTCAAGAAACAAAGACAGTTGAACAACATGTTGATCATTTAAAACCTTAGCTATTCCAAGACTTAAATGTTGTATACGCTGACACTTGGACAACAGATAAAATATTCCGGCATAACTATAACCGCTGCAATACTGAAGGACAAGCCTTCTCAAAGGAAGGTCTCCCATTGCAATAGAGGAAAGCAACTCATCCGAAATTTGTGAAAATGATAAATCAAGACAAGTTAAGCCCTTCAAACTCACCAACGAGTCAATAAAGTGTGAATCAATGTTGTTAGGACTTCCATTGGACCGCACAGTAAAGGAGAGAGACGTCAAAGATGGTCTCTCACGAATGGCAGAAGCAATGCCATCTTGAGTTAACAATGGGCAGTTCAACATAACAATTTCTTCAAGAAGCTCACAATTCTTACACAAATTCAAAAGAAATGAATCGTTTATTTCGAAAATGGAATAACTGCCATAACAACCAGAGATATTAATCTTGCGAAGTTTAGTAAAAGCAGTTAACATAGCCTTCACCCCATCTTGAATACTGTGAAAAGACCTAAAGCTTTTCTGTAGATGAAATTCTTCAAGTAAAGGGAACCAATTGGAGATAAAAACACAATCCTTGTTATTGAGAGAAACAACGTTGGAACATGTGAGACAAGTCAAAGTTGTAATCTTTTTGGACAAAGCTCGTAACCCTTTCGTGGGAAATATAAAAATGTTGGAGAGTTCAAGCGACTTGAGTTTTAATGGGAATTTTGAAATTTGGCAGAGAGCGGCGTTAAGGTCATATAGGAAACTTGTGATATGGAGGGAAGTGAGGTTGGGGAACCTGTGGCATAGCGTCTGGATATAAGGGAGCGTTGAGGTGTAGATAGTGAAAGAAGATCGAAGACGGTTGGTGATGGAGAGAAACTTTTTGGAAACGAGAGAAACAGGTTTCAAGTAACAGTAGTTGTCGTCAACAACGAGGAATGTGCAGATTGATTCCCAACATTCATCTGGTAAATGTAAAGCTCCTGTTGCTGGGATTAGTTTAGTTTCAGAAAGTGGTTGTTGTTGTTGTTGTTGGTGTGAAGAAGAACAAGAATAAGAAGCTTTGAGAGAATTTCTTGTTGTTCTCTTCCTTTTCATTGTGGAGGAATTCATCTGCCGCACAGGATTTAAGGAGAAAGGAATTTGAAGGTTTAGGTTAGATTTGGTGTGACTGATTATGTGAGTATTTAAACTTGAGTCTAGGCTCTTTCTTTTTTTTTTCTTAATAGATTTGTTCTATTTATTTATGCTCAATTTGTCATTCATCTATGAAATAGATAAGCACGAGTGTGGAATTAGTGAGGTTAATCTGTTAATAACTGCATCTCACAAAGTGTAGAGAAAAAAGAGGAAGCTAAGCTACTATTGATCATGCTTAAAAAATACTAGAGGGTTACTTGCATCTCCTAGAATTTTGGAAGAAAGTGGAATACAATAAGGATTACTTGGCAACTATTCCTACTTTTCCCCCAAAAAAAAATTACTTTCTTGAAATTTTGGGCGATGACACAAAGCCGCCGTACAATCTTTATAATTTCACTTTTCTCCCAAAGAGGAACAACCGCCACCTAGTAATGATAATCAATGTTTTAAAAATCGGACCGGACCGGCCGGTTCGACCGGTTCACCCGGGAACCGGACTCAGTACCGGTCCGGAATGCCTTGCTGAACCGCTAGTCTTAAAAATCGGTGGAAAAACCGGTGTGAACCGGAAAAACCGGTGAACCGGTTCCGGTTCTCAAAAACCGCTCGTTCAAAAAAATAATTAAATTTTCGTTTTTTTTCCATTATTATATTTTTTTCCCATGAAAAAAATGGGAAAATCAAACGCATCAGAACAGGTGAAATTTTTTAAAACAGAGAAACAATTTTTCATTTGATATCTAAAGCACAACAAGAAGAGAAGGGAAGAATATGAGTCTATTTGGCAATGATTCGGCTGTTCTGATATTTTTTGTGTTTTGTTGTTGCTGCTGAGCAATCAGATTTTGGGTAGTATTGCTGCTGAGATTTTGTGGTGTTGTGGATATTTGGTTGAACTTGTTGTATTTCTTCTAGATTTTCCTTTTAGTATGTTTATCCTCTAGTTTATAGACCTGTGAGTATATGTTAAAAGAATGATATGAAGAAGTTACAAAGCAAAAAAGCAATGAGAAGGTGGTGTGCGGCGCATAACAAGTTTAAGGGAGGAAAATTAGCAAATTGCTTTTTTCGCCCCTACTATTGCTCCCAGACCCCCCAAAAATCCCAAAATACCCTCAGTTTAGTCCCAGGGAAATTCGGTACCTTTTTACTATAATAGTATTATTTCGGTACGTAGAAACCGAAGTGATGTTAAGTGGCTACACATACGCGTTCAGACAGCAAGTTTGATGCAAAAATTTAAAAAATATATAGGTTCGGTAGAACCATACCGAATACGCGTGTTTTCGGTAGCTTTCTACCGAACACGCTGGAAATCGGTAGGTTCGTACCGAAGTGTAGTAATATAGCAGTAAACTTCGCAAACCTGCATATCAGTTTCTCCAAAACACAAGTCAACAAAATCTAGGGCGATTCTAGGGTTCTAATCGCAAAATCGAAGGTTAACAACAACAACAAGGTTTAATTCGTTCACAACAACTCATCCATCAGCAGAATTCGCAAATTAGAGGATTGAAAATTCGTGGTTTTTATTGAAACACTTGAACAAGTAAGTATTTTAAATAACCTATCTCATTTACTTGCTTTTGACTGGGTTCTTGATTATATTTTTATGATGTTATGATTAATATGTTGATTCCACGAAATTGGAATGTTAATTTAATTAATGTATAGGGTTTGGATTTTTATTTAGGTTAATGTGCTCCAACTGTTTGATAAAATGCCTGAATGAAAACTTTTCTTGATAAAATGCTGGATTTATTGATAAAATGCCTGGATGATATTGATTGTTATATGCTGGATTTATTGATAAAATGCCTGGATGATGTTGATTGTTATGATGTGCTACAACTGTTATGATGTTTTGATAAAATGTTATGTATTTTGTTATAGGAAAGACGGATGAAGTAGGACGAACGAGAGATGGTAGGGTAAGCAAAGCACATGGCTCTGCCCGTAGAGAACGCTTGAATGTCGATAAAATTCCAAGTGGGTCTAAGGGAAAAACTGTTGTAGTTGCTGGATCGGCTCAAGCTCAAGAGGAGGAGCCTGATGATGAAAATGAAGAACAAATGGAAGTTGAAACTGAACCGGGATTGGAAGAGCAAGAAGATGAAGACGATTTGAGTGATTTTTTTGATTTTGGAGATGAAGAGGATGAGGAAGAGCAAGAGCAAGAGCAAGAAGTAGAAGCACAAGGAGAACCGCAATCACCACCACCACAAAAAAAAGAACGGAAAAAAATACAAGAACAACACAAGGAAGAAACCCACCACGTGCCGGTGAAGGCAAAGTTTCAAGTTACCCTGGTGGTCCAACAGACTTGTCGTTGTTGCCGGGTTTTGGAAAGCATGTTGCCGTGTCATTGTGGAGAGGAGAGGTAAATTCGTATTTTAATTAATTCCTGTCCAATTTTCAATCACATTACAATAAAACACGAAACACTTTACAATGAAACACGGAACATCCTTAATTAATACGTTACAATGAAACATGAAATATCATGAATTAAACACATTACACTGAAATTAAAGACATAACATAAAACATCGGAAGACATAAAATTAGCTTAATTTAACATAGCATACAAACGTCCCCCTTTTGGATCAATTAAAATTTGATTAAACATGGAACGCACATCATCATCATCTTTCAATTGTTTCCACCCGTATTTCTTTGGTGCATCTTCAAATGAATTGCTTGAACAGTCAGCTGCCAGATCGACCCACATTTATGCATACCCAAGTTTCGCAATTTTCAGTTGTTTGCCTTGTGCATAATGATACATGATTTCAATTCTATTTTTGATTGATTCAACAATTGTTAGACTGGTATCCAATGCAAGGGTGAACAACTCTTTGTTACCCTGAAACTAGACAGAAAACTGATATGTTTCTACCGGATTGCGAGAACCACCAGAACCACGTGAGGATGACATAGTTAAGAATTGAAAATTGAAAAAACTAGTAAATAAATTGAAACGGAGTTGTGATTTATCTGAATACGCATCCATATATTTATATAATTTGTTGCTTGATTACATCCACAAAAAGTGTCGGTTACATTTCAACCACAAAAAGTGTCGGTTACATTTCAACCACAAAAAGTGTCGGTTACATTTCAACCACAAAAAGTGTCGGTTACATTACAACCACAAAAAGTGTCGGTTACATTACAACCACATAAAGTGTCGGTTACAAACTTAGTCCACAATAATGGGATCATCTTTATTCGTCTCCAACTCCATGTCACATTTTTCATTCTTTATCAGTTCGTCAAACTCACTCATCCGATCCAAAAAGGTATCCTCCCAAGTCTCAGCCTCTGGCGCACGATGAGTTTTCCATTCCTTGCAACTTGGAGGCAGTGGACACCCTGACTTCAATTTTACATACACACGATGATTTGGAACCATACCAACACAAATAATCCGTGAAGATTGGATCCAATGGTGGACGACCGCGGATTGGAAAAAAGGTTTCAGATTGACCAATACGATGAGTAGTCAATTCAACTACAACGCGGTTGTAGGCGGTTGCAAGGATATGCCCCATATCTGAAAATGTAAACCAATTCTCTACTGGCGCAATTCCACTCTTAGGCATAACTTTTGGAGGGTACAAACCATTGAGAATGTATTCAAATCGTTCCTTAGTACCATATATTGCTTCGTACTCTTTCCTAAACATGGTTAACTCTCTAATTAGTTTAGCCCGAACCAATCCTTGATTTTCTTCACCCTTATTAAAACACTCTGCAGCAACGCGAAATCCACAATGACCGTCACCCTTAACATCAATAATATCCTCTATATGATTGAATGCATGAAGAGTGGCATATACTCCATGTATTTAATTGAACGGCAAGGTAAAACATTAGGAGACAAATTACCAATGCGAGCAGTCTTCCTTTTGGGCTTCGATGATTTTGACTGTGATGCTTGAGAGTCAGGAAATTGTTCATCAATGTACTCCCAATAAGATGGAGATCTGGTGGTCGAACTATTGCATTTAGCTGACTTTCCCCGCTTTTTGGCCCCTTTTGTATCTACCTGCTTGATCGGTGGAGTCAATGATGTAATTTCTGGATAAGCTATCAGACGCAATTGATCCCTGATTTGTAGCTTCATACTATGATCTGATGATTTCAACCGTTCCTAAAACAAACAAAAATATTTATTTAAATACTTAAACCTGAAAGTCAATGTTCTGGTCTAAAATATAAAGTGTATAATTATGTCGGTTACCTGAATTACATTAAACTCTTGCAAGCAGTCAACTTCACCATCAACAGTTTCATCAATCTATAATCTCTTCCAATGAGTGTTAACCTCATCTAGTCTAATAGGTAGCTTTTTTTCAATCTTCAAAGCTATTAAACAAGCACACGATAACCTATATGTTTTCTTTATCACACAACCACACTTTTTTCGATTCCTCCCGCAATCGCGTGATCGAATTTCTTCACCGCGAATAAAGTGTAAGGCCTGTCGAGAGATGTTATACACCAACTTAATGTACAAAAAATGATTTTTAAAATAATGTTCAACAGCAGTAGTACTCTGTCCAAATGACGTCTTTATCTTAGTCAGCTGGTTTGGGACCATTTGATTTATTGCCTCCCAACCCTTGACCAAATTACCCTTACAATCCGTCAAATATTATTTTAGCGCACCATGTTGTGACTCAACTCTGTTGGTGGTAGTGTTCCCAATGTGCATAACACTGTCTGTCCATCCACTCACAAATTTTTCCTTCACCGGATCAAGGACTGTAGTTTCAACATATTTGACAAAATTTGGAAAATTTTCAAACACTTTCCTGAAATCAACAACTGCAGTCGTATATGACTCTTCTGAAGTCGAATCTACAATTGAATTCCATTGAAGTTTGAGTGTCTTAAGTAACTGAAACATCTTTTCGTCTTTTGCTTTGCAAAGGGCCTTAAACTTAGCTTTCACATTTTTATAAACATGAACCCGACACACTAAAACAGTTAAATTCGAAAAAACCTTTGCAACAGCATTCATCAATGACTTATCCCTATCGGTGACAATGACCTTCGGAAAGGTCTCCTTACTTATCAAAAGACTCTTACATGTCTCAAGAGCCCATACAAAATTATCTTCTTTTTCATTCGCGATATAGGCAAATCCAACATTGTACGATTCCTCAGTTGACGTTACACCGACTATCTCAAATAAAGGCATTTTATACTTGTTTGTTTTGTACGTTGAATCCATCATCAAAACAGTCGGGAAAGTGTTAAACAATTTAATACTCTCAGGATGTGCCCAAAAAATGTCTTGTATAGTTGTGGAGTCACCAATTGTTCTACACTTGTGAAAATATTTGTGAGTTTCACAACACTTCAAGAGATGTTGCAATTCAGAGAGTTCACCCCTAACATCTGTTTTAAACCTCTGGCGCGCATTGTATATTTGCTTCATATTTGTCTTGCTATCTGGATTTCGCCCTTTCAACATCGTCATAATGTTCTTCGGCGCCACCAAATTCTTAGTCAACTCGCGTACACACTCCTTCTCCTCCGGTTTTAAGCGTCCAACAAGAAGATGACCTTCTAATGTTTTTGACATCTCATGGTTATGTTCACCACACACAACACTTAGACTCCATTGTTCTGATGCCAAATAATAACCTCGCAGCCTGAACGGACACAATGTTTTCCTCGTAGCTGTGTCTTCTTTCTTTGATTTCTTTTTCCTTTCTTTGTAAACACCACCTCTTTCACATCCCAATATAAAAAACTTTTTCCTATTATAAGCCCCATTGTCTGATTTCCAAATCACAATAGAAAATCCAGCGATCAGAGCCTGTCGTTTACACCAATAAATCATGACATCTCGCACCTTCATCTTTTCACAATTTACAAAATATTTGCCGGTGTCAACAACAACATTAGATTGTTCGTCATCGGGTTCCACAACATTGGGTTGAACGACGACAGGTATGTCGGGTTCATCAATGTTTGGTTTCAATTCAATAGTAGGAGGTTCAGCCATTACAAAAAACCTACGCTATCAACCAAACACAAAAAAAGCAAGTTATACACTATTTCGGTAGCTACGTACCGAAAGGGTACATTTCGGTAGCTACCTACCGAAAAATGTTCATTTCGGTAGCGATTTACCAGAAAATGTATTGACAGCAAAACCAAGCAAATTCGAAAAATAAACGGATTAAAGCGCTTATTACCTGTTGTATGGCAACCAATCAGTGTAGGAACCCTCTATGGATGTATAAACGTCGATTTCTTGCTTCTGAAACGCAAAAATACGCCTTAGATCGCAAACATTGTGATTGTGTGTTGAAGAGGTAATGAAAGTACAAGACTGTCAGCTAGACCCTATATAGACCAGTTTCGGTAGCTGCGTACCGAAATTGAGCGTGTTCAGCCCGTAGCTACCGAAACTGTTAATTTTTTTAAAAAAATACATGTTTTCGGTAGAAAGTTACCGAACACGTATATTTATGTTATAAACCACGCCAACAATGTAACGTGACATGAGTTCGGTAACTAGGTACCGAAATGTCTTGGAGTTGGTAACTTCTTACCGAATGCTTCAAAGGGCAAATGGGTCATGCAGGGGGGCCTGGGAGCAAATGATAGGGGCGAAAAAAGCAATTTTCGGAAAATTAGGGTTATTGTTTTTTAAAGTGAAACTAATTGGGCCTAAGTTTTAGGTTTTGATCCATTTCCTTTTTTTTACTTTTCTCTTTTTTTCTTTTGAAGCATATCTTTCTTCTTAATTTTTTTAGGTATATTCTTTATTAAAAACGGAAATAATTAATTATTGCATTAGGCACAGAATCATTGTTATTAAATTTATCAAAAATTTTATTTTTTAGATTTGTTATTGTTGTGTTTTCTTTAAAAAATTATATGTTTTTGATAAAAAAAAAGTTATTACGTGTATTTGGTATGAATTGATGTATTTTTACTTTATTAGTTACAACTTTAAATTAATTACTTATAAAAATTAACACTAAATATATTAATATTGATTTATTTATTAAGTATCCGGTTCAATCGGTTTAATGACGGTCCAACCGGTCCGACCAGTTGACCCATGAACCAGAGGTCTCAACGGTTCGTTCTCCGATCCGGTTTTTAAAACATTGATGATAATAAAGGACAGATCCAACTGTGAAATATCTTGCTAATGCGGAAAATGGGAATAATGAAGTGGAGGTAAAAAAGTTTTAAGGTGAAACTAAGAACTCCTAACTTATTAATGCATCTCACCCCAAAGGAATTGTCTGGCCCTTTTGAGATAACAAGAAAAATGAAGAATGGTGTAGGTGGATAATTGCGGATGGAATGATGGGGTAGCTAGTAAAGTGCGTGAGAAGGATATAAAACAACAGTGATGCGATACGGTACGACAAGCTTGTCGTGCAAAATTGGACGATAAGTTGAAAACACGCTTGATTTTGATGAGTCACTCTATAACATGTTCTATTTCATTGGCACAAGATCTATTTTTTAAATAAAAGTTAAAGAATCAAAACACAAACTTAAAACTGGATATACCATATTGTCCACCATCTGCATCATTGAGTCGGTGTTACTTCTTGCAACAACAACACATCACTCCCATCATCAATTTCAATCGGTTAATTACTTTAGCTCAATATCATGTTCATTTCCAAGTTGCAACAATAACTGATTTCTTTTTAAGTAGGAAATGTTAAAAGAGTTAAAGAGTACCACATCAATTGCGAGATAACTTGAATATATATTTACAAAGTAGATAATCTACCAAATACTTAGCAGAAAAAGTTCCTTCCAACTATAAATGTAAATATTTTTACATTTATATTCGATCAAATCATGGTAGCAAATATTTTACGAACTAATCTAACAAAATAACATTGTGAAATGATTTAACTAAAAGCACGCGTAAAAATATTTTATACTATTGTTCATGCGAACTTAGGTCAGTTGGTAACGATATCAGAAGTTGTGATCCGAACTCCAAACAATTCACTTATTCATCTTAAAAATGAAATTTTTAATCAATAGATTATTTTTAAAAAAAAAATCTTTAGTGTATTCAAATTAAATCTTAAAATAAAATAAATATAAATATTGTGTATAAAAAATATAACATCTTGTGCCAATGAATGAAATATAGTGCTACGATGCAAGCAAAATTGGTGAAAGAGGGTATAATGTATATGTGACCAGTTTTTTTGACTCAAGTATATGTGACCACCGCATAATACTAGCATTTTTTTTTTTACTAAAATACTAGCATGTTATAAAACAAAAAAAAAACGTATTCGTGCACTTGTGACAACAAATGGCGTCGTGCACTAAAGCATTTTCCATAAAACAAATGTGGGAGGTGGAATATGAAAAGAAATAAAAGATTGAGAAGGGGAAAAAATGGTGAAAAGGAAAAGGAAGGAAGAAGGCACGCCATAGTTTAAGAGTGCAAAAAGTCGAACCAAATTAATGAGAGACAACCTACGAAGTCCGGATACGTGACACGATACCCATACGACATTACTAGTACTATCCAAAAATCATGGATTTGGATCCTCTCCAATTTTTCTTCTCATGTTTTCTCTCCAATTGTTCATCTAATGGTTGGGAAATCATAAAAAAGTAAAAAACATTTAAGAAGAGAGAGAAGAAAAGTGATTCATTGGTTAAGATCACTACCACATGACCAACATGAGAGAAAAAATTGGAGAGGATCCAAATCCAAAAATCATCATTGGTTCAACCCAAAAAAGACATAGTTAGACAATACATAAAAACATCATACTCTAACATTCATTATTTTAGAGGAAACACAAATTGTATAAGTCTATTCTCCTCCATTCTATCATCAAAGGACATTAATTGTCCAATACTTCTTTGATACGTATATCGGAGAAGTATATCGGTAATTTTTTTTTAAATAATATTAATCGTATGATACTTTTCCGATACGAGTATCTATACGTATCGAACGAGTATCGGTATCGAATATGT
Source organism: Trifolium subterraneum (assembly GCA_951799995.1). Classification (NCBI taxonomy): domain Eukaryota; kingdom Viridiplantae; phylum Streptophyta; class Magnoliopsida; order Fabales; family Fabaceae; genus Trifolium; species Trifolium subterraneum. The sequence continues at coordinate 47,167,359 of OX637464.1, read as the reverse complement.
ATCGGATACAATACTTCGCCATTTTTAAAGTATCGAGACTTTGATAGAAGACTTACTATTACTATTTTTTCTATTTTTGCATTATAATAAAAATGATTGAACAAATACTTGAAAGATATAAGCACGCAAAGAAGTGGGACTGTCATAAGAACAACGAAAAGTCAAAGCATAAAACAAAAACTAAGAATATAAAGAGTCTTTCTGCTGGGTGTTCTTTTATTTTTAGCGGCCTTTGTGTTTCTCTCCGAGTCCTTTTTTGTGGGCTAATGAATTTATGACTCTTGAGGGTTTTTTTTTTTCCTTGATAAAAAACTTTAGGTTTTAGGGATTTAAAATCGTAGCTTGGGTTGCCTTACCCTTGGGCTGGCCTGCAAAGAGTAAGCATATCAGAATAATCTGATTATACCGACGATCCAAATAAATTCAAAACCAATATGGTTTGGTTCCGTTCTTGGATTCAATTTTTAAGAATCGAACCAATAGGTATATTGTTATCATATATTTGTTTATTTACTGTTCTATATTCTAACTTTGCATATACCGTTTCAATGGTGAAATTAAAAATATATTCAAAGTTCTATATTCTAACTATTATAGTAACACACTTGATTCCTTTCTAAATTGGCAATAATCAGGGTTTCAATATATTGTAAAACACTTGGTTAATTCAATTTTCTCTTTCGATTTTATAGTAACACACGTGATTCCTTTCTAAATTGGTAATAATTAGGGTTTCGATTTTTTGTAAAGCAGTTGGTTAATTTCTAAAGATATAATAATCGTTTTCGGAATGAGTTTTCTATTGAAATAAATTATTAGGGTTAACAAACAAACTCAGTGGGATTTGTCAAGTAGTTTATAACAAAAATTGTATGTTTTTTCTTATAATTTAATGGCAATAACATACATGATTCTAGTATTTCTATTTCTTTCAAGTGGAGTTGAATTGTTGAAGTATTTTCTCAAAAGGAAATTGACGGAAAAAGTTTCATAAATATGTCATTGCTGAACTTGACATATACAAATATGCTAGTTAGTATTTCATATATAAATCTTATTTACAAAATGGGGATTTAGAATGATACTTCCTACGTGACCTGCGGGTACCGGTAAATACAGTATTTTTTAAAAAACAAGGTATGATGTATAATATTTTTAAAAATATAATTATATAAATAAAATTACATTGTTAAAACAAATAATTAAACATACAAAAACCGTTGTTTAAAAGTAATTCAAATCAATGGTGTTAAAATCATGTTTGTTTTCACCTATTGAATTTTTACGATTTAATTTTCTATAAAATCAATAAAGATAAATTTTATCATATTAGTTATAATAAATACAATATCATATCGAGAAACACATAATTTTTCATTTTATATATATATATATATATATATATATATATATATAATTATAGGAGAAACAATTATTTCCACTTAAATTTTTACAATTATTTTTTATAATAGTATATCCTTTTTAATAAGCAAAAGTTCATGATTGAATAATTGATTATCTGATCTATATTATAGACCAAGTATATTAATTATTCAATGATGCTAAAATGAGAATTTTTCTTATAAAAGGGGGCAGAGGAAATATATTAAGAGTTAGATAGATACTCCCTCCGGTCCATATTATAAGGAACAATTTGGAGAAAAAAATTGGTCCTTTTTATAAGAAACTTTGACCAATTTTCAAATGTTTTAAATGTTTAATTTCACTTGTGCCCTTATTTATTATGAGTGAGAATATTAAAAATAAGAAGTTAGTTGAATTGAGAGTAATTAAATAAGGGTATACATGAAATAAATTTAAAATTAGAAGAATATTAAATGAAAATAACTATGTAGAATGTGCTTCATTGGTATGTGTAATTTTTTCAAATTGTTCCTTATAATATGGACCAGAGGGAGTAATCATTTTTAGTACTCGTCTATCCCCAACAAAGTCTCTCTTGTTTTTATGCATGTGTGCAAAAAAAAAAATATACAAAAAGAATAGATGAAAACAAGTGAGAAACAAAACAAACAAGAAATTACATTTTGATGAAATATAATATAGCAAAATTTTATGTGCTTATTTAAATATAATAAGTTTTTTCGGTAGATAAACGAAATGATGTCCGACATAACAAGTTCGACATTTTTTGGTCTATATAATAAGTTTTACGTGTTGTATTTGGTCTATATAATAAATTTAAGGCTTAATTAGTTCAATGGTCCCTTAAAGACATTTTAGGTTTCACAATGGTCCCTTAAAAGAAGAAAAAAAAGGTATAGATTGGTCCCTTAAAGAATCTCCGTTAGTCATTTTGGTCTCTTCCATTAGTTTTTGGCAAAAAACGTTAAATGATGAACACATACCACTATTCATCTTCTTCATCATTCTTCATCTCTCTTGGGACCCAGAAATTGTAGGAAAAAAAATACAAAAACTTCATCTTTTTCATTAATATCATAAAAAATAAACTCAAATCTTCAATCAACCTTCAAATAAACCCAAAAAAATTCATCTTCTTCCTCAATTTTTCATCATCATCATCTTCTTCCTCAATTTGTCTCTTCAATTACATTTTTGTCTCTTTGACCTAACCACCACAACCACTCATACTCCATCACCATCATCAGTAATAATTAAGAGTTTTTGTTGGGTTTGATGAGATTAAATTTGGAAAGTAAAGATGAAATCCAAAGTTGGATTTGTTGGAGATTTAACATTTAGCTAGGATTTAGAGTTTTTGTTTGGAGATTTGAAATTTTGATAAAAGTTAAGAGCAGGGGCGACCCTATACCATGGGCAAGATGTGTCATGACATAGGGCCTCTTAAAAATAAGGTCCTCAAAAAAAAATTATAGGGTAATAGTATTAGTATATTATGGGATGTAAAAAATAATTATATTATAATACTGTTAGGTCCAGACCCAATTTTTGTAAAACAAAAAAAGAATAGTACTAGAGTAACAAAACGCGTATGATAAAAAATAAAACTAATTAAGTAGCTATATTGTATTTTGTTGTTATTGTTAGACAACGAATCTTTTTTATGTTATTTGCAATTTAAATTGATGATGTTTTTTTTATACAAAAATTTATGTTTCTTTATTAAAGAACCACTTTTATATTTTTGCAGATGACCTCCAAAAACTCGGAGACGCCCCTGGTTAAGAGTTTTGCAATTTCGGAATTTATTTATTTTTGAATTTGTTTTGAACTTTTTGGTTTGAATGATGAAATTGTGAAAAAAATGATGAAGGAATGGAGGATGGAGAAGATGAAACAAAAATTTGTTGGTGACGGTGCACTCTTAGATCTGGTGGACATGCAAAATTTAATAGTTGTTTTTCTTTCAAAAAGATCCAATTAATAGTTAAGATTAAAAAATATATTGTAGTATATAGTGGACCACCTTTAATGTTGGTCCACCTAATACATTGTGGTTGATAAATTAACAGAAGAGACCAATGTGACAAACGGAGATGTCTTTAAGGACCAATCCAGACCTTTTTTCTTTAAGGGACCAATTATGAAACCTAAAATGTCTTTAAGGGATCTTTGAACTAATTAAGCCTAAATTTAAAAAGTAAATTTTAACTCCAAATGCATGATCTAATGGTAAAAAGACAGGTCTTGAATTTGAGAGGTCTCGGGTTTGAGTCCCGCTAGTGTCTTTGGAGGGAATTCGGGTACGATCCATTTTCCTTGTATCCTTTTAATCCATTCCAACCGTCAGATGAATGACACGTGTTAAAAAAATAATCTAAAGGATGAAATTAAAAATCTAAAATAATTGTTTATTTAATAAAAGAAAAAGGATTAAATTAAATCAAAAGCATGTCCATCCTCTTCCTCTCATCTTCACCGATGTCCATCCTCTTCCTCTCATCGGCGCCGATTCACCCACCATTGGAGCCGTCGTGCTTCAATTTTTTTTTCCATCTCATCACTCTGTCTTCCTCTCTCATCTTTGTGCTGCCCCCTTTCTTCCTCTCTCATCTCTGTGCCGCCGCTTCCTTTCTGTCCGTTCTCCGACGCTCTTTTTCCTTATCGAAATTGCACTATTTCTATACAAGAAGTTTTGTCTCAATCATTATCAAGTGTTAGATAATCTCAGTCCATTCATGGAGAAGCACAACAAGAACAACTAACATCATAAAATTTATTTTATTTCAATTTCACTAGAATCTCATTCTCTTACTGCAAGAACAGAAAGAGGACAAAGAGAACGTGTGTGGAGAAGAGGTTAGGGAAGACAGGAAGAGGACAGCGCCTGCAGTGGAACTGATGCCGGTGAGAGGAAGAGGGACGAGCACCGGTGGCGGCACAATTGTGCAACAGAGATAGAAGAAGAAAAGACACGGGTTCTTTTGATTTCCTTTTTCTTTTATTAAATAAACAATTATTTTAATCTTTTAATTTCACCCATTAGATTATTTTTTATAAACACATGTCATTCATGTGACAGTTGGAATGGATTAAATGGATACAAGGAAAATGGATCATACCCGAACTCCTTTGGAGGAAGGTAAATGTATTATCTTTGTAAGTGTTCTTTGAGCCCTAAGGTCTTATCTGTTTTGGATTGAGACATCATCCCCTCACCCTAAAATTTGTATTATAAAAAAAAAAATCAAAACGTAAATTTTATCTAGTATAAGGATCAGAAGGATAGGGGTGTTTTATGGTTCAAAACCGAACCAAATCGAATTAGAATATATGGTTTATGAACCAAACCAAAATCAGTTTCATCAAAAATTGATTTATTTTATAAAACTGGTTTAGTTCAGTTAGACACGGGTTCTTTTGATTTCCTTTTTCTTTTATTAAATAAACAATTATTTTAATCTTTTAATTTCACCCATTAGATTATTTTTTTTATATAAACACATGTCATTCATGTGACAGTTGGAATGGATTAAATGGATACAAGGAAAATGGATCGTACCCGAACTCCTTTGGAGGAAGGTAAATGTATTATCTTTGTAAGTGTTCTTTGAGCCCTAAGGTCTTCCCTGCCTTGGATTGGGGCATCATCCCCTCACCCTAAAATTTGTGTTATAAAAAAAAATCGAAACATAAATTTTATCTAGTATAAGGATCAGAAGAATAGGGGTGTATATAATTCAAAACCGAACCAAATCGAATTAGAATATATGATTTATGGACTAATATATTTTATAAAACTGGTTTAGTTCAGTTAGAACTGGTTCAAAACCACTTTATAATATAAAAATAGTTTTTCTAATTCATTTTAAAATTTGTTTTTATTGAATTGGTACTAATACAAATATCATTTATTAAACCTATCCAACTTTTTTATAAAATAGATAATAAAGATGAATCCAATTTAACCAACTATTTTATAAAATTCAATGGATCACATATTTATTTTTGAAAAATTTACTTATTCTAAATAGATACAACGATATAATAAATTAAATATGATTGTAATTATTTTAAACCATATTAATAAATGATTTTTTTTATGATAAAAATTATTTTCTTTACATGAAGTTACTACTTATTATTATTTTTATAAATAAATTATCTTTTAAATTACTTTAAAACCATTTTTATTAATTAAAAAGTGAGTAATTTTCAAAACTATTTATTTATTTGAAATAAAAAAAATGCTTTTTAAAAGACATATTTTTTCCAATCAAATACCTATTTTTATTAAATAATTTAACAATTTTTTAAAATTTTAAAATTAAATAATAGTTTAAATATATATTATATTTATTATTAAATTAAATTTTAGTTTGGGCTCCATTTTCTTTTAGTTACAAATTGATTATTGGTTTATTTTTTCCATATTTGGACTGAGCTTTTTAAAATTGGTACAATTTAAATACTAATTTAGTTTATAGTATTCAATTTATTTGCACACCCGTACAGAAGGTGTACACTACATAGGCTAATAAATATTAGATAGGAAAAGATCCAAGAGTAAAATGAACATGGCATTGTGATAAAGAATTTCTTTTGGTATTTGAATTTGTATTTCTTTTGATAAAGAATTTGTGTTTTCTATGTATAGGACCATGTGGGAGAAGTTTCATTGTGTTGGATCAACACATTGCACCAAGAGTAATCATACATATGACTTTTACAACATATCTTTGCATAAAACTTAGAGACATTAATTAAATTTATGAGTTCTCTCATTTGTATATTGCTCAACATCAACTCGATCTTTTAACCAATGTAAAACCTTTAGTTCTAAAAGCTATGGAAGACCAAAAAAAAAAAGTATCCATTTTATGTCAATTACTTATTGAAATTCTGGCGCAGTCCAGATGGAGTACCGCATGAGGCAGCATCTGTTTCAACACAGTTCCCAGCAGAACATAATGAACAATTTAACAATAAAAAATAGAAATTAAAATAACACAGTATGTTGTTAACCCAGTTCGATGCAACTCATCTACTCTGGGGGATACCAATCAAGGAGAGAATCCACTATGATAATACTAGTGAGAAGTTATCAACAAAAAACCCGTTTACACTTATCACCTAGTCACTACCCGTGCTATCTTCAACCTAGGCTCACCTAGATCAGAGACCTTGTCCCTTCTCCTCTTAACCACACACCCAGTGTGATTGTAAAACGATACAAACAAAGTGGTGACACACACCAAGACACAAACTATCTCTTTACTTCAAAGCTTAGGAGAAGTTCACAATATTACAACTCAACTAACACAACCATCTTGTGCATTGATAAACAATAGCAGCACCAGAGACGTAAACAAAATAAAGCACAAGGCTTACAAAGACACGAAACCCTAAAAGACTACATCTTTGAAATTCTAATTTGACTCGGTTTCGGTAAATAAAATAGGTCCGAGTCTTCCTTTAAATAGCCACGAATTAGCATGGACTGATCATGAATTTCGTGCTTCACAAATAGCTTATATATAGGGAAGATCCAGTACAAACATATTCTTCAAGCAAATCCAATAAATCCCTAAAATATAGGCATATCTTTAGGGGCGATGCAAAATAGAGATATCTTCAAGAAATAACCTGAAATCCTTGTCTTGGGGAACAAGCAAGACGCTTAAAAGATTTACTTCACAATAAAATGCGAGATTCTCATGTAACAAACTTCTCACATTTTCTGGCTTCAACATGTTGTTCCAGATAGTGCCCCATCTGACTCTACATTTGACTAGATCTTGTTTTTGCAAAATGTATCCAATTTCAAAAACACAACAATCTCCCCCCTTGGCAAAATTTTGGCTAAAGCAATATTAGACAGGTTATGGAGAGATGCAATTCACGTCTTCCTTTAAGTCAACATAAGCACACAACTAGAAAAGAAGATAGAACACAATATGGCTATTTTCACAACTACACTTCAAGTAAATCATAGCACATAAAGAACCTGAGAGACTTGCACCAGCAGAATAAGCACATCTAGTCTCACAAAGAACAACATCAGAGAGAAATAAACTCTCTTAGTGGATTCACATATTGGGAGAAAAATAAATTCTCACCAAATAAATTTGAGTCTTCAAAAAAAAACTTCTCTTCAGAGACAAGGAAAAAATAAATTTCCAATCAATAAAGAAAAATAAATTCTAACACTTGGACATTCTGGATGGTATCCAAGATGGGGTAGCATCACCCAACAAATCATACAAGACACATGCATCAAAGGAACTCCCCCTCAACATATACAGTTCACTCCCTCTAAAATCAAGCATATTATGAAATATATTTTTCTCCCCCTCACTTCATGCATAGATACTCACACATTACACTTGCTGCTACACTACATACCATATGATATTCATCAATACAAACACACAACAAATATAGATCTAGATGTAGGAACAACTTCCAGCACATGCATCACACATGAATAAACATCTGCTCCCCCTCAATACAACACTCTCCCTTACTACATGCATATAAAACATTGTTACTCCCCCTCAATTTCACATACATCAGTACATAAGATCAAAGTGATCAAGGTGCGGTGGTTTCTCTAGACATAATTGAGTACATTAAATATTTAAGCATTGTTAAGTTACCCATATTGCTATGAATGATAACTAATTAAGCCACCCATATTTCTATGAATGATGACTAAGCACGATGAATCATCCACATTTCTATGGTTATAAGATTATGATCATGCCCTATGTTTTTAGAAAATGTTAATACTTTTAAGTATTTTTATGTACAATAAGCACATCCTTCAATACTCCCCTTTAATTACTATTCCTTCTTATGCATATCACATATTGCTACTGCATGCACATAGTCATAACATACTTCTTCAACTCCTTCTTCATCGTCCATAATGCCAGAAAATATCTTCCCTGGAGCTCACCTAGATACAGAACATGATGCCTACTCTGATACCAATTGAAATTATGGTGCAGTCCAGATGGGGCAGCATCTACTTCAACACAGTTCCCAGCAGAACATAATGGACAATTTAACAATAAAAAACAGAAATCAAAATAACACAGTATGTTGTTAACCGAGATCGATACAACTCATCTACTATGGGGGATACCAATCTAGGAGAGAATCTACTATGATAATACTAGTGAGAAGTTATCAGCAAACGACCCGTTTACACTTATCACCTAGTCACTACCAGTGCTATCTTCAACCTAGGCCCACCTAGATCAGAGACCCCGTCCCTTTCCCTCTTAACCACACACCAGTGTGATTGTAAAACGATACAAACAAAGTGGTGACACACACCAAGAAACAAACTATCTCCTTACTTCAAAGCTTAGGAGAAGTTCACAATATTACAACTCAACTAACACAACCATCTTGTGCATTGATAAACAATAGCAGCACCAGAGACGTATACAAAATAAAGCACAAGGCTTACAAAGACATGAAACCCTAAAAGACTACATCTTTGAAATTCTAATTTGATTCGGTTTCGGTAAATAAAATAGGTCTAAGTCTTCCTTTAAATAGCCACGAATTGGCATGGGCTGATCATGAATTTCGTGCTTCACAAATAGCTTATATATAGGGAAAATCCAGTACAAACATATTCTTCAAGCAAATCCAATAAATCCCTAAAATATAGGCATATCTTTAGGGGCGATGCAAAATAGCGATATCTTCAAGAAATAACCTGAAATCCTTGTCTTGGGGAACAAGCAAGACGTTTAAAAGATTTACTTCACAAATAAAACGCGAGATTCTCATGTAACAAACTTCTCACATTTTCTGGCTTCAGCATGTTGTTCCAGATAGTGCCTCATCTGACTCTACATCTGACTAGATCTTGTTTTTGCAAAATGTATCCAATTTCAAAAACACAACAATCTCCCCCTTGGCAAATTTTGGCTAAAGCAATATTAGACAGGTTATGGAGAGATGCAGTTCACGTCTTCCTTTAAGTCAACATAAGCACACAACTAGAAAAGAAGATAGAACACAATATACACTTCAAGTAAATCATAGCACATAAAGAACCTCCGAGACTTGCACCAGCGGAATAAGCACATCTAGTCTCACAAAGAACAACATCAGAGAGAAATAAACTCTCTTAGTGGATTCACATATTGGGAGAAAAATAAATTCTCACCAAATAAATTTGAGTCTTCAAAAAAAAACTTCTCATCAGAGACAAGGAAAAAATAAATTTCCAATCAATAAAGAAAAGTAAATTCTAACACTTGGACATTCTGGATGGTATCCAAGATGGGGTAGCATCACCCAACACATCATACAAGACACATGCATCAAAGGAACTCCCCCTCAACACATACAGTTCACTCCCCCTAAAATCAAGCATATTATGAAATATATTTTTCTCCCCCTCACTTCATGCATAGATACTCACACATTACACTTGCTGCTACACTATATACCATATGATATTCATCAATACAAACACACAACAGATAGAGATCTAGATGTAGGAACAACTTACAGCACATGCATCACACATGAATAAACATCTGCTTCCCCTCAATACAACACTCTCCCTTACTACATGCATATAAAACATTGTTACTCCCCCTCAATTTCACATACATCAGTTAATAAGATCAAAGTGATCAAGGCGCGGTGGTTTCTCTAGACATACTTGAGTACATTAAATATTTAAGCATTGTTAAGTTACCCATATTGCTATGAATGATAACTAATTAAGCCACCCATATTTCTATGAATGATGACTTAAGCATAAAAAGTCACCCATATTCCTATGAATGATGACTAAGCACGATGAATCATCCACATTTCTATGGTTATAAGATTATGATCATGCCCTATGCTTTTAGAAAATGTTAATACTTTTAAGTATTTTTATGTACAATAAGCACATCATTCAATACTCCCCTTTAATTACTATTCCTTCTCATGAATATAACATATTGCTACTGCATGCACACAGTCATAACATACTTCTTCAACTCCTTCTTCATCGTCCATAATGCCAGAAAATATCTTCCCTGGAGCTCACCCAGATACAGAACAGGATGCCTACTCTGATACCAATTGAAATTATGGTGCAGTCCAGATGGGCCAGCATCTACTTCAACACAGTTCCCAGCAGAACATAATGGACAATTTAACAATAAAAAACAGAAACCAAAATAACACAGTATGTTGTTAACCGAGTTCGATGCAACTCATCTACTTTGGGGGATACCAATCTAGGAGAGAATCTACTATGATAATACTAGTGAGAAGTTATCAGCAAACGACCCGTTTACACTTATCACATAGTCACTACCAGTGCTATCTTCAACCTAGGACCACCTAGATCAGAGACCCCGTCCCTTTCCCTCTTAACCACACACCAGTGTGATTGTAAAACGATACAAACAAAGTGGTGACACACACTAAGAAACAAACTATCTCCTTACTTCAAAGCTTAGGAGAAGTTCACAATATTATAACTCAACTAACACAACCATCTTGTGCATTGATAAACAATAGCAGCACCAGAGACGTATACAAAATAAAGCACAAGACTTACAAAGACACGAAACCCTGAAAGACTACATCTTTGATATTCTAATTTGATTCGGTTTCGGTAAATAAAATAGGTCTGAGTCTTCCTTTAAATAGCCACGAATTAGCATGGGCTGATCATTAATTTCGTGCTTCACAAATAGCTTAGATATAGGGAAAATCCAGTACAAACATATTCTTTAAGCAAATCCAATAAATCCCTAAAATATAGGCATATCTTTAGGGGCGATGCAAAATAGCGATATCTTCAGGCAATAACCTGAAATCCTTGTCATGGGGAATAAGCCAAACGCTTAAAAGATTTACTTCACAAATAAAACGCGAGATTCTCATGTAACAAACTTCTCACATTTTCTGGCTTCAAGGTGTTGTTCCAGATGTTGCCCCATCTGACTAGATCTTATTTTTGCAAAATGTAGTCAATTTCAAAAACCTAACACTTATAAGCATTTCGTAAAAACTTGTTATTGTAGTGGGACTTATAAATTTTATATCAAACTTTTTTTTAACAACTAAAATTGAATATATTAATAAAACAGCCTCGTCAGCCAAATTTTATATCAAACTTGTTTTTAAACTAAATAACCAAATTTCAATCAAAATTGCTAAATACAAATGTTCACCCAACTATATATATAGAAACTTACAAAACTATGATATTCCACTAATTTGAATAGAACTACAACATGATTTATATCATATATAAATTAATGAATTACAAGGATATTACATATATGGACAGAAATAGATAAATACAAAGTTTTCACAAAACATTACAACCACAAAGGTGATGTATGGACCAAGTCAATAAACTTCAACATTAAATTCAACCATAATCTCAACCGCCACAACCGCCTCCACACCCTCCGCCGCATCCACCTCCACTGCCTCCATCACCACCACCACTTCCATGTCCACCACTGTCTCCTCCATGATGACCATGATGTCCACCTGAAGATGTGTCAACAGGAGTTGTTGCTATAGCAGCAGTCATAAACACCATGTTACCATCTTTAGCACCACCATCATCTCTATATTTTGTGGCACTAACTTTAGAGCCATGGATGGCTTGAAATCCTCCACCTTTCTTGTGTTTGTTGTTATAATCACTTTTCTTTTCATGTCCGGAGCAAAAATTTCCCATATCTATATGTTTTTGGCTTTAAGTCTTAGGTTCCTATAATGCTTTAACCTTTATAGTATAATTTAAAATTTTTAGTCAACGACCCTGCTTACAAGAAACATTCTACGAAGTTCCACGCAATAGATAAGAGAATTATATATTTGTGTGCTACATACGTTACAAAACTAACGATAGAAGCAAGACTATTAATTTTAAAAAAAAATTAAAGACTTTTTTTTAGTCAAATAGTTTAATAGACAAAATTTAATCTTTTAAAGTGGATAAATGGAAATATCAAATACCAACAGTGAATTGATCGATCCCCTTAAACATGGGGTTAGGGATTCGATTCCTATAAAAAAAAAATGGGTGTATCGAATCTTCAACCTGGTCCCATATTACGTGCAATGCTAATGGGGATCAAAAGTTGTGATAGAAAATATTTGAAGGACTAAAAATTGTTGAAACTTGTTATAGAATTAAAAACAAAATTCAAAATACTTATAAGACCAAATATTTATTTACCCGTTTTTTTGCTAGCACCTCAAATCTACATTTTATATTATGTCCATTGAATTTTATATATAAATCATGTTATTACAATTTGATGACATTGTACATTATATTACATCAAATTAGCAAGTTTCTGAAATTCAGGGGTAAAAAATGCAAGTTTCTAAAAATCAAGATCGCATAACAATTTGATGAAACTCCTCTTACCTTTTGTGGACCATTTTTTTACAATACCTTATGTAGTACTTGATAACAATATTTCATAAATAACTTATACCTTTCTATTTTAATGACATAACTAACTAACTTATATATAAGTTAAATAATTTCTTTAATTTTTATAATTTAACATTAAAACCTTTTAAAAAAATATAATTTTTTTTTTTAAGAAATTAAATTAATCCACCCAAATTGGTTGAAAAAAATAATTTAATAAATGATATAATATTTTCTAATTGATTGATTTATTCTTACAGTAATAAATATACTGGTAACTAGTACAATTCCCTTTATTTCGACGTGGCATTGTCCAAACTCGAATCCAAAGCGGTCATTATAACCCCGGCTAACTAGAATAGTTTATTTTTTTAAATAATAGCTAACTAGAATAGTTAGTAGTTTATAGGATCCCAATAACCATAGATGGGAGGAGCATAAGTATGAGAATTTAGTTACCCAAAAGAGTACGAACACGTAGAAAGTTTGTCTATATGCTCCCAGACTTCTGCAATGAATAGGTTATGCAAAATTTCATTGTAAAGCATCAATGAAATTTACATTTGTTTTTGGGTGCTCCCTTAATTTACATTTACACTTCTATTGAAAAAAAAAATGAAAAAAAACGACTGCGCGCATATAGACCATTGTTTTAAAAACCGGACCGGCCGGGAACCGGCAGTCTACGCAATTTGGTCTAGGTGCAGGAACGGTTTTGCATTTGACCCGCTGAAAACCGGAATGAGCCGGCCGGTTCTCTGGTTGAACCGCGAACCAGAATAACCCAGACTGAACCGGACCGGATGGTTTAAGCTTGAATAATTAATTCAAAAAATTTCAAATGTGGCCACCACGTTGTGAACACATGACGTTTTGATAAAACAAAGGGAAACTTACCACTTGGCCAATTGAGTTTGATGTAATTATGTTACATCTAATTATATATAATTACTAGTAATTAGGGAATATAAAAATTCACGACATCATTTATAGTGACGAGACTTATGTTAATTTTTTTTTTTTGAATACCTATTAGTCAAAATATATTTGATTTTAAAATATAGTTTAATTTAAAACTATATATATATATATATATATATATATATATATAAAAGTATGATGCAATATATATGTTAGTCAAAATAAAATAAAAATAATGATGGAATGAGAAGTTTTTGAGTATATGAGTTTTTATATTTGATCAATATATTTTAGTATAATTATACTATTTTTAAAAATTTTAAATAAAGACCGGGTCAACAGTTATGCGGTCCGACCAGTGACCCACTGGTCCAACCAATAACCCAGTGACCCAGAGTTTCGACCGGGTCGATCACCGGTCCGGGTTTTAAAACTATGATATAGACTATCCAAAGAGTATATAATATGTAATTGAATTGAGTTAAAGAAATAGAAAAAAGTTTGTACCAAAAATTAAAAAGATAAGAAAGATGGCTTAATTAGTCTGTTGGTCCCTTAAAGATATTTTAAGTTTCACAATGGTCCCTTAAATAAAAAAAGGTCTGCATTAGTCCCTTAGTGATATCACCGTTTGCCACAATCCCGTTAATTTTTAACACCAAATGTATTAGATGGAGCAATATTGCATGTGGTTTACCATAAATATCAATAAATCTTTTAATTTAAGCCGTGTGATCTTGTTGGAAAAAATAGCCATTAAATTTTGAATGTCCACCGTATCTAATGGTGCACCATTATAAGCTAATTTTTCTCTCTATTTCTTCATCTTCTTCCCCCAACTTCTTTTTCACCTTCATCATCATCTTCAAACAAAATCAAAATGAAAAATTTTAAAAATAGCTTCTTCCTCAAATTAAAAAATAAACCCAAAAAATTCAAAAAGAACAACAACCAGACAACATCAGCTTTTTCGCAGAAACTTATTCCTCAAATCCCCACCTTTTTCGAACCACCACCTTCTTCCTCAAATACCCAGAAGAAAAAAAAACCAGATCTCAGAATTAGGAGTTTGCAAACCCAATTCCTTAAACCTCAAACTCATCTTCTCTTCACTCCACCTTGCTTCACAAACTCAATAATCTATTTTTCAACATACAAAACTCTCAAACTAGACATTGCAGATGGAAACGACTCACCACACCAACCCTTTTATAACAACTCAACAAAGCTTCTAAAAGCATCCTTTGCATAAACACCCATCAACAAAGGATTTTTGTTGTTCTATTTTAAAATCAACTCAGCAAAGGTTACAAAGAGAAACCGGTGGAGAAAAAAACCAAGAAGAAACAATTCGTTTTGTGGGTTTTGAAATTTGAGATCTGAAATTCGTTTTTGTGATTTTAGTTTACGGATTTAGTGGATTTGGTTTTGATTTAATTTGGATTTTTTTTTATGGAATTGTTGTTTGAAGTTATGTAGTTTCTAGATTTGTTTAATTTATGTGTTTTTGAATTTTAATTTTCTGAATTGAAGTGTGTATTTTAAGTTTGTTTGAAGATTTGGAATTTTGTTGTTGAATTTTATGAAATTGTTGATAAAGATGAAGAACAAGTGAAGGAGAAGATGAAGGAAGGAAAATAAAATTAGATGTTGGTGGTACACCTTTATAACCGTGGACTTGTGTAAAATTAACGGTTTTTTTTTAATTGATGGAAAGGATCATTTTGACGAGACATAGTTAAGGACCAATCCGAATCTTTTTTTTTTAAGGGACTATTTTAAGACCTAAAATGTATTTAAGGGACTAATAGACTAATTAAGCCCAAGAAAGATTAATAAAAATGCCAAAGGAAGGTGTGAAGTGATAGATATTGTTGGACTTTGACCAACGAAATTTCAAAGAGGAAAGGAGCAAAGAAAAATACCGAAGGATTAATATATCGTAAAAGACAAAACTAATACGGTACGTACAAGAAAAGATAGAAGAATTATATTTCAAAATCAATATAGTTTCTGACTTTCTTTTATTCCAAGTTCAGCCATATGGTTAGTAAAAATTAATATCACAAAAATAGTAATTTTTTACACTTTATTAATAATTGATTGATTTATTCTTATAGTAATTTTTGGATACCGATAATTCTTTAAATTGCAAATATAGAGATGTGTATCATAGTATCCAACTCATACCCACTCATTATCATCTCTAGCTCATTCATCTCACCATCTTGCCTATAAGAAATTTTTGAAGTTTTCATCATCATCAAATTAGTGTGATGTGTGGCCTTTATTTTGGACCAAAACTTGGACCACTTTTGAGCCGACCTCAAATCTTTAGTTTGTGACCATTTTGGCATTTTTTATTTTGACATATATATAGCATTACTCAATCTAAAATAAAAGTCTTTGAATATTAATAGATGACAAACTTTTACACACTCTTTTTTTCCATTTCTTTCCTATGCATCTATAGAACATGTACGAGATTTTACTAAGTATACAATCCAAAAATAAAATTTGCCTTCAACCCTCCTCATCCACCACATCCAGCTCCTCCTCAATCTCCGCCTCCGCCGCCTCCTCCATCATTGGCAACATCTGCGCATAGTCCGGCACAATCAATGCAACTTAGCAAATAAAAACTCTTCCTTCTATTCAGCGTAGGTTGATAATTAGAACCTTGAGGTCCTTTATAAGTTTTTTGAGGTCCTTTATAAGACTGTGTGACACTATTTTGTTTCTTCTTTCTTCCCAAGCAAAGAAGCCCCATAATAACAACCTTTTACTATTCACCCGAAAGAAACTCTTAGTTGAATTTTTTGATATAATGATTAAACCTCTTAGGCTCTTACTGAATTCTCTATGTAAATTTTTTTGCTGAAATCAAAGGCATGGCCTTGAGTAAATATATAGGTGACAAAGAAAGTGATATGAACAATTCTTTGTCCGTGTGTTAGTTTTGAAACTAAACAATTTTAATAGGAACTGGTAAGCTAAAGATTAATTAATTGAAATAAATTATTGAAAGACTATTTCCAGCATCAAAATATTTGTGACCGAGTAGAAACTTATTTCTTGAATGTTCATAGTTGAGACTAATTAAGATTAAGAAAAGGTCTTACCAACCCAAATCAAATATATATATATATATATATATATATGTCTTAGAAATCAAATATTTCTTTCTATTTCCGTAAAAAATATTGTAACTTTTTTCTTTTGTTTCTATTTTTGTTGTTTTTTTGATAAATTTTTCTTTTGTTTCTTTAAGCCATGCATACGGAAGTTATAGTAACGAATTTGGATTCCCTCGGATAAGCATAAATTTTCGCCATCCGATATTGTTAGTTTTATGTCGTTTTTTAAAACTTTAAGGTTAAGTTTGTTATGAGACAAGCGAATTCGGTTGCTCATATTTTTGCTCGGGCGGCCAATTCTTGGGCTAGCTTCATTATTCCCTTATGTATTGAATGAAATCATTAAGTTTGTTCGATTAAAAAAAACATATTTTAAATTTTAATTGGTTTTAAAATAATTTTTTTAAATATTATTTTTATTTTTAAAATTTATAAACTATTTTTAAAAAAAAATAATGATTAAACCTTTTATTAAAAAAAATACTGTAATACATTTATTTAATTTTAAAGCTATTTTTTATTTTTTTTTAAAATGTCACATAAGCAATTTTCTAGTTAAAAAAATCAACAGGGACTAGCAAATGTTAAATGGGATAAATTTGGGGGTTAAAATCGCACAATTGAAACTTGGGGGGCCAAAATCGCACAATTGTAAAATTTAGGGGGTTAAAATCCCACAATTGAAACTTATGGGGCCAAAATCGACAATTTTGAAACTGCTTTGAAGCCTTTATTTTATTATGATTAGCTAGTTTCCTTTTGATTGGGTTTTGCGAAAATGAACTTGTATTAATCTATGGGTTTCACACGTTACTTCTTGTATTAATACTCTTTTGATTAATTCAATTTTCTATTCAATTAATATTTGTGTTTAATGTTTTATGTGCGTTTACGAATGTTCATGTAACGATTTAGATTCATATTGATTAAGAGATAAATTATATGAATTGGACTTAAATTAACTGTTGAACCTTGTAATTGGTCTAGAGATAGAGAATTAAAGGTTGCGATTTATGGTTTAACAATCAACTTTGCCTATTTTAACTATCTGATTAGTCTAAGATATTAGACGATTATAGTTTAAAATATTGAGTTATACATCATGAGAATGGGTCCAACGGTTTAGTTCATCCATCCTAAGGGTATATATAACATCCATGTGAAATACAAGGGATTCGAAACAAACTTGATCGCTTTTTCTTTATTGATTTTTAATCTCAATCTTACTTTTAAAATTGTCAAACTAAATTGTTATGCAATCCCCCTCATTTTGTCTTGATTTTCTCCTAAGTATTTGTTTAATTGTTTTCGATTAAATTAGTCCCAATTCCTGTGAATTCGATATTTTACTACTTGATGATAATTTGTGCACTTGCCAATAAAATCTATCAAGTTATTACCTATAGAAAGCAAATTACAAGTTTCAACAAGCTTCCCAACGGTCATCTTCAACGGATCTATTTCTTCTGCCTATATAGAGCCACCAAGTTGAAGATTATCATCATGACTTATCAGTCTCTGAATATTAGAATTTGAGAGGCTTATACTCAACCACAAAAGTTAGCTTGAGAGTTGAAGTTTGCACTATATTATAAAGGTTATCTTTGCCATATCTCTAGCCAATGTGGGACTTCTAACTCACCCCCTCACGCCCAGCACTATTGGGCTTGGTGCGTCGAATCAACAACAACGGGTGGCCCAAATATGGGAGGTCTCCACAACAAACAATAAATGGATCTAGGATAGGCTCTGATACCATATTAGAATTTGAGAGGCATATACTCAACCACAAAAACTAGCTTGAGAGTTGAAGTTTGCACTATATTATAAAGGCTATCTTTGTCATATCTCTAGCCAATGTGGGACTTTTAACACTGATGCAATAACTCTATGAAATTCAAAAGTTGTATAAACACTTCTTCTGCTATCAACTCTGTTTAGAGAAAATTTAGAAAAAGCAAACCAAAATTCAACACTTCTTCTTGTGTTTTTCTCACCTTCACAATCAACCAAGCCTCATCCGCTAAGTAATGCACTACTTCTTAAAAATATTTTCTTCTAATTCAGACCACAACATTGTTCCCGTTAATCTATCATCTCTAAGATAATGTTATTATGTTGAAAGTCATTATGCAACTCAGTAAACATATTTGTGAGCATGTTATCCATGTTATCCTTTTGTAGATGTTACCCAAACTGTTCATCAAATATTTTTTCATATACGAGAATGAGATAACCTGACCCTTTGCAGTGGTATTATCAAGGTGCATGACACGATCAATTCATGCCCTCACAAATTACTCCATGACTGGTCCTAGTATTGTACCCTCAACATATGTAATGAACTCAGCCTATTGTGCACAACATTCTTTGAACGTGCTTAGGGAAGAATCCTAACTTGTATCACAAATCACGAACCCATGAAATCATCGGCTTGCGATCATCAAAATTCATTTGTATTGGCATAATCTTCTTTAATGTTTTTTTTTTTATAAAAAAAATAAAAAATTGGTATATGTTATCTTTCTTATCTTTAGAGTTAAAATTATATTTATACTACTAGGTTTAGTCTAGTGGTAAGAGGTTTGGGCAGCAAACATGAGGTCGGATTTAATTGATATGCACCGACGGTGTAAAATAATTTTACACTGTTAATCAATACCAACCATGTTTTCCGCGATATCACTCCACTTTACCCCATTTTCTTGACATACATGACAAAATGATGGTTATTTATTGGATGATGGTGTAAAACTATTTTATACCGTCGGTGCATATCAATTAAACTCTTAGGTTCGATTTTCATTGGCAACATTTAGATACTTTACTTTTTCTTTTCTTTTTTGGTCAAGTAGATACGTTACTTTTTAAATAAATTGTTAGATTACTTTCTTAGTAGATAAATAAATAGAGCATAAATAAATAGAACAAATCTATTATATAAAAAAAAAATAGAACAAATTCTACTATTATACTAAATAAAAAATAATAAACAAATCTTTTGTCAAAAAACAAAAATCTAGACTCAAGTTTAAATACCCGCATCACTCTTACCAAATCCAACCTAAACCTTCAAATACCTTTCTCTGTTTCTCCTAAACCCTGTGCGGCAGATGAGTTCCTCCACAATGAAAAGGAAGAGAACAACAAGAAATTCTCTCAAAGCTTCTTATTCTTGTTCTTCTTCTTCATGTTCACAACAACAACAACCACTTTCTGAAACTAAACTAATCCCAACAACAGGAGCTTTACATTTACCAGATGAATGTTGGGAATCAATCTGCACATTCCTCATCGACGATGACAACAACCGTCGCTACTTGAAATCTCTTTCCCTCGTTTCTAAAAAGTTCCTATCCATCACCAACCATCATCGATCTTCTTTAACTTTCTGCACCCCAATGCTCCTTTACACACAGACCCTATGCCACAGGTTCCCTAACCTCACCTCCATCCATATCACAGGTATCCTAGGTGACCTTAACGACCTTCTCTGCCAAATTTCAAAATTCCCATTCAACCTCAAATCGCTTAAACTCTCCAACATTAACAAATTCCCCACAAAAGGGTTACAAGTTTTGTCCAAAAAGATTACAACTTTGACCTCTCTCACATGTTTCAACATTGCTTCTCTCAATGCCAAACATTTTGTTCTTATCTCCAATTGTTTCCCTTTACTTGAAGAATTTCATCTTTGGCAAAACTCGTCTTTTCACAATTTTCAACATGGGTTAATGGCTATGTTAATGGCCCTTCCTAAATTTCGCAAGATTAATCTCTCTTGCAATTATGGTTATTATTATAGTATAAACGACTGGTTTCTTTTGAACTTGTGCAAGAATTGTGAGTTTCTTGAAGAAATTTTGATGTTGAACTGCCCATTATTAACTCAAGATGGCATTGCTTCTGCTATCCGTGAGAAACCATCTTTGACGTCTCTCTCCGTTAGTGTGTGGTCCAATGGAAGCCCTACCAACATTGGTTCACACTTTATTGACTCGTTGGTGAGTTTGAAGGGCTTAACTTGTCTTGATTTGTCGTGTTCGCAAATTTCCAATGAGTTACTTTCTTCTATTGCAATGGGAGGCCTTCCTTTGAGAAGGCTTGTCCTTCAATATTGCACCGGCTATAGTTATGCTGGACTCGCTTTTTTGTTATCCAAGTGTCAACATATACAACATTTGAATCTTCGTCGAACTAATTTTTTGAATGATCAACATGTTGTTCAATTGTCTTCGTTTATTGATAATTTGGTGTCCATAAACCTTAGTGAATGTAATATGCTCACAAAATTAGCCTTGTTTGCACTTGTTAGGGAATGTCCTTTACTTAGTGAGATCAAAATGGAAAATATTGGGAGTGAGATTGTAGAGGATTCTGATTCTTTGATGGATTTTAGGGTCTACCCTCAATTAAAGTCACTCCATTTAGCTAACAACTCATGGTTGAGTGATGAAAACATCAATACATTTGCTTTTATCTTCCCCAATTTACAGCTCTTGGATTTGAACTCATGCACTGACATATCTGAAGAAGCTATTGGTCAAGTTTTAAAGAGATGTTGTAATATTAGACATTTGAACTTATCAGGACTTAATCCACTTAGAATTAACTTTGTCTTGACATTGGAGGTGTTGAACTTGTCAAATTCTGGAATTGATGACAGTACACTCTACATGATTTCAAAAAGTTGTTCTGGGCTGTTGCAATTTGCCTTGAGAAATTGTGTAGATGTCACAGAGAAGGGAGTGATGCAAGTTGTAGAAAACTGCACACAACTTAGAGAGATAAATTTGCATGGATGCAGTAAAGTGGCTGCTGATGTTGTTGATTCAATGATATCGGTAAGGCCATCATTGAGAAAGATAGCGGCTCCTCCTAATTTTCGTTGTAGTAAAAGCAGGATGAAACAATTTTTGTGTTATGGATTCCTTGTTCAGGTTGAGAATAATGCCTAAATATCTTTTTAAAGATTTTATATTTAAATATAGTTTTAGATTCTTATTTAAAATAAGACAATATTAGGGTTTATGATTTATATTTATGTTTAGAATTTTAAAGATTTGTTTAGAATTTATAGGATTAGTTTGTTATTTAAAGATATGATTTGTTTTTATTTATAATGAGAAAGAAAAATAAAGAACATGAGAGTATTCTCCATGTAACAATATATTTTCTTCTCCACATAAGTTCAAACTCTAGGAAAGTGATCTGGTATATAATGCACAATGTAATGCAAGCACTTTGGTGTTATACAAAGTTTAAAATTACATTTCATTTCTTATTGGAAATACATATTTTCTTGTGCATGGGATAAGATTTATGGACAGTGTATAACACCAAGATACAGAGTAAGATTTATTGGAAATACATTTTTGGTGTTATACAAAGTAAGATTTATTGGAAATACATTTTTTTTTTGTCATAGGAAAATATATATTTTATTATTATGGACAGTGTATAACACCAAGATACAGAGCAGGGGATTTATTATGTTCTACTGCATATTTAGTATGAAACTTGTTGATTTTGTGTAGTAAAAATTAAAACTGTGATTAGTCTTAACAACTCTCACATCTCAACGCTCGATGAAAAATAGACACGCTTAGATATTGACTTAGCTTTGTTGCTGCAAACTGTTGGAACAAAGGCAGCTGCAAACTGTTTTTGGTTTTGCTGAATTAAGAATCCTTTGTGTATGGATAATTGGATATTCATTCCTTTGATAGAAGTTAAAACCTGTTATTATCTTTGTCTATGCTTTGTTCATGTGTTCCAAAGAACTCTTTGTCAACGCTTGTTATATCCAAGAATGAACCAACATGTTGCACCAATTCCAAGCACGATGCAAAGGATCAAATTCATCAGGGATCGGAGCAATGGTTCCATCCACAAATTCAAGCTTCATTTTGCCGCCAAGTTCTCGACGCATTGGTCGCGCCCAAGAATGATAATTGGAACCATTGAACTTTGGAGAAACGGTAACAGATGAAAATGGACTAGATTGATCAAGTTGGGGATCTGCAGGATTTGAAGCAGAGGTTCCTGCTATGGAAGAATTTCGTGGAGCCATGAAAGCGGAAACGAAGCTCTCTCAGATCGAGAGGCTCATGATACCATGTTGAGAAATGTGAATAGCTAGAGATAAAAATGAGAGAAAAAGAAGATAAAGTTCTCATTGTTTCAACAACTGAATGATACAATTGTAGACTTGGATATATATAGTAGTTCCAAGTAGTGTGCATGATAACAAATCTACACCTAATGTATGGAATTAAAACCAGCTATGCTAACTGAATCCTAACTACATTCTAACAGCATCAAAACTGTTATAACAGAAAGTGTAAGCTTATGGCTAGGATAGCTTGTAGCACAAGTTAGCTAGGACCACCATGTTCCTCCTCTATGTGGAGTGTTGGATCTTCATTCTCTTTATATTCAATAATCTCCACCCTTGTTTACATCTACTACCCTCCATGATTTCCATCAAAAAATGCTCGTTGAAATTACTGGAGAAGTTACTGAAGTTAGCAAAAGGTAAAATCATCCGCTGAAGTTACCTAACCAACATTCTCCTCATTGAAAAGGTATGTGCCTGAATGTAATTAAGTTATTCGATTCTCTACCTAAGCTACAACGGCTGGCTGATTACAAAGAGCAAAGAAAATGCTCGTTCCAAACTGTCAAGCAAAGATGGATTGATTGGATTCCTATATATATGGTATAAATTTAATTAATTCATTCCAATTAAGCTAAATTCATTACAGCTTCTTAGAATGGCCAAGTTATAGAAAAGAAGGGAAAAAATTAGAAAAAATAAAATGGATTCTCTATCGTTAGTTTTATAGTATAATCACCTACAAGTTTTCTCTCTATAAATCTAGCGGTCTTCAATCGACTGTACCATAAAACAGACCACAGAAATACAAGACTTAAAAAATAACAGAGCATTAACAATAATTTATGCATATTCTATCTACAACCCTCTATTTATAATCTAAATTACTAAATCATCTGGGAATCCTCCCATGATTATGAACATATTCGATACTAACAAATCGATGTTTTTATAAAATAAAAAAATTAAAAATAGATCAATAAAAAGATGTACATGAAGTATACCCCAACCTAATGGATTAATAACCTACCGCCTCCAAAAACATATGGAATGGAATTATACCTCTGTCTCATGTTAGCATATAAGATGATTGAATAGTTATAAACATCATACACAACCATGGCCACCACCATCACAAGTGCAACCGCCATTACCGGAGATAACATCACCATTTTGTCGAGGTTTGGTGCTTAGACAACAACATAAAAGAGCCACCAACAACATAAATCCCCATGCTGTAGCCAAAGCTTGTACCCAACTTAAGTAATTCTCCATTATTTTTCTCTTACATATATATTCCCCTATGTCTCTGCCTTTGATCTTCAACTCCTTTCATTACCTATAAATATATATACTACAATTATGAGTAATTAAGGATTGAAATCACCAAAGGGTGGTATGAATAATACTATATATATGATATATCTTTAACCTTTAGAGAATGAGAATAATGGTATCAATTGGGATGATGAGAGGTTTTTGGTGAGATATATGGATTGGTTAGCACATGGTGTGTGAGCTTGAAAGAGTGCAAAAAAACATGGGGCCAACCTGTGATTTTTATGGTCACAACTCTTATAATCCTTTAAAGGCTAAAGCAAATAGTAATAAATTTGTTTCGTTTTTTCCTTAACATATAAGTCATTTTTTTAGATTTGGCATAAATGCTTCCAGCAGGGAATCATGTCATTGTCCTTTTTTTATAGTATAATAATTGTCAATTATCCCTTTGAAGGCCATACGCGTTAAGCATAAATGTGTACACATAAAGATGAAATACCTACTTTTGTCAAAAGAAAAATATGTACATATTTGGTTCTAACTTTTAACAGAGTAAAACTTTATTCTAGAGGTCTACAAAACCCATTGTCTTGCATTGCGTTTACTTGTTCAAAATACATAAATATATTTTAAATTATAAAAATGGGCAGGTTCAGCTCGATTCAATTATATGAACCACAACTATTTGTATTTTTATGCTTTTTTCACTTAAGAAAGTAAAGTTTAAATATATATAATTAGTATAGATTGTCAAAAATACATATATGTAGTTCTAGAACAACGTACTAAATAATTTTAAATTTTCTTATGAAAATATTAACTACTCTTTTTTTTAAATAAAATATTACTAACTACGTGGTGGTGACATCATTATGTAGTCTTTGTATATCACATTAATATGAGTGGAGCATGGCAACTTTGATTGAGATAATATCACCACAATCAGCCAAAAAATATCACCAGAAACGTGGCAGAGTCTGCTTCCAGAACTGGAAGAGGTAACATAAGAAGCAGCATGCATAACAAAATCACATGCAATGCAAGAACTGAAGTTCTATCCACTTAATATGTACTCATTTAACAAAACAAAAATGATTCAGAAATATGTCATCTTTACGAAAACCAAAACCGCGGTATCAAAATATAATAACATGAAATAAAAACCTACAAATAAGAACCATAAAAGTATTTGAAAGTATCTTGCTTTACCAATTTCTCACATAGCAATTAAGAATTCTAAGATTTAGTATGGTGGCAATTCCTATGTTACATGATGTATCAATAGTCCAATGCTTCCACTAAGATATAATAAACAATGAAACCAGTGAGTGTGCTTTACAAAAACACATTTCTGAAAATTTACAATCTGTTGGACGGTTGGCAGCCTCACTGGAAAGTTCCAATCCAATTAAAGGAAATTGCTCCCATTAGCAAGCAGCATGCGGCATACAGCATACCTAAAGTAACATTTATACCACATCAGTTGTGCATTTCTGTTGGCATTAACGAACAGCTATAAAAGAGGTACCAAGATTTGTAAATCTACATCGTAGAATGCTGATATTTGATAATGAAGTGTATTATAATAGAATGTTTGTCACAATTGTATTCCAAAAATTGACACTACAAAAAGAGCATAAGCTAATTGTCACATGAATAAGCCAAAAGGAAAGGAAGTCACACTTTCAGTTCAGTTTAAATGCAGATATTCTTGGATTAAACAGTCGTTTATCACTTATTCACTGCGAAAAAATTAAGCATATTATTAAAGTTTAAAACAATTCATAAACCCTTTGTCCAAAAAAATATTATAAACCGAACAGATGGGAGAAACAAAATGATAGAATATAAGATAGATATTGAATATTTTTAGAAACTAAAAGAGTGAAAACCCAGACGAACTGAGTTCCTTTCTTGATAAGACACTGCTCTGAATATTATCAAGTAGAGAGCTTGTTTTACAAGCTACACATAAAGTTGAAGATACAAAACTAAATAACATTAATGGAAACAACTATATCATACAATATTATTAATATTAATAGGAAATAACTGGCAGCTCAAGTCCTTGCAGAAATATTTAGGCTCTGAAAATTTTGAAAGGAAAAGAAAGCTGAAAGAACAAAGACACTTCAATGACCCCCTTGTACTACCCAGTGTTTAGGTTTTAATACCCCTCTGTCTCTCGTTACCTTATTTCTTTCTTACCTTCCCTATCACCACATCCAGTCATTATGTTGATTTCCCATGTTCAATCTCCTCAAATTCAGCTTCCCCTAACCTAATTTCTCATTTGGCAGAACCCCTCTTGTCCCATAATCATTTTGCGATTTCTTATGGAACTTACTTTCCTACCCATCCTTTTATAACCTGTCACTTTGTGTATCTCTGCGTCTGTATAAGTAGTGCTCTCATTTTTGTATCTCTCCCTTACTCATTGCATTGATCTCCTAGTTAGTATAAGCATGGCCTACATGTCTATTACATGAAAAACCTTAAAAGGAATAGGCCTCCAATATGTATCTTGTTGGCAAAACTTAAGTTTTGGATAGAACAATTAATTCAGAGTGAGATTTATTGATGACAACTGAGATTATACAATTATAGAAAATATGAAACTTTAACAGTGCTTGGCTCAAAGGAGGGAAAGGAAAACCTTAGACATTTTGTTTGGTTAATTAAGTGGGAGGACAGGGGAGGGAGAAAAAAATAAAACTAATTTACTATTATCGCCTTGTAATAGTGAATATTATTAAATGCCCAGCTCTACAAAGCAGTAGCAAATGAAGGAGGGTAATAGACAATGGAGGAGCGTGTCAAACAATAGTGGTGGTGGCAATGATGAACAGTATAGGTTGGGTGGTGGTGGTTGTTGAGGATACCAAGCAACAGCAGAGAAAATGGAAGGTGGCCGATTGTAATGATAACGGTGGAAGGTGCCTAGCAGCCGAGGTGGTGAAGGGGTAAAGGTTGCCGAGAAACAGTGGTGTTGGTAGTTGAGGGTACCAAGCAACATAAGCAATGTAAAATGTTAAGTAGCATCGACAAAGGTGAGGGGTCCCTAGCACTTAGCAGAGGCAATGATGTAGGGAGGTGGAGGGTAGTTTTGGATTTCTACATAAAATAAATTTAGTCAGTATACGTAACATATTTAAATTCAGTTCTCTCCTTTCCAAATCCTCCTAGTATTAGAGGGTACCCAAAATTAAGGAAAAGACATTTCGGCCACCTCCACTCCCCTTTGGCTTCTAATTCCCTTGAGCCAAATACTATGGTACTAGTATGTTTCAATAAGATGCTTATCACTCTAGAATTCTATAACATATGTATCTACTCTCAATCATTACAATGTAAAGTTGTATTTTACAAATTTGTGCATACGAAGAAAATTATCAAGTATGTGATTATATAAGCTATGGTAGAAAAGCACTCACATCAGATCCAGCAAATTTAATGAGACCTACAGCTCGCTGTAATTGCGCCATACAGCACGAAATTCTTCACGGAATGTGTTTAGACGTGCTTTCAGGTTAGGTGTTCTAAAGCTTGCATGCAGGATGGTAGCTGAAAAAGCAAGAAAAAACAACTTAAAAACAAGAACAAAAATGTTAAACAATACTAAGATCAAAATTTCCTAATATTCAATTACCAAGAAGACCAATAGCAAGCGCCCATAAAACAGTCAGGAGACCAGCCGAAACAAACCAAAGAAAGAAACTTGCTGCAAAAAGAGGGGTAAATGAGGTACTGATGTCAAAAAAATGGAAATGTAGCAGGGATTGGGCAAACTCCAATAGTATTAACATGGCAAAAAAAAATAACAGTTTCACAGGCTACATTTACCAGAAGAAAAGACCAAGACAAACACCCAACGCGGCCGACCACAAATATAAATTGCTCTCTTAGCTGAAGGACGTCCACGAATAACAGGCCTGGAATTGAAATAATTACTAAAGATGCAGAAAAATCCAAAGATTCACATATATAATAACAACCAAACATACTTACGTAAGCGGAGGTCTCATTTTCGCAGCTAAATGTGGTGAAAATTGTCTAACTGTTCTTGTCGCCTTCTCACTAAAGGTACCTGCAAAGCTGCAAAAATATACCCATTAGATTGATGTCGAATAAATATTAGAAAATTCAGCATTTTAATTATAATAAAAATGGGACAGAGTCGCAAACTAAATGTAGAATTCATATTTCAAATCTTCTCATACTCATCATTCCCTGGATTTGGCAAAAAATTTAGTGAAATTTTTTGCAAATCATCCGTCCATAGAACTGGAAAAATAAAATTAAATAATAGCCGATGTCATCTAAGGATAACTTTTACGAAGCTTATTGTAATCAAAACCTGTGTGATTAACCGTCGGAGTTCTTTTGACTCTTTTTTGGTAAACATTATATTATCACAGCCATGTATAAATAATTTTACATCGACACTTTTCCACTCTAAATAAAAAACTAGTGGACTACTAGTAAGAGAACATAAATTACCAATATATCAAACTCACGAGAAACGGTTTTGATATAGTTGAATCCAATAGACATATAAAGTACATAATCTAAAATATTGTAGTCTAAGCTCTTCATTTTTCATCATAAATATTATTCCCATACTCCAAACTAAAACATATTTGTTTGTTTGTTTTTGCTCATCCCATTATTAAAAGACGAAAAACATGCACATCCCATAAGAATCAAGGTAAATATACTATGTTGACTATTGTGGAAATAAAACAAGTTGTCATCCTGCATCAAAAAGCCATATCCACAGCTGGAAATAAAACTACCATGTGATTCATATCATTTTAGTTTCATTAGTTACATGACAGGTTTCATTGTGTGGGTTGGTCCTGCAGTTAAAGAAAAAGGCAAACAAACTGGGGAACAACTTTACCGACCCTCATATATCTGAAAAACCACAAATGATTCCGGAACACAAGTGACAAAAACTGTTTTTGTCCGGAATTACACATCCGGACACCACAAAAACTGTTATTTTTTCTGGATGTGTACATCCAAAGTGATTTTGGGGTGGGAAAAGTTTCTTCCTATTCCCTAAATATTGAAGCAAAAGTCAGCTTTGTGGAACAAGCACATTAATCAGATTAACATCATACTAGCATAAAAATCCTAAAGATCTAAACTGATACAAAACATACACACTTAAATAGAACAACATTACAAAACACCTTCAAACCTAATCAATATCAAAACAAATAAGCTTCAGAACAAATAATACACAAACAGACAGTAACATACTAACACTACTTACCTGTCATTAAGAAAGGCGATGCTGAGTGCCGTTAGAAGCGCGGCCACAATAGCAAGCGGCCTCCGAAGAAACCCCAATACTACAAAATTAAACATATAGGTGATGAGAAATCAAGACAAAACACACATAAAATATGAAAATAAAAACAAAATCTAAATAAATCAATAAAACATATCATGCTCACTTACTGAGAACAGAAACAATCAAAATGAAGTAGTTCGTCCTGTAGCTGCAAATACAACCATAACAATCATTATTTCTCAACCCTAAAACTTCGCTGGTGATAAATTGATAATTCAGAAAACAACAAGTAATTCCCCAATTACTACGTAATTAAGAATTAATCATGCAATCATATCTACACAAAATCAAATCAAACAAATCCATTTTCCGTTTAAACCGATATATACAGTGACAGAAAAATCGTAAAAAACTCAAAATAAGTTCAAAATCAAACAAAAATCAGTTAAAATAAACACATGCAAAAAACCTAAAAAAAAAATAGGAAAATTGAAAATCGAAATCGAAAAAGAGAGTGGATGAGAGAGGAATCGGTACTAGTAGAGATTGCATTTGAGACGACTGTTCCATTTGGAAGAAGATCGTGGAACGGTGAATCGAGAGAAGAATTCGGCAAGAGGACGTGGCGGCGATGACCAATCAACTTCGCGGAGAGCATCGATCAGATCTTCGGCGGTTACGTTTCCCCAATCCATGTTTCTCTCTCTGTGATGGATTTCGGAGAGAAACTTCGAAGAGTGGTGATTGAAAATTGAAGAAAAGAATATGAAATGAAAGGAGGCGCGTGAAGAGAGATATGAAAGAATTGGAAAGATAATAAAAGAAGGAAAGTGATGAAGTGAAGAAAAGGGAACGAGAAGAGAAAGTGTAATGTTTTTTATTTTCTGACTTTTATGTGTGAAAAAGAAAAATAATTGTTTACCTGTCTGAGCCCGGGTTCGAACCGGGGACCTCTAGTGTGTGAGACTAGCGTGATAACCGACTACACCACCCAGACAACGATGCTTTGTTGAAAGAATTCTGGTGGTTTAATAATTATACGCATACCTCATAAGCTCATATAACATTACATCAAAATATCATGACATTACATCAAAAATAAAACACTCATTTTCTTTTTTGCTGAGAAATAAAAATCATATTTATATGTCAGTAGTACTAACAAACAAAGATGTTTTATTCAAGTCACATCTCAAATAAATTAGTTACACCTAAATTTAATTAAAATTTATTCCTAATTTTAAAATTCAGTTGAAATAATAGTGTAGGCAAATGGTTGTGTACGTGAGTTCAAAATGTATATACTCATATGTAAATTGAGTGTAATCTAAAGCACAAGAATGAGTAACGTACATACGTAAAATGAATTTACACATACATAATTAAATTGAATTTGTGTATCTATACGGAAATTGAATTCACACTTACACCTATAATCCATAAAACCAAAATGTGAGAATAGAACTTAAACTCACACAACTTTCTAACTCAAAATCAAATTTTTGGAACTTGAAGTTAATAGAGGGACTTGTTTAATACACGTTAAGTAAACTGAAGGTCTATTTAGCTATTCCGACTAATTTGAGGACCAAATTGATTGATGAGTACTAATTCATTCAAAATATTTCAAAGACAACAAAATTGGGTTTCGGGAAAAATGTATTACTATTAACAACAACAACAACAACAAAAAAAGAATTTCGAACAAAAATTATTCCAGATGCATAAATTGTTCTAACTCAACTAAAAATATCCAAGTACAATATGGAGTCTCCAGCTACTCATGGTTATGTTGACAAATCTCTGCAATATCGGCACACCTGCAAGCAAATATCTAGTCTCTTGTCTGAGAATAAAGAAAAACAAGACATATAAGACCACAATAGCTAACCATTCCAATCATAAGCTCGTGCGTTATTTTGTCTGATTGTGTTCCAACTCATGATCAACATGAAATTACCAGTTAGATAAAATAACTTAAGAGATTCCAAAATAATATAATCAAGTGTCATTATAAGAGTCCAATAATACACATTAGAACACCAGCGATGAAGCATATGACGCCCAAGACACGGTGCAAGGTGTAGGACACAAGACGGAGATGAGAAAAAACTAAGACAAAACATAGAACCTGCTTACAAGGGTGCATGGCCCCTGGTTTTCCAAGTTTTTGGCTCCAGACTACACACATGGCACCCGTTGCTTTTTCTATTTTGTTGGTGTCTAGCTTCATGTTTTTCCAAGTTTTTGGCTCCAGCCTACACACATGGAAATCAAATGTTGTGACTCTTCATGGATTCAATATTCAAAGGTATAGATGTATTCTTCCATGTTTATAACATGCTAGTTCATGAATAAACACAGAAATTTATTTAAAATATATTCATGAATCATCATAATTTTTGTGAAGAATGGTTTGTTCAAATACATCCACATCAATTTGTCATTGTTCAAGTGTTGCATCATCATGGCCAAACAACATAAGTTCTAACATAATCCGTGAAACTATGTACACATGATATTTTTATGAATGATGCAAATGACCTTACATCATCTTCCGCTTTCTTAACAAAACAAGATGCAAAAAAATTAGCTTATTCGTTGCAAGAAAGCAAGAGAAAAATAATGTCAGTATCAGATTGTTGAAAGACCCTGTTGTTTAAGGGAATATGTTAGAATGTTCTTTACCTAAACCATCCATGTGAAATAAATAGTAGTACAATCTTAATGACTCTACAAACATTTGAAGGTGGATGATAAACGTATAAAAAAGATTGGCATCTATAAATTGATAAATTGACATATAATATATTACATATTAAAAGTAAAAATGATAATTTGATTGATTATGTGTTGAATTGATTTTTACAAACATATTGACGGATACAATTGACATACCATGTATCCAAACTTCGTAGCCTAAAAATTTAGCTTTTACCAATATGATTTAACTAAACTAGCGGGGATTGTGTATTTGTGACAATTGTTGGGTACTCAAATATTGTTCATGTTAGACATTTTATTTGAATACTCTTGATTGAGAATTTACCATTAAATTTAATTTAAAATTGAGAATTTTACTTTTTTATTTAAAGATTTAAATGTTACAAATTTTAATTAAGGAAATGATGAAAACATAAATAATATATCATAACATTGAAATTATTTTTTTAAAATATTAAATAAAGAATGCACAATTGGTTTCCCCTTATTCTCACGTTAAATATGATGACTCTTGAAGTCATACATATCAATCATACACAATTGAGTTTTTTTTAATTCTCATATATTATATATGGTATTTGAAGTCATGATATCAATCACCAAATACACCTCCAACCGTATACCAAAAAAAAAAAAATACACCTCCAACCAACTATTACATGCATAATATCACCAATATTTATGTACTTCATCCATCGTTGTTTATAAGAATTTAAGAATTTTTCCCTGAATATAAGATATTTTATAAAATTTTATATGCATTTATAATTTGTACACAAAAATGTCCTATTTAATATATGTAAAGACATTATCTCGCTCGCTCGCGCGCTCTCTCTCTATGTAAAGACATTATCTTGCTCTCTCTCATATGAAATTAATAATTATGATTAAATATGTTTTTGGTCCTTTTAAATATACCAAACTTTCATCATTTTTAATTCCTTTAAAATTTTCCTTCAAACTTTAGTCCTCTAAATTTTCTATTTTTAATTTTAGTCCCTCCTTATTTATAAAAGTTTATGCATCATGTTCCGTATGACTTTTTCAAAACCAATCATTATTAAGACCTTAAAATATCATTAGTTTAACTATTTAATCTTTAATTTGTGTTAATTTATCGATAACTTCAAAATTAAATTGTTAAATTAAATAAATAGTTAAATAAGTAAACTAATGATTTTATTTTATTTTTACTAAAAACAACATTCATTCATTCAAATTCATAAAATACATCGAATAACACAATTCAAAATCGCTAAAAACTGAAAAGGATGAATCTGAGAACAAACTCACAACACGTTAATAGCATATAACGGCCAAATGACTACAAGTGTGACAAACGCTACAAATATGACGAAGTTGAAGTGCTCGGAATACCCATGTCTCTGTTGGATTTTGGGCTCCCTTCCTATGTGGAGAAAAGTTCAATTTTATTAGCCTCCATTATGTCTCACTTATATAAGTGGAGAGTGGTCATACTAGGGTTATCAACAGAGTATTTTTTGTGAGAGAACAACCTTCAAAAAGAGAGAAAAGAGGAGAGAAACCAATTCCCGTTTTTGACACAGCAGTCTCGCTAAAACTAAGATTCCCGATTCGTTAACCGTTGGAATTGGCTCAAATTTGGAGGGCATATTCGCAGCTTCAGGGGCTACACTTTCACCGTTCGGATCGTCGAAATCAGGTCTGGATCGTGAGATATTTTGATCGCAGTGCATCAGTATTTTTGGTGATTTTTTCATCTTCTAGTTCTTGTTTTGAAAGCTTTTGTGCTTTGTTGTGTAATTGATTGTTAGCACTTGTTTTGGGCATCACTTTGAGACTCTTTTATACCCATATTTGGTTATAGTGGAGCTATTTCTTTGGTCTGGACGATTTCCGCTGCGTATTGCTCGTTATTATTATTATTGTGTTAATTCCCCATCAGAGTGGCATCAGAGCTCTTGGTTAAGAGCAATTTTACTTGTTTGAGCGATGGAGTCAAATACAAATATGAAGATGGTATTGTTGAATGGTTCTAATTACCATTTGTGGAAGGGCAAGATGAAAGACTTGT
Organism: Trifolium subterraneum; assembly: GCA_951799995.1. Classification (NCBI taxonomy): domain Eukaryota; kingdom Viridiplantae; phylum Streptophyta; class Magnoliopsida; order Fabales; family Fabaceae; genus Trifolium; species Trifolium subterraneum. The sequence goes on along the minus strand of OX637464.1, from coordinate 47,132,994 downwards.
TATTTGTGAAGAAATTGCACTACCGGTATTTAGTTCCGCAAAGCCGAATTTTATGTCTGATGAAGAATGGGAGTTTGAACATCTACAGGTATGTGGTTTTATTCGGCAATATGTTGAAGATAATATTTATAATCATATTGCTAATGAGACACATGCAAAAACTTTGTGGGAGAAGTTAGAGTCCTTGTATGCCTCTAAATCAGGGAATAATAAATTGTTCTTGTTGAATAGCTTCATAAGTTTGAAGTATAAGGAGGGGACTTCTATTTCAGATCACTTGAGTGAATTTCAGGGGCTCCTTGATCAGATGTCAGGAATGGGTATTAAATTTGAAGATGAACTTTTGGGACTATTTCTATTGCTATCTTTACCAGAGTCTTGGGAGACGTTTCAGGTTTCTATTACAAGTTCTGCTCCTAAAGGTGTTGTTTCTTTGGAAACGGCTAAGGGTGGTATTCTTAATGAGGAGATGAGAAGGAAGGCACAAAGTACTTCATCTCAATCCGAGGTACTTGTCACTGAAAATAGGGGAGAAGTCAAAAGAAAGAACCAAAGGGTGGTAGAGTGAATAGCAGAAGCAAGTCCAAAGGGCGATACAAGAATATGGAGTGTAATTATTGTCATAAATCAGGGCACATACAAAAGTACTGTTATCAGTGGAGAAAAGATAACAAAGGCAAGAAGGGTAAGCAGAAACAAAGAGATCGTGAAGATCATGATGATGATCGTGTTACTACTGCTATCAATGATGATCTTGTTATTCTTAGTGATCATGAGTCCATTAATCTTGTATCATATGATAGCATGTGGATTGTTGACAGTGGTGCTGCATTGCATGTTACACCGAAGAAGGAGTTCTTCACATCTTATACTTCCGGTGACTTTGGAGTGTTAAAGATAGGTAATGATGGTGTAGCTAAGGTAATTGGTGTTGGTGATATTTGCTTGCAAACCAACATGGGAATGCAATTATTGCTTAGAGATGTCAAACATGCTCCAGATGTCCGTTTTAATTTGATCTCTGTGCATATGCTTGATGATTGTGGTTATGATAATCACTTTGGTTCTGGAAAGTGGAAACTCAGTAAAGGTAACTTGGTTGTGGCTAGAGGGGAGAAAACTTCTAAACTGTATTGGACAAAAGCTTTGGTTGCTAGAGACAGTGTGAATGCTATCGACATGAAAGCATCTTTGTGGCACCAAAGGCTTAGTCATATTGGTGAAAAGGGGCTGAATGTTTTAGCGAAAAAGGATGTGCTTCCAGGATTAAAGAATGCAGATTTGGAGAAGTGTTCTCATTGCATGACTGGTAAACAGACTAAAGTATCCTTCAAGAAACATCATCCCTCAAGAAAGTCAGAGTTGCTTCAATTGGTGCATTCCGATGTTTGTGGTCCATTAAAGGTAAAATCTTTTAGTGGTGCACTTTATTTTGTTACTTTTATTGATGACTGTTCCAGGAAACTATGTGTATATGCTATAAAGACAAAAGACCAAGTGTTGGAGAAATTCAAAGAATTCCATGCTTTGGTTGAGAGGCAATCAGGTAAGAAGCTAAAATGTGTTCGTGCTGATAATGGTGGTGAGTATTGTGGTCCCTTTGATGTCTATTGCAAGCAGCAGGGTATTGCAGATGAAAAAACTCATCCTAAAACTCCTCAGTTGAATGGTTTAGCAGAGAGGATGAATTGAACACTTGTTGAGAGAGTTAGATGTATGCTCTCTGAAGCTAAGTTGCCTCAACATTATTGGGGTGAAGCACTGTACACGGCGGTGCATGTTATCAATCTCACTCCTACTGTTGTTTTGAACAGTGAAGTTCCAGACAAAATTTGGTTTGGTAAGAATGTCAAGTATGATCATTTGAAAGTCTTTGGTTGTAAGGCTTTTGTGCATGTTCCAAAGGATGAAAGATCCAATTTGGATGCAAAGTCAAAACAATGTATCTTCATCGGCTATGGGCAGGATGAGTTTGGTTATAAGTTTTATGATCCTATAGGGAATAAACTTATCAGAAGCCGCGATGTTGTGTTCATGGAAGACCAAACTATTGAAGACATTGATAAGGTGGAGAAGACTACACCCAAGAAAGATGTTAGTTTGTCTAATATTGATCCAGTTCGGTTTCCTATTCATAATCTGGATACTATTGGTGGTGATGTTCAGAATGGTGAGCCACATGATTATGTTGATGATCAACAACTTGGAGAAGAGGTATATATTCCAGTTGATAATGATGAGGAGAATGATATGTCACAGGATGAGCATCTTGGTGAAGCTCCAGAATCATCTCAAGTTCAACTTAGGAGGTCCAACAGACAGAGACAACCTTCTACAAGGTATAATTCTGATGAGTATGTGACTTTGACTGATGAGGGTGAACCTGAGTATTTTCAAGAAGCCATAGAAAGTGATGAAAATCAAAAGTGGTTGGATGCAATGAATGATGAGATGAAATCCTTGCATGATAATCACACTTATGATTTAGTGAAGTTGCCTAAAGGCAAAAGGGCTTTGGAAAATAGGTGGATATATAGAGTCAAACATGAGAGTAACTCTGAGTCTCCAAGGTATAAAGCCAGATTGGTGGTGAAAGGTTTCCGTCAAAGAAAGGGTGTTGATTTTAATGAGATTTTCTCACCTGTTGTGAAGATGTCATCAATTAGAACCGTGTTGGGTTTGGCTGCTACTCTTGATCTAGAGGTTGAGCAAATGAATGTGAAAACGACTTTCCTTCATAGTGATTTGGAGGAAGAGATCTACATGAAGCAACCCGATGGTTTTCAAGTTAAAGGCAAAGAAGACTATGTGTGTAGATTGAGAAAGAGCCTATATGGGTTGAAGCAAGCTCCAAGGCAGTGGTACAAGAAGTTTGAGTCTGTTATGTCTGAACAAGGATACAAGAAGACTACTTCAGATCATTGCGTCTTTGTTAGAAAATTTTCTAACGACGACTTCATTATCCTGTTGTTATATGTTGATGATATGCTTATTTTAGGGAAAAATATTTCTAACATTGACAGGTTAAAGAAGCAGTTGGGCGAGACATTTGCCATGAAAGACATGGGAGTAGCTAAACAGTTTCTTGGCATAAGAATCATGCCTGACAGAAAGGAGAAGAAACTTTGGATGTCACAAGAACACTATATCAAAAGAGTGCTGCAGAGATTCCAGATGGAAAATTCCAAGGAGCTAATCACTCCTCTTGCTACTCATTTCAAGTTGAGTTCTCAACAAAGTCCTTCAAATGAAGATGAAACATTTGATATGAAACGTGTTCCTTATGCGTCTGTTGTGGGTAGTTTGATGTATGCAATGGTGTGTACAAGACCAGATATAGCACATGTTGTTGGTACAGTCAGTAGATTTTTGTCAAATCCAGGTAGAGAGCATTGGAATGCTGTAAAATGGGTTTTAAGGTATCTTCGTGGTACTACTTGTATGAGACTTTGCTTTGGGGGAGATAAGCCTACTTTGGAAGGGTACTCTGACTCAGATATGGCTGGAGACATTGATTCTAGGAAATCTACTTCGGGCTACATGATTAAGTTTGTAGGGGGAGCTGTAGCTTGGCAGTCCAGATTGCAAAAGTGTGTAGCATTGTCTACTACAGAGGCAGAGTTCATTGCCATTACCGAAGCATGCAAAGAGTTTCTATGGTTGAATAAATTCTTGCAGGAGCTTGGTTTTGTTCAAGACAAATATGTGTTATTTGTTGATAGCCAAAGTGTTATTCATCTTGGTAAGAATCCGACTTTTCATAATAGGTCCAAACACATTGATGTGTGGTATCATTGGATACGTGATGTTTTGGATGCTAAGTTGTTGGAATTAGCTAAGGTTCATACGGATGATAATGGTTCAGATATGATGACCAAGGCGTTACCAAGGGGAAAATTTGAAGCATGTTGTGATATCGCCGGTTTGGCGATTTCCTCCACATAATTGTGAGGGGGAGATTTGTTGGGTTTTGAGCTCCCTTCCTATGTGGAGAAAAGTCCAATTTTATTAGCTCATTATGTCTCACTTATATAAGTGGAGAGTGGTCATGCTAGGGTTATGAACAGAGTAAATTTTGTGAGAGAACAACCTTCAAAAAGAGAAAAAAGAGGAGAGAAACTAATTCCCGTTTTTGACACAGCAGTCTCGCTAAAACTGAGATTCCCGATTTGTTAACCGTTGGAATTGGCTAAAATTTGGAGGGCATATTCGCATCTTCAGGGGCTACACTTTCACCGTTCAGATCGTCGAAATCAATCATTATTAAGAACTTAAAATATCATTAGTTTAACTATTTAATCTTTAATTTGTGTTAATTTATCGATAACTTCAAAATTAAATTGTTAAATTAAATAAATAGTTAAATAAGTAAACTAATGATTTTATTTTATTTTTACTAAAAACGACATTCATTCATTCAAATTCATAAAATACATCGAATAACACAATTCAAAATCGCTAAAAACTGAAAAAGGATGAATCTGAGAACAAACTCACAGCATCCACATTAATAGCATATAACGGCCAAATGACTACAAGTGTGACAAAAGCTACAAATATGACGAAGTTGAAGTGCTCGGAATACCCATGTCTCCAAGTCTGCAACGTTGGTAACGTCAAAGTCATTGATTGTTGAATATGCACCGAGTCAAATCTAATATGTCAATCAGAACTGAAAAAACGCCACACCAAGACGGTACAACAAACTAATGCCGCAACAAGACGACGACCAACACAACGTCGCACTAAGACGACGATATAAAAAAACTAAATATTTGTGAAAATCACTTATTTAAATGAAAAGGAAAGGAAAAACAATTTAGAGGAGTGATTTGGATAAAAAGTTGACCCTAAACAACCCCACCTTGGTGGATGAACAAAAGAACCTTGGTTTAGGGGAGGGGCAGCGGCTAAAGAAACTAATGATGTTTTAAGGTCTTAATAATTGTTCATGGTTCAGTGGTCCTTGATAACCGAGTTGTTATTGTATGTGTCAAACCAAACTGAACTGAATTAAATAGTTAGGTGAATTGATTTCGAACTTCAAACTTGATGTGTTCTTTTATCATACCGAACCAAGCTCTTATGCATATCAGGTGAATTAATTGTTAGACCCTTATATTTTTTTTGCTATTTTTTTGGCCATTTATTCTTCATGTACAAACATGAACGACTTAAAATGTTTGAACAAGAAACTTAAATAAACTCCAAGTACAAACATGAATTTAAAACCAACAAAAAATCAAGTGTTCAAATATGAATTCGATCTTATTTCTTCTGTAACGAAATGAAGCCTTTCTTCTCTAATATCTTCTCTCTTGCTCTAATGATAAAATTCAACTTGCAAGGTCTTCTACATCATTAAGGTTGGTAAATTCTGAACATGTTATCTTCACACGGATAGAGAGACACTACAAGAAAACAGCAATTTAGTGGCCACAATAAATGGCCACAAAGTGGGGAAAACGACCACAAAGTGAAAAAAAATGGCGAATTTAGTGGCCACCATGTTTGGCCGCTATTTCGCTGCCCGCTAACACATACCGACGACCCAAGTGGCCGCAAAATGGTTGAGACAGACTGACACAAAGTCAGCTGCAGCAGTAAATTTAGTGGCTGCCAAAGTGGCCGCAAAATTTAACTTTGTTTTTTTAAAAAAATATATTTTACTTATTTAGTTTATTAATTTTTAAAAAAAATCACAATTTGTCATTGTTCTTCCTTCAAACAGAGAAGAGAAAACAGAACGCAAATCAACAACAAAATCAGAAATTCCAATAATCCAAACTCAGAAATTCAAACAATAATTGCAAACGAAATTTGGAAAAAAAATCAATAATTTATATAGAAGACAACAAATGAATAATTGAACCTACTAGAAAAACAAATACATAAATTCTTGATAAAATATATTAAAAATTTACAGTCAAAATGTGATGAATAATTATGAATTCATGAGAAGAAATCTTGAACCCCTTTGCCCAAAACAACAGTTCCAGATCTAAACACCAGTAGTACCCAAAACTTTCCCCAAACTCAGGCCATTCAATTTCACCGATCTCTTTAACAACTCCGTTCCAGATCTAGGGATTTTGGATAAGATTTAGGTATTTTTGATTTTGGATTTGTATTTAGAATAGGGTAGAGAAGAGTTTTGATTTAAAAACTTTTGATTTTGTGAAGTTTTTTTTGGGTTTGGCCGAGAGAGAGAGAGAGGTGAACCGAGAAAGAGAGAGCCGGCAGTAGAGAGAGAAGAAGAGTGTAAAAATGAAATATTTTAGGATTTTGGGGGTAAATATACCCTGAACCAATCCTATGTGCGCTGGTGCATGGCCTTACGATGTATCAACGCGCCTAAACCTTTCAGATCTTGATCAAGCGTCCCAGATCCCATCTGCCATTTTTTTTGTTTACCGTGCAACTTTGCGACGGTTATAACCGTGGGTAAATTCTGGCGAATTTTATTTTTTTTACCGTGCAACTTTGCCACGGTTTAAACCGTGGGTAAAGTCTGGCGAATTTTTTTTTGCTTACCGTGCAACTTTGCGACGGTTTAAACCGTGGGTAAATGTGGCTGCAAAATTTGCGTCGGTTTTGACCGTCAGTAACTCTAACAGTTGGAAAAAAAAATATTTTTTTATTTAGCGGCCGTTTTTCTTATTTTGCGGCCATTTAGGCCGCCACAAGTTAGTGGGGGCTAAAGTGGCCAGTAATTTCAAATTGAATCCCCCACTAAATGAAGGTTTTCTTGTAGTGAGATTTAATTACTTTAATTCAAGTTCATAAGATCAAATAAGCATTAAACAGCAACGTAATTATAAAAGCAAAACAACTCAATTCATATAAATAACAAAGCTTGAACAAGAGTTATCACATTATTAAAACCACCGAGGAACACATAAGAGGAAGGAAATGCAAATGAGTAAAAAATTTAAACATGTCTTTTACTACCCAACTAACTAGGTAACACAAAGTTGACAAAACATAAGACTACAAGAAAATATGTTATTACTTAGAAAAAACCATCTGTAATTGACAAAAATTGTGGGTAATATTAAATTAGTGACAAATTACACACGACTGGAGGGTGATGGAAAAAAGCCTCGTGATAAATTATTAATCAACTCAATAGAAAAATTAAATTTATTTATTAAATTAATGAAGTGAAAAATAGAAATCATTAAAAATTGCATGCCTTAACGCTATTGCTATGGCCAATGGTGTGTTAATTATTAGCCTCGACTTCATTGGATCAAGATTCCTAAATTCACAGTCAAATTAAGAACAAATCTTTCTTATTTTTAATTTCTCTAATTTGCAACACCATCTAACCCTAATTTGCTACTTATATGGGTGGGAAAATCACATCCTATGGTGTAATTAAGACCCTTAACAATATTGCCCATTACCAATTCTTACAACTACACAAATGCAACTCACCTTGAATGCAAGTTTGTACGTGTCAAGTTGTAGGGGTTGCAGAGCAAAATCATATGTGGACAAAAAGGTGAATTTCATACTTCTTTGGGAAGTTTTTTGAATTATTGTTCCCTCCTATGAAGGTGTAAATGGGCCTTTATTGCTTCGGCCTCGTCCAACAAACCCAAACAAAAAAGAAAAAATGAATCCGCTAGGCAGAAAAGATGAGGTCGTGTCACTTTCATTTGTTTCTCTCGAAGCAAAATATTGCAGCACTACTCTAATCTCTCTGATTGAGCTACTGTGTTGTTGGCTGGATTTTAAAATTCAATTTCTCCCTCTCTTTATCAATATCAAACTCACTTTCTCACTCCATTTTTTCTTGATTCCTTGGAACTTCTCTCTCCAAGAATCAACCATCTTGGGTTTCTTAATTTTACCTTCAATCTATAGAGAATAAACATGTTGACGTGGTATGTAAGTTATTAACACAACTAATTCATTGTGATCTTTTAAACAAGTATTACAGTTGTATGTGTATATAATTTTTTTTTGAGTAGGTATGTGTATATTGATTACATTATATATAAATTCATCTCTGATACGGTGATACATCAATTATTGAAAATATAGGATACAATATGTTTACGATACATATATTAAAATTAAAATTAGACTTTTTTAGATGGAGTAAAAGACTAGCAAATAATACAAATAACAAACTATTAAATCTGAAATATTTGTATAGATCAAAGAGGAATATTTGTCGGAGTTTATTTGCTTCTCGTGAATTAGGCTATCCTTCTTTATTAATTAATTTGTATAAGAACATTGAAAATTGATAATAACTATTAATAAATATTGAATGTGAAGAAATGAGTAAATGGAAAGGTCAGTACTAATGTACGTGAAAACAAATGAATAGTCAAATATAAAAAATAAAATAAAAAGAAGAAAAATATGAGTAGTCATACGTATCCTGCGTATCGGACACGTGTCGATGGCGTATCACAATGTATCGCCGCCATATTGGATTTTTTATTTTTCATTTAAAAAAAATAAATTCAGATACTCCTTCGATATGTATCGACAACGTATTAGAGCGTATCGGCGTATTGGTACGTATCGGAAACGTGTCGATGGCGTATCACAATGTATCGCCGCCATATTTGATTTTTTATTTTTTTTTATTTTTCATTTTAAAAAAATAAATTCAGATACTCCTTCGATATGTATCGACAACGTATTAGAGCGTATCGGCGTATTGATACGTATCAGAAACCATTTTGAAGTATCAGTGCTTCAGAGGTAGATGGTATTGATTAATTTATATATAGATAGAATTAATGATTTATATTTGAATTGATGATATCAATGAAATGCTACTTTTGAATTTCAATGTTTCAGTTTTAAAGTCAAACGGTTTAACGACAACAAATATATAGAATGTATATGTTAAGATTTTTGCTTTGGCATAAATACTTTGGTTTTTAGAAAGAATTTAAAGGATACACCGTTAGTATAAATTGAATTTACACTGATAACTAGTAAAAATGGTTCAATTTTCCATGTCATATTCAAGAACGTGGGGTGGCTTGACGGAAAATATGGTTGTGATTGGTTGGTAATGCAAAATTATTTTATATTGTCTTTTTATTTATATTTTTTAGAAAAAATGATTAATAATTTAATCACTAATATATTTTTTTTTTGGTTACAATCACTAATATATTTGATTTCCTACTAATAAAAATTCTAAAACATATATTTTAAAAATACTAATCCAAATAAATTATACAAAATCTTATATAAAAATATTTATATTTATATTGATATATTATTAGAAAAATACGTTCAAAATTATAAAAAAAAATGTGGTCAATATAAAATACACCGTGCATTTAGTTAAAATGCGTCATTTAAAATGGGACAGAAGTAGAATTCAGCGGTAACATAAGTTACCTCGATAAGGGATTAAACTAACATGTGTCAAAAAAATAACAAGCTAATGTGTGTCCAAAAAAATAACAAGCTAATGTAGATTGAAGGACTATATTATATATATTAGTTTGTCCCCTTAACCCTACTTAATCAGTTGGTGAAATGTGTCAAATTTTCAACGGTCGTGCTTTCATTATTTTGTACCCACACTCTTAAATCTCACTAATAAATATCCCACGCGACCCACACACACAATTACACAGATACGATCAGTATTCTATGTTTTTTTTTGTGATATTGTTTCAATTATTGTTCCAGTACGAATCTTGATTCAAAACCCAAATTGCCCCCAGCAACAAAATTAGGGGAACCCCAACAACATCACTTACACTTCGCCGCATCTACCCCACTTCTTATTTCATCATTTTTACCTCTAACTCATTGCTATAGTGTCATTTTGTCCCAAACAAGGTACACTTCTTACCCTTATTAAACCCTTTTTCATTTTCTAGCTTATTTTTATTTTTTCAGCTGCTTAACTTTCATTTTAATAAAAAAATTCAATTTTTGAGAATTTTAGTTGATTTTCACTTTTTCACATAAACATGCATTTGTTTGATTCAATTATTGTTTTTGTTTCATGATTGATTCTTTGATTACTTTCATTTCCTGAGCTACTTTACTTTCATGTAAAAATATAGACTTTAATGGATATGATATGTGAGTTTTACACTGAAATCAAACATGCATGCTATTGGATGACAGTGTTAAATAATTTTACACTGCTTATCCAGTTTTCACAAGAAAATATTCCATTTTTGAGAATTTTAGTTGATTTTCACATCATTATAAGAAGTTTGCATTTGTTTGTTTCAATATCAATAATTGTTTTGTTTGATCCTTTGTCTTTTGCAGGTTTGTTTTAGGGTATGATCTGTTTGGTTTCTTTGACTTGTTGAGTTGGTGATAGATACTTTTTTTTTCTGGGGTAGTTTTGTGGTGAGAGAAGTTACATTTTTTTACGACAATGGCGGGTTGTTCATCAAATTTTGGGATGGCGCGTGTTGTAAGTGTAGGGAAAGAAGCTGTTTTTAGGAAGAATGTGAATCAATATTCAGGTTTTAGTAGTTTGAGTTTTAGGAGTGTGATGTTGAATGAGGCTGCATTTCGATCCGTTTGTGTGAACAAGTGTGGCAGATCATATGTATCTATACAAAAGAAACAAACGTTTTTAACAATGTGTTTGTCGCAGCCGCCGGCTGAATCACAGCCTGTTGTAACTACGATAGAATTATCGGAAGGGGGAGTTGATAATGTTGTTGGAAAGGAACACAAAATTTTGAATAGTGAGCTGGATTCCAAGAGTGTTGGAAATGATAGTAATGGAGTTGTGTTTGATGGTAGTGGTGGTAATGGGAGCTTTGGAAGTGGTGGAGCAGGAGATGGGAGTAACGGTGGCGGTGGTGGTGGTGATGATGATGACGAAAAAGAAGAGGAGGAATTTGGGCCAATGCTGAAATTTGATGAGGTATTGAGAGAGACGGAGGCACGTGGCGTTACCCTTCCTTTTGATATGTTGGAGGCTGCTAAGACTGTAGGAATCCCAAAGTTGCTTCTTCTTAGATATTTGGATTTAGAGGTTAGTTTTGAAATTTTCATGTATGTGTTATTATTGGAAAATGCATGCTCTTGTGCAAAAGAAGATGATCGTTACCTTGGAGTTTAATGTTGTTGTTTATGATATTTAAATTGCAGGGATCTTTTTGGCCTTTAGGATTTGCCATGAGATCATGCGCTATGCTTCGCAATCGAATGCTGGCTGATCCTGCATTTCTTTTCAAAATTGGCTCAGAGGTCTGTTTGGTTTATCTTAATGTATATTTTTATATTTTTCAATGGTAGTACTACAGTTTCTTAAGTAATCCAATTTTGCTCCTGATACGCAGATCGTAATTGATTCTTGTTGTGCTACTGTTGCTGAATATCAAAAGAGAGGCAAAGACTTTTGGAATGAATTTGAGTTGTATGTTGCAGATCTTCTTGTTGGGTTGGTTGTTAATGTTGCTTTGGTAGGAATGTTGGCACCTTATGCTCGAATCGGAAAACCATCAATATCTAAGGGATTCCTCGGTAGTATGCAGAAAGCTTATGCAGCTTTGCCTAGCAGGTTACTACTCATCATACGTTAACAAGACCTTGCTTTTGATGTTTCATATACATGTTTCTTATGTATATGTATGAATTAGTATTGCCTGTTGTTACAATCCCATACATTCATGCAATCAAAATATCAATGGTCATTGGATTGATATCAGATAGTCCAGGTTTCAACGCAGATTTTGAAATTTTTACCGAGCTTAAAATTTGAACTGTCCGATCTCGATCCAATGACTACCAATTAGCTGACTGCGTGAATGCATGGAATTGCTAGCTACAGGCAATCCGAATCTGTATATGTATTGGTAGGTAGCAATCATCCTTCTAAAAGGACATGAAAGACAGGTTTCTCACATCCTAATTGCTTGTGTCTTTAGAGTCTGAAGAAGTTTTTCTCTAATTTTCAATTCACTCACTTTGTGCAGTGTATTTGAAGCTGAAAGGCCAGGATGTAGATTTTCTGTACAGCAGAGACTTGGAACATATTTCTTCAAGGTAATGAATGCGAGGTCATTTCGTTGGTCAACCAAGTTATGAGACATTTCATTGAGTGTTTCATTTTACTGCACATTTCCAGGGTATAATGTATGGAGGCGTTGGATTTGGATGTGGTATTATAGGCCAAGGCATTGCAAACATGATCATGACTGCAAAGCGGTATGATTTTCTGTCTACATTTTGCTTTACATATATCTGACAAGTGGCCTAATGGATCTTCTCATATAATAACAATTCTGTTAATAAATAAAAATGTTGGCTAATAAGAATCTCTTTGGTGCATAATATGTAAGTACCTCTATTAGCACTCTTTAAGCTATATGAGTATATGGTTTTTCCTGACCCCGGCGAGCGCCCCCCTGGACCCAACTCGCCTTTTTATACATCAAGGCATTGGTTTTTGTTTAGGTAATAAATGAATGTGTGTGTGTGCGCGTGTATATATGTTTGAGTACTTAATTGGAATCAATTATTTGCGCCTAAGACCTGATTGATATTTATCTTGATTTGAATTTGACCAACTGTCGATATAATTCTCTGCAAAATCAATAAATGAGAAAGTGTGACTTCATTATATAAACTAAGGCTTTTCACTTGACATAAATAGGTTCTATGAACAGATTTTTTACTGATAAAGTAAAACAGATTTTAGAGTGGCAGTAGTTTCAAGTTAAATCACGTAAACGGTGTTCATACCGATTGATTACGTGCAAGATTTGCAGTAAATTAATACTTTTTTCAGAGTGATTAACATTTCACCTCTTCTTGCTACCACAGGAGCATAAAGAAATCAGAAGACGACGTACCTGTACCACCCCTTTTGAAGAGTGCTGCACTTTGGGGTATGAAATTGTTCAGTGTTTAAAATTATTACATGATTTTTCTTGCTCTTTTCTATCTAAGCTAGAAAATAGCAATCTCTAGTTTTCATTGAGTTCTTAGGAAATAGTAAAGTTTTGTTAGTTATAACCGGTATAATTAATACCTATTTAATTAAGACTGTAGTTCAAAACCTATGTAGCACCGACACTTCACATTGAAGGCGTGTTAGTGTCAGTATCGTGTCAAGTGTTCGTGTATGTGTCAGTGCTTTATAGCACAAAACAATGAAAAGGTGTTATCATATATATATGCATGTAAAGCTAACTATACAGCAGAACCACTTACAAGTTACGACTGTTTCACCAATCAACCTAAAAATATCTGTTAAATGGTAATGTCACAGGCTAAACTTTTGTTGCAAAAACCAAAGAAACTCCTTTGGTTCAATTTATGTGCAACGTAAATCACCAAAAAATTTCTGATGCTTGATTTGTTTGTTTTCTGTATAACTTCTATTTTGACTTCGGAGCATTACTGATCTATAGACCAACTCGACATGTTCTATTTTGTTCATTCCTGTAATACGATTCCTCAACATCCATGCAGGTGTGTTCCTTGCTGTATCTTCAAACACACGATACCAGATCATCAATGGACTGGAACGTTTGGTAGAAACATCGCCGGTGGCAAAGCAGGTTCCACCAGTTGCTCTAGCTTTCACAGTTGGTGTGCGTTTCGCCAACAATGTTTATGGTGGTATGCAGTTTGTTGATTGGGCTAGATGGAGTGGAGTACAATAGTTGCTTTAATTATACTGTTTTGTAATGTATTGTAGTTTTTTAGATGTAATTTTCTACTCATATATTTTCTTAAGGTTGAAGCATAAATTTCTACCTTGGGTTCATGGACCTATAATGACTAAAGGTTAAGGTTACATGGTTAGATTGAGAAAGATTTTAGGCAATAATTTAGAGGATGAGCATGTGTTCCCTCTATTTTCATAATTGAAGTTAATAATGAAGTCTTTTTTTAAGTCATAACCTTTCGGTTCTTGGTAATTCGGAGTTCGACAAAGAGATAAGTAGAGTCTGATTAATAATTATTTTTGCCAGGATTGAAACTTGAGTTCTCCTAAATGATTTATCTTTAATTGGAGGTCATTAGCCACTTGAGCTTAATCTGCTTTAGTATTAAGAATCATTTATAGTACATGTAGCTCTTTCAAGTGGACAATTTATGGTATTTTTCATAAGCTTTTTTTAGCTTATTTTCCATAATTTCTCATAGATAGCTTATGAAAACAACTTATAGAATAAAAGTTTTTTATCCAAACAGGGTCTAAGTAAATCATTACATCAACTAATCTCACATTGATAGTGGACAAATGCATGTGCTCCAGTCCTTTTAATAAAGGAGGGGGATGAGAAACTTTTTATTAATCTCTAGGCACTAATGACCATTTTACAATCGTCTACGAGGAAATTTAAATTCAATACCTAGAGATTACAAAATATGCTTTTACCACGGAGTTAGCACCTAAGTATAATGGATGTGCTCTGGTCACATATAGTTCTATCATCTATTATGTGGATTCATGAACTCTCTTCATCCTTTGCTTCACTTTTACTCTTTCTTTTTAACACCTCACTACATAAAAAAAAACGAGCAAAGAACAAAAAATACAACAAATTCAACCCTCCAAGAGCAGCAATAGTGTAATAATAATACTCAAGCCTATTCTTATTCAAATCATTACCACCCAACCAAGGTAATTCACCACTCTTCATATTCATAGCCTCAATAATCTTTATAAGAATATTGTTCAATGAACTAGCAATGCTTAAACTTAGGAAAAACACTGCACCACCTAATGTCTTCATACTCTCAGGCCAATATGAAGTTAATAATTCCATCATAGGAATAGCTGCAAATACTTCAATTAAACCGGATAAAGCGAATTGCGGCACAAGCCACCAAATTGTTGTCGGCGATTCAAATGTTTTGTTTTTCAATGCGTCGTTGTGGCGTCGCACTTCAACTAGTCCAGCAACTACCATGCAAGCAATGGAAAAAATAATTCCTATTATAATCCTTTGTTCAATTGACAACCTTTTACCTTTTAAGGTTTTTTTCATAGTCCAAGGTACATAGAATTTTTCATAAATTAGAATCCATAAGGAAAGTGCAATCATTGGTACTAATCCCATCCATGCTGGTGGAATATTGAAATGTTTTCCAATTAATTTATTTGTTTGTATTGCTTGTAAAATTCCAAAAGAATTTGCTTGTCCCATTGAAAGAAAGCATATAATTCCTGCTAACCAAATTGGTAAAGTATTTAAAATTGATTTCAATTCTTCCACTTGTTGTAAACTACATAACTTCCAATTATCAATTGATTTTCCATTTTGCTATCAATTTCACTTTGATTTGTAATCACCGCGGCTTTATCGAAAAATCTGAACCTATTTGTGTGAGCAAGTATAACCTGTACATCTTCTTCAGTAGAAGCTAATGGTGGATCATGAAATGTGAGTTCAGAATCTTTCTTCATATCAACATGATGTTTTCTAATTGCGGCAACAACTACTTTCAACAAGTCACTGACGATGCTACCTTTCGGCTTCAACTTAATATAGGTACTTTGTCCGAACAAGAAGATGATTAGGGAGAACGCGAAGCAAATGGTTGGAATGATGAAACCAAGAAACCAACTTACATTGGTTTGAATGTAGACAACTATAGTTAGAGCTACCAAAAGTGCTACTGTGAATAAAAAATACCACCAATTACAAAAGCTTTCTAATTGAGCTCTTCCTTTTTCGGTTTTGGTATCGAATTGATCGGCTCCGAAGGCAATGTTGCATGGTCTTAGGCTTCCTGAGCCGATTGCGAAAAAACCAAGTGCCACATACAGGATAGCCAATTGTGTGCCTGTTGGTTTTACGCAATCCGAAAGAGTCGAGCAGGATGGTGGTCTTAATGATGGTACACCAGAACCTAGTGACATGAATGCCATTCCCTCAAACATTAAATCTCATTTCTTCAATTGTTCATTCATAACATTGTTTTCGATGTTTCTGTAAAGACATCATAATTGCAATTGTGATGGCGCAATATCAATGTTCATAGCATAAATCATAAATGCAACTGCGACCGCCATTAATAATTTAGAATCATCCTAGAGGGAAGTGGAAAAAAAACACATAAAAATGAATTGAAGTATTAAGATAATATGTTTATATTTACCAGAAATGAAGCTATGCTGCCAAATACGACCATTTTAAACTTTCCAATATAAGCATCAGCCATATAAGCAGCAATTAATGGAAGAAAATTTGTGAAACCAGACCAAATGTTGAAAACCTCAACTGAAAATGTTGTATCCATGTTGTATTGTGTATGCATGTATACAATTAAATTTGCTATCAAACTCATAGAGGCCAATTTCTCCAATGTCTCATTTCCTATAATCAAAAAACACAAAAATTTAGATACATAAATTCTGTAGAAATTGTAATAATTATTATCAAAGAAACAAGTAAAAAAAATTGTAATTGAAGGTTTTGTTTACCAAGAATGTATTTGACTGATATCCATCCCCCTTTTTTCTTTTTGGTGGAAGAAGAATCTTGAGAATCAGGAGATAGATTCTCATTCATCATTTCTTCCACCTATAATTTTTATTAAAACCTTACGATTTTTGGGCCTAGAAAGGTTAAAACCTTTATAGGAATAACCTTTATAGGCCAAATTATTGTTAAGAAATGAAAAGAAAAAGCCAAACTTTTTGTCAAATGTATACATGTTTGGGTTTTTATATTTGCAACAACGTCCATTTTCAACCGCGTGGTTTGATATTATGTTTGACTCTTGTTGAAAATTAGTTAGGACAACTATACTTTTCCCTCACAGCCTTAGAGAAAAGTTGCACATTCAATGCCTTTTCTATTTTTGGCTTTCCGTTTAAAGATGCATTAATTTGAACATGTATTAGTAACATCACACACTAACTGCAACATTCGATTATTAATATTTTAACAAATCCTTCTTGCATTCTTTTTTATACAAAATAACTAATAATATGTTCAACTATTAAACCTTTGATATCATCTCTTAAAATTTTCCAATGCTTTGTGGTAGAGCTGTCAAAATGGGCCGGCCCGAAATTTTTGCGGGCTCGGGCCTTAAAATTCGGGCTTTTTAGCCTGGTTCGATAAAGTCCGTTTAAAATACGGGCTAGCTCGAATGGGCCGCGGGCCGCCCGCAATCCCGAATAATTTTAAATAAAAAATAAATATAAGTAATTTATTTTGAGAGTTTCTTTTACCGCACTATGAGTTTCTTAAACATTATCCACTACTTATGTAGCTGCGGTATTTTTCCCTCAAATTTATCATTTGGCTTTAATGCAGTTTTGATCCCCCTATTTTGAAAAACTTGAACTTTTGATCCCCTATTTTAAAAGCCAACTTTTTGATCCCCCTATTTTAAAAAACTTGAAGTTTTGATCCCCCAACTCATTTTGGTCAAATTTGTGATGATGTGTCAACCACATTGATGACGTGGCATTGTCTATGTGTCAACCTCATATTCCATGTCATTATTTTTTTTAAAATAAAATATTATGTTTTATTTTTTTTTTAAATCAGTTTTTTTTTATCAAATCTTTAAATCAAATATTAAAACAATCAACAATAATTAAAAAACGCAGATGATCAAAAGGGAAGAATTATAGAAGAATCAGACACGCACAATTAGTAACCTAGTTCCCAAATCATGGAACCCTAGCGCCACCCATATTCGACGATCTTTGTCTTAGTCTTTCATCTTCTTTGATTCATCATCACGCTCGTGTTCATCATTCATCTGCGCGTTATCAATTTTCTGTTTGATTCATCATCCGCTCGTGTTCATCATTACGCTCGCTTTACAAGATAATATTCTGAAGTCATCGCAAAGTTGAACAAGAAGATGGAAAACATGAATTATTGTATGAGGTATGTTTGTGGTATTCACTTATTTTAGTAGTTTTTTTTTGTTTGACAAACACTTAATTTAGTAGTTGTTGTGGTCCATATCGTCTTTTTCGGTTGTCTTCATGTAATAATAGTTATGGTCCTCCATTGTTACTTAGTTGCTATTATTTTAATAGTGGTGGTGGACAAAATGTTTAGGGTTTTAGTGTTTGATTTCATTTTGTAAGAAACATGTCTAGGGTTTTATATGACAGTGTTTTATTATTGTTTGTATAGGCCATCAGAGAAACAGGCTGAAACAAGGGAAAAAGAACCGGGAGTAAGTGAAAAGGAACCTGAAGACTTAAGTGAGGATGATTCTGAATATGTTGCTAGTGAGAGTGATGTAGATGATGATGATGATGATGAGAATTTGGTAATTTATTGGATTTCAACTATATATTTGGGCAATTTAGTGATTTTAATTATATATTTGGGTAATTTATTGAATTTTAATTATATATTTGGACAATTTAGTGATTTTTAATTATATATTTGAATAATTTACTGATTTTTAATTATATATTGGGATAATTTATTGATTTTTAATCATATATATGTATAGAGGTTAATTTTACTATTTTTTAATTATTATTAATTAATTAATTATTTAATTATTTAATACTTTTAATACATAATATTCTATTTAAAAAAAAATAATGACATGGAATGTGAGGTTGACACATAGACACTGTCACGTCATCAATGTGGTTGACACATCATCACAAATTTGACCAAAATGAGTTGGGGGATCAAAACTTCAAGTTTTTCACAATAGGGGATAAAAAAGTTGGCTTTTAAAATAGGGGGATCAAAAGTTCAAATTTTTCAAAATAGGGGAATCAAAACTGCATTAAAGCCTTATCTTTTTTACTACTTAAATAGCGGATGAGGAAAAATAGGGCGTGCGAGAAACTCTTAGGTAGCGGATGAGTAAAAATAGGGCGCGCGAGAAACTCATAAGTAGCAGATGAGTAAAAATATGCCGCGCGAGAAACTCGTAGGTAGAGGATGAGTAAAATAGGGCGCGTGAGAAACTCGTAGGTAGTGGATGACTAACAATAGGGCGCGCGAGAAACTTGTAGGTAGCGGATGAGTAAAAATAAGGCGCACGAGAAACTCGTAGGGCAACAAAAGAAATTCTCTTGTATTATAAGTCAAGGGCCTTTGGCTTTTTTTTTTGTCGTTGCTGCTAGATATGTGATGCCTACTTTAATTTGTATTATTTTGGATAATTGATAATTAGATGTGTTGTGATATAGTTTGCTAAAAATGCAATGTAGGTTTGAATATTTGAATCTAATTTGTCAAAACAAATGGTCCCTATTTGTTGTTTAGAAAATGCAATATAAATTTAATTCTAACTTGTGAAAAAATTATTGATCCTCTACATATATGTATAATATATATGTATGTTTTTTTTTAAACTTTTCTTTGTCATTTTTAATTTTTTATTGAAAAATTTAATAAAAATCCGGGCTAGCCCGAAAGCCCGGAGTCCGAATAGCGCCGGACTCGGACCATACTTTTCAGGGCCCATTTTTCATCCGCGCTTTTTTAGCCCGGCCCAAAGTAGTCCGTAGCCCGACCAGGCCGGCCCGAATTTTGCAGGGCCGCCCGTTTTGACAGATCTACTTTGTGGAATGAAAGAATATAGCTAGTGTAAATATGTTGTAGCACTCCATTTTTTTAAGCTTTAGAACAAATTGCAATGTCACAAAGTTTCAACCACAAAGTGTGTCCAATGCTCTAGCATTTATATATATTTATGCCGTACACATAATTGAAAAGTACACCATAATTGTGGTGCGATACAGCTGCGGAAACTATTACATCAACAATATTAAGATACTAATAGTGGATGCGAACCGCAATTTGAAACCATGAAACCAAATATCTAATTTACCCAAGAAATTTTTAACAACTTTCCAATAACAATCATCCATCTAATATGGAATACTTCCCACCTTACTAATCCCTATTCAAATTAGGATCGTTTCATGTTGAAAAAAATATGAAAGATCTAAACCATTGAAATATAAAGAGAGAACATTTTTCAAATCTGAAAATAATAGAGAAATAATGGTTAAAAATTCAGATTGAAATTAAAGTAAACAAGAGAAAAAATATAGTCAGATCCATTTTCCCATTATTCATATCATTTTAAGAGCATAGATTCTTTCGAGTATATTTTTTTTACCGAAGAGTGTCCAGTAATAATCATATTCATTCAATTCGATAGAGTCATTGACATATAAATTAGTCGCTGAGATTCTACTGCACCATTATATATATCAATGGGGAAGACTCTCACCAATTTTAAAAAAGGAAGTTGCTCATAGTCATTGATCATAACATGCCATCTCATGATCATATCAAATCATGAGAGCATGTGAGAGTTTCATAAAATAAACAAACCAAAGTACCAACTATCAACCAATGATCCATAACACACTTATCCATTACCAAAAATACCAATCTATATATATAGCTTCTCATGCACACAAACTATTCCACCATGCAAGCACGTGCTCACCCTTCACCTTCATCACTTCAACACACACTTCAAAACCCCACACTCCAATTCCACATTCTTTCCCACCTTCAAGAAACACACCTCCATTTTCTTTCCACCACCAATCACAACAACCAAACAAAACAACCATGACCATCGACACTCTCCGTCGATTCTTTCTCCCTTGTTTCACCACCCCTTCAACCACCACCACCACCAAATCAACCACCACCACCCAAACCAAGAAAAACCGCCCAAGCACCTCCTTAAACCAAAAAACAAAAACCTCCCCCGCCTCCTCTACCTCCTCTTCCACCACAACAACAATCTCCACCACCGCACCACCACGTCCATCAAAATCAATGGTAATCGGAACCATCTTCGGTAACCGTCGTGGCCACGTTTGGTTCTGTATCCAACACGACCGTTTAACACTAAAACCAACTCTCCTCCTCGAACTTCCTCTCTCCACCAACAACCTCGTCCGTGAAATGCGCAACGGTCTCGTCCGCATAGCTCTCGAATGCGTCACCACGTCCGACAATCCAGCTTTTTCTAACTGCCAACTCCGGTCCGTCCCTCTCTGGACCGCCTTCTGTAACGGCCGGAAAACAGGTTTCGCCGCACGCCGTCGTGCCGAGGAACGTGTTAGAAACATTCTTCAAACTATGCAGTGTGTTACAGTCGGAGCCGGTGTTATACCTTCTGGATTCGGGTCGGGTTCTGAAGAGCTTATGTATATGCGTGCTAATTTTGAACATGTTGTTGGAAATGTGGATTCGGAATCGTTTCATCTTATTAACCCGGACGAGTGTACGGGTCAGGAGCTCAGTGTTTTCTTGCTACGATCCCGACTCGGGGTGAATCGTTGAGTCATGTAATAATCTTGCAAAGATTTTAATCTTTTATTCTTTAATTATGTAATTTTGATTTTATTTTTTTGGTACAGATAGATATATAAGAGTAAAGTTTCACAGTGAAAGAAAGATTATCTTTTGAGTTTTTTTTTTTGTGGTGGTGATTCTTGAATTTTTAAATGTGTTTTTTGGGATTTTCAATTTTTTGTTGTTGAGAATTATGGTGTTGTTGCCACGTGATTCTGTGTAAAGTTGATGAGTTTTTCTAAAACTAATCTCATCACTAATATTGTATTCTAATTATTCTTCACTTTTTTTTTTGAATTGTTAACTAATTCACTTTTGTCTATAATATTTGTAACTTGATTTTATTTTAATGGAATATTTGTAACTTGATTAAACAGACCAGTATGGTCTAGGAATCTTACTTTCTGTGCCTTCTCATATATTTGAGACATTTGATTAATCACATTTAAAAAGTTGTGATTAATTCAATTATATGACTATAATAGTATTTATTTTTAATTAATTTTGCATGTGATTGACCAAATGTTTTAGGTGTAGAGAAATTTGAAACATTTTGTTTAAATTTTCAAATGATTATCTTTGAGATTCATTTGGGGTATCTTTTAGTTTAATTAGTTACAGTATAGATAGATCTGTATCATTGGGGCATTTTTTCTTCTTTTGGTTAGATTTTGGAATATTTGAAAAATGATTTAATATTACTTGTTGTCAATCTTTTTGAAGACAAGTTGAATATAGTTTTCTTTTCACTCTGTCTTGGTATCATTTTGTGTGTTGTGAGTAGTCCAAATCTGTATTAGTTTACTAAGAATTTGTATACTATAATGGAAAATTAATAGCTAGACATCCTGATAAAGTAGTGCTTTAGACATGGGATAACCATTCTTTTGTGTTGTACTATGTGGTCTCAATCAATATAAGGTGGGACATTAGAACCAAAAAATCGACATGGGGCATACTATATACTTGCATTTGTAAATTGTGTCCATAAATCAACTTTTGATTCGAATCTATTCATGCTTCTATAGATGTTTATATGTGTATGGTGATAGGGAAAGAGATCCCCTTCACTAGTTGGAGGATATTTTCTTTTCTTTTCTTTTCTAATATAAAGATTGATCACAAAGTCTAACTGATAATTGTTTTTATCGTGAATTATCGTGAATCAAACTTGGATTCAATTAACTATTTGAGTCAATTTACTTAATTACTAGTTGGAGAATAATAAATTATTGATGGACTTTTTTGTTTATGTAAAATGAAACTAAGGGATCATTTATTTATAATATTGATAATGTGGGAGTTAGTTTAATACAGTACCTTCTACTATTTCAGCTAGCAAATTTTCAAGTGACAAACAATTAAAACAAGATTTTAGCTTTATAAGTTTGGCCTAGTGATAAAAAAACGAAAATTCGAATTTGAAAGTTTTGATTTTAAGCTCCACAAGTAGAATTGTTTATGGTTTAGTTTAGTTCGAAAATAAAATTGAATCAAAGTCAACTACAACAGGGGTTCAGACGAACCGAATTAAACCATTGTAGCATTACCCCAAATCGGACTAGATTAATGGTTCGGTCAATCGGTTCTTAGAGATAAGTAAATACAAATCCCTTAGTGAGTTGATCTTTTATAAATAAGGTATTTTTTACCTCGAACATAACATTATCACTTTA
Organism: Trifolium subterraneum; assembly: GCA_951799995.1. Classification (NCBI taxonomy): domain Eukaryota; kingdom Viridiplantae; phylum Streptophyta; class Magnoliopsida; order Fabales; family Fabaceae; genus Trifolium; species Trifolium subterraneum. The sequence goes on along the minus strand of OX637464.1, from coordinate 47,110,064 downwards.
CCCTAAATGTTTTTCATATCAAATAAAACTAAGATTTCTCATAAGTAAAAGTCACGCAAATGGAAAAAATTCGGTTGGGTGAGGAGAACTCATTTATGTGTTTCAGAGGTTCTCCAACGAAAATTAGTCATTGATAATAGCGGTAGAAACTTCGTACCAATGTTATGGTAAAAATAAATAAATTATAAGAAGTCATTAAAGCACACATAGACCTGAATTTTCATTTGCATAATTAACAAGCTTCCATTAAGCTAATCTAATTGTATGCACAAAAACACTTATAGTTAGTCAAAAGCGACATTTTTGTTACAGCTGTTTAGATTGAAACATGTCCCAATAAGTACAAAATTCAATTATCCATAATGAAAAGTTAAGATTAATCTGAGACCAATAAAAATAAAGAAAAAAAATTGAACATAACATGTGAAGATTTTATTAATCTCAAAATCTTAACCACTTATGATTTTTCTTGAGCACTGTCTTTCATTTGACAAGCTATGTATATGTAAATCTTGTGCTACATTTTTTTGTGTCAATTTGAGTGAAGATGTTGGAAGGAAAAGGTGTGGTGAGAGAGACAGATATGGCAGAGGAGATGCAGAACAAAGTGATGGAGTTAGCTCATCAAGCTCTTGATGCACATGAAGTTTCTGATTGTCAGAGTATTGCTCATTTCATCAAACAGGTCTCTCTATCTTTAAATAAAATTAAAATATCCCTTATATTTAACTTGATTTTTTGTATTAAGAATTCTTATTTTTATGAAGTATGCTTAATTTCCATTTAGACTTGCTCTAAAATATGGATGCAGAATGTATTCAAATTATGTGATTATTTTTTAACAACAAAACTTTGATGTTAAAAACAATATATCTTTTGATTTTTGTATGTATTTTGAAATATGTGTAAATCGTAAAGATAAAAAAGAAGAGAAACATAAAAATAAATACATACGATGTGATATACAATCTTAACGAGCTCAAATAGTTAATAAGCTATCACAAAGAAGAATAATTCTAAAGATTCTAAGTTTGATTTTAAGGAGAAACAATTCTTGATTTTAAATTACGATGACCTATAACTAGAAACTGGAGGGTTATAAAATGACAACACTGTGTCACTGCACTATTGCATAGTCTTAATTTATTCTATATATAAATACTAATTTGAATGTGCTTAAATGAACGGTTGAGAGATTGTTAAAAGTAAGAATTTTCAATAGATTTGACACAAATTATGATTTGAAGCTCATACATTTTTTGGTAAGAAACTTTGAACAAAATTCCTCGAAATCGTCTGATGCGGTTACGATGCAGCCTTACATGTGAATTAAAATCACACCGCAATTGTAGTATGATGTGGTTGTGGAGGCTACCAGATCAGCACTACTGCCGACGCAATTACGGATGCGGAGTGCAATTTAAAACTTTGATCTGAAGTCTTATTAAACTTTATAGTCTTTAAATTCTAAATCTATTCCAAATGTTCTTCTCACAAGAAGAGGTTAAATACATGAAACACAAATATGCTACTGGATTATGTAGTACTCAATATGTTGCAAAATTTTCAAGAAACTAGATCAATTAGTAAACCTATCTTAGTTAACTTGTTGGACAGAAACTTGATGAAATATATGGACCTGCATGGAATTCTGTGGTTGGAAATGACTTTGGATCTTGCATTACACACATGAGTGGAAGTTTCATATTCTTTCGAGTCGAAATGATGGAATTTCTAATCTTCAAAGATGGGAAGGATTTCACAGAAAGCAGAGAAGAAGTTATTAGAGTTGTACAGAAATCAGGAAATGAAGATTCATAAATTCTGAGTATGATATTGAAGCTAAGCTGGTCATTACTAATCAAACACTTTTCCACATTTTAATGTGTTAATATGTCCATCAGGTTGAGTTTATTGTTAAGAGTTTGACTTTATAACTTTAAGACAGAAGTTCAAATGCCCTTAAAAGCGGTCGTAAAATAATTATTATTGCCACTCTAATTAATAAATTTTTTTCGTCTTTTTCCCTTTTTTTTTTTTTTTTTAATTTTATAAATGATATGTTCAAATATAAATAGATAGATAAATATGAAGGATGGATTGATGAACAAATATAATGCACCTTTTACCTGTGTAGCAAATGTAAACACTGAAGTATTATAAAACTCTTGATAAAAGGACATTGGTCATAACATAAGGAAGAGGTAATCAGCATCCCGAGGGCTAAATACAATTAACTTATTGTTTTAAACCTCAGGATGCAGATTACCGAATCCTTAACCAATACTAACTCTTCGAAGAACGTTCACCGGAGAAAACAACAAAAGAAATAGGTGGAATGTTTGTAGCAGGTTGGATTGTAGCTATAAATTTGGGCTAAATTTATAGATGTTCTTAAAGTTGAAAAATGTATTCTTCTATAGTGACATTTGGGACCAATGAAGATATTATTAATGTATGAAATATCTTAATTATTAGGAATTTTTTATTTATTGATGTTCATTTGTAGGCAATAATATTTTCTTTTTTGACTGCTTTTTGAATGATGAAAGATTCTTTCCATGTTAAACAATGCAGTCATGAAAATAGCAAAGTTTAAATGATTTTGATGCTTACCAACAAGGTTTTAAATTGAGATAGGCCGTCGCGGTTAATTCACAATCAGAAATATAGTAAGAGACTTGCAGTCTAATGTGGCTGCAATTACAGTTGCATAGTTCTCAAATCCTTAATGTCGTGGTCGCAATTAGTGTTGCAGTGTCTGGATCGCAATTGAAAACCTAACTTATCAGTTACAATTCTATAATTTAAATATCCCAGGCATTCAGAGGAACTCTGAATGTGTGAAAATCTACCATTATTATATTTATTACATACATCTATAGCGTAATGCAAGTAGTAAATTACAAATTACAAATTACAATAACAGTCTAAACCTTTTCCACAAAATTGGATTGTTTAATTATATATGGATCAAACATGTTATACAAACATTACACCTATGTTTGGTGCGAGTTGAATTGGATTTGAATCCATTAAGTAAGGTCTTAGGTTTGAATCTTGTGGATGGAAAAATGTGGTTGAGAATGTGGCCAGACAAGCTCTCCGGCAGAGATATCAGAAAAGCCGGTAAATACATCAGACCAATCACATGTTTACCAATTAATAAAATGATGTTGGCGTATCCTATAATTATATAAGATTCAACTTCATCTAGTAAGTATAGTTCTGTTCGTAGCTATTTAGGATATTAATGGAAGGGCTTCGGCCGATGTTCAAACTTCGAATTTTTCACTTCTTCAAATTTAAATATGTGAGTCTAACTACGATTAAAAAAAAGTGATTCAACCAACACAGTGTGACACAAGTGGTAGATATTTGAGTCCCTTAATCATTTGATCTTGGGTACGATCCCTGACCGGTGCGTATGAAAAAACATTTGTTCGGAGATGTTAACCCCTTAATTAGATTTCAGTTACCTTGAAGAGATTAGTCTCTGCACTTGCGCGCGAATGATATATACCTTTGGTTTAAAAAAAAGGATGATCAACTTCTTTAAAGTGAATAGATTTATATCCAAATCTAGGAGAGGGTAAAAGTTTCACTATTTTTTTTTCTTTCTTAATTACATTTTTTGTCCCTTATCTTTATTTTAGGTTTCAAATTGGTCCCTTATCTTTTAAAAGTTTCAAGTTGGTCCCTTATCTTTATTATAGGTTTCAAGTTGGTCCCTTCCGTCAATTTTTTAACTATTTCCGTTAAATTTGGACACGTGTCAAACTAATTTGGACACGTGGCACACTTGGACATATGACACATGTCCAAATTTAACGGTAACAATAAAAAAAATTGACGGAAGGGACCAACTTGAAACCTAAAATAAAGATAAGGGACTAACTTGAAACTTTTAAAAGATAAGAGACCAATTTAAAATCTAAAATAAAGATAAGAGACTAAAAAAATAAAAATGTAATTAACCTTTATTTTTTCACTTTATTTTCTATTCATTTCAAAAGAATCAAATCTAACTAAACAATACCTATAGCTTGTATATATAGAAAGTTGCTTTTTAAAAAAGTTAACAAAAATAGGCTTGTGTGAAATTGAAGCACTGATTTTGTTCTGTTCTAACTTCTAAAGTTATAATCTAGCTAGCTTCATCAACGAATCACGAGGGCCATATTTTAGTTTTTTGTGGTTGCATTTTATTTTTCTAACATAGGAATATATGCCAATAATACAAAACCACAAGTCTTGCATCTGCTTTCATGTAACCAATAGTTGGATCTGCTAGATTCAGGGATGAAATGTTATATTAATCAAAGTACTTAATTTCAAAAAATATCTACTTAGTTCTAAATTTTTTTTAAGAAGCTAAAGCTAAATTAGTCCACTCTGTCCAAAATGCCTTAAAATCTCGGTAACAAAAAAGTTAGAAAATCCTTGAAGATTTTTTGGAAAAATATATTTAGAGATTTTTTGTGAAAAAAATCTTTGGAGATTTTTTGTGGAATTTTTTTTTTTTTTAGGGACACTCTGACTTGGATTTGTTTTATTTTAAAATAGATTTGTTACTAATTGTTGGCATATATTTTTCTATAAATAAGGAGCACTTTATTCATAGAAAAATTGAAAGAGACAAATTGTTGTTTCTCCTTGGTAGACTAGGTCAAGTGAGTCTCTTGGTCACGGGAAGAAATTCAGGGTAGAATTATGGTTGTTAATTCCTTGTACCCAATTGTGGGAATTTCTTGTAAAGTGATACTCTCCCCCATAGTAGGTAATTCCAAACTGGGTAAACAAAGATTGCGTCTTTCTCTCTTACTTTTGATTTGTCTAGTTGATTACGAATTATTTTCATCGTCTCTATGTATTCTTTGATTTTGGTTGCTTGTTTCAATTGCTCCACACATCAGGTTCTTTTATTGGTGTGAGTTTATTGTCGAATTCACAACACACTCAAATTGACACTAGAGAGAATCGAACTTGAGACTTAAAAAATGAGCACATGTTCAGGTCACAAACCAATACCACGAAACTACTTAGTTCTAATTTTGTCTTTCGTATTAATCAAAGTACCTAATTTCAAAAAGAGTAATGCTATTTACGGCGGATTTTATCATCACGAACCAATTGCTTATGGCCATTGGATATTTCATTTAGCAGAAATCATGGGGCAGTAAATGTGGAAAGGATTTGTGCTACAGTTCTAATACACCATCGAGAGACTTTTTTTTCGTGACAAACAGTATTTCCCTTTCAAAAAATAAAAATGAAAACACAAAAATAGAAAATGGAATTCCAACAAACTTACTTTATTTAGACTCTGTTTTCTTTATCAAAGACATGTCCTATTTTTATCTAAAATTTGTATTAAACTTATTTGTTAATAAGGATATAGTAGATTCTTGAAGTGAATTTTTTTTTGGTAAGGTTGAAGTGAATAATTATGTGGAATTTTTTAAAAACAATGAAAATAATAAAAAATCATTTTTATTATTTTAAAAAATGCATCATCTCTAAATAACATTTCTCTCTATTACTATGGTTAATTTTAAGGATCTCTTACATACTCTAATTAACAAATTAAAATAAAAAGGGCGGAGTTTGTTTATTTTGACATTGACTACTTATTGTGATTTCTTTGATTAATGATTTAAGGTGAAATTGGTTGGCCTATCTAAAACTGCAAGGCTTAATTCTCACGTGTAAGATCACATTTTTCTTTAATATGTTTACACCTATTGCTCATCATACATTCTTGATTTTCGGCAAACGAGACTGTAAACCTAACTCTATGTCTAACAATGAGAATTCACAAGTGATTATATTTCACTTCATTAAAGTAAATAGTCTATTTCTAGCATTTTCTAAATCAAAAGATCAATTTCAGTTTTTAAAACCAAAATGTCATTAAATCAGGAATAAATCAGAAACATACTGAAACATATATAAATTATATATATAATCATCCACATCATGTATTGGCATCAAAATCCTACCTAACTAAACCTAATCCCAACATATATAAAGAGACATTTAGCTACACATAGTCATCGTAGCTATTGCAGAGAAGAAGAAATGAAGCAGAGAAACATCTAGTGCTTGAAATGCAATTGCTCAAATGTCCTCAATGGGGGAAATAGCAATCTTCCCTGATTTCTAACATTGACTTAGCATGCAAAATAGCTAGGTTCGCTTAGCAAATGGACGTTTCTTCAGGTGGAAGGAAATGCCATGTCATCTTGAAGTGCATTGAAACATCTAAATTCGCTTAGCGGGGTATTGCTCACTTAGCAAATCTCCTGATGTAGAAATCGTGATATATACATTGTGGAACCATTCGCTTTGACATCGTTGCTAGTTTGCTTAGCGAATTGCTTTGATTTCCAATTTTTGTCCATTCTGACTTGGTTCACTAGTTGATGGCTCACTGCTGGTTCGCTTTAGCGAAGTAATCTACCGTGAGACACTGATACGTTTTTACTTGTCTCTCTTTGACCTCAATGGCCTTTCTTAGCGAAACAACTCTGGGTCAAGATCTCTGTTCTTTTAAGCTTAATATCTATTTAGCTCCAAAGTCATACAAAAGTGATAATAACACTCTACTATGTTGGCTCTTAAGACGTTATGTTCTCTCCGCAAACATGATTTTTGTTTTATTTCAGAGCCTTGGGTGAAAATTGTTGATTTACCTGAGAGAGATTTGCATAATTATAATCTTAGAATGTTTTCCATTAATCTTAAAAATACTTTTCTTTAAAATCTATTTTTTACTAGATGATAATACATTTTTTTTTTACTAGCAATGATTTTTTTTTTTAATACATATGTTCATGTTCCTGCCAGGGTTATTTTGGTGACTACCTAGTCCAAACTTCTGTGAGCTTAGGTATTAGCCTTTTTTTTTGTAGCTTGTGAAACAACAAATGAATCTAAATCGTACCCAACTTTCTGGAATTATAAAGAAATTTTACTCTTTTGGTACATTAAAAAAGTAATGTATTTGGTTCACAATATGAACTAGATACATCACTTTTTCAATGTACCAAAAAATGTTAAATTTGCTTATAATATTGACCGGAGGAAGTATACCCCTAGGTATCTGGAGGAACCGTTGAGAGATTATCTCTGATTCCTGTATGCACTTCCCCCGTTTTTTCAAGGACGGTTCCACCTCTTTATCTTGTTAGGTACCACTTGCCCAGACCTTTATCTGCCACTTCCACGTGCTACTAGCCTAGTCAGTTACGTGATACTTGTCCACTCAATAACGTGCTACTAGCCTAGTCAGTTACTTGATACTCACTGTTAGCCCATATTTTAGTCGAGCTAAAATAGGCAGTTAATAGCCTCATTAATGACTTGATTTATTGTCATTTAAGGCTTTGTCTAAAAACAAGGGAGATGATTGGTGAATCTGTAGAAAATTGAAGTATTGCGACATTAGAGCAATAAGTTGTCGAAGTCGACATGAAATAGAGCGTGCAGCAATTGTGTCGAATTCGACACGTTACGGGGTTACGTTTGAAGATTTTCTGGTTCACTGGCTCATGCAGATATCAAGAAGGATTTTCAGCTTCATAGACTTAGTACATTTGGTGGCGAATGGTACGTTGATAGGTTCGACGTCAAAAGGTGCAAAGATTCAAATTCAAATTCAAATAGGTTCCGTCCAGATGACGTGTCTTTAGCAGTTGGAATTTGAACGTTAAGAACAGTTGTATTTCCTTCGCCTATATATAGTAGTTTTTCATATGAAAAACAGGTCACAAAACTCATATACAAAATCCTGAAAACTCACAATGCTCACGCTCTCGAGAAAGTTGAGTGTCGAACGGAAAAAATATGATTTGGTGAACCTTTCCTTGTAAAGCTTTTACATTTTCAGTACAATTTACAATTCTTGTCAAGTCTTTTTATTCCCTTTAAATTCCTGCAATTTATCATATTTTACTCTGTTGAATGAAATTGTTGCCATTCTTCTATTAATTTTGGCAAAGTTTAGTTTTCTGCAAAACCATCATTTTTCTTGTTGACAAATTACTTTGCAATCAAACACTTTCAAAACTTGAAACTTCAAATAAAATCATGAATGTTCATACTTTCTGGAAATATATACACAAAATTATGTCCCGGGATTTACTAGTTGATCCCTCAAGTAATAAATTTTAAACTAACGCTTGTTTACCAAAAATCAGAGTAAACAAATTGGCACGCCCAGTGGGACCCAATTTCGTGTGTTTTTTTTTCTTTGTTTAGAAAGTAAGTTTTATTTGAATTCGTCTGAAAATTCATGTTGGTTGGTGTTCAAATTTGTGTGTTTTGATTTTGTATGCATTTAAGAAGTGGAAAATCTCTTCCAAATTTGACAAGTGCTAAATCTCGTCCAAAAATGGTTCGACCACCCAATAATAATCAAAACAACAGTAACCCTCCAAACCCTGGGGGGCAACCAACCCAAGCGTCTAATAATAACGCTACAATCCCTGCCCAGTTTTCTGGTACAATGGGAACAACTGCTCCTTCGTCAATTATAAGTGAAATTGGGATAACTGCTCCAATGACGAATATGACATTGTCTAGTTCGACTATGTCACCAGCATCCTATGTTTTGGGAAATAACCCTACTGAAGGAAATTCTAGTGATCATAGGAGCCCTATACGACCTTTTCCATTATCCAGAGATCCTATGTATGGTATGCCTACATCCTTGATGGCTGGCTTACACAATAGTCAACCTAATGTCGAGATTCCAAATATGTTTTCTCCTTCAGGATCTGGAGTGGTAAATCAACAAAGGGTAATCCCTCAAAATTTAACAAACACATCCGTTTTGGCAATTCGACAACAAATGGATGACAGTAATCATGAAATGGTTAATATGTTAACACAACAATTAGGAACTGTGATAAATCCTTTAATTCAAAATACAAATGACAGTTACCAAATGTTAACTAACCAAATGAGTCGAATGGCTGATTTCTTTGGGGCACCACCCATACAGCAACAACCAATTCGACCAATACAAGTTCAGGCGCCTGTTCAAGAGACACAGATGCCTAACAATCCAGGGGTGCCAGTAAACCATGGACAACAACCACCAGTGACACAAGTAGAGCCACCAATCCAAAATGTTGTTGAACCAAATCTTGGTGTAATTTTGGTTGATAGAAACCAAGATACTGACGAAGTAGTTAGAAACGTTCAACAGAACCGCTTTGAAGGGCAAAATAATTTGGCCCATCTAGTGGAAACAATTCTAGCCCAAAATGGCCTTAACATAGGTTTGCATAGGCCTAACTTTGTTTCTGCCTTATCTGAATATGTACTCCAGACTGAATTACCAAGAAATTGGAAAATTCCAAAATTTACAAAGTTTGCTGGAGATACGAGTGAGTCAACCGTGGAACATATTGCCAGATATATGTAGGGATGGCAAAAATATCCATACCCGCGGATATCTGCGGATAAAATCCGCCACGGACACGGAGCGGATAGTTTAATGGATATCCACGGGTAAGATAAATGGATATTTCAACTACCCGATAGTTAATGGATACGGATGCGGATTTAATGGTATCCGTATCCGCGGATATCCATACCCGTTAGTAAATAAGAATTTTATATAAATATTCTTAGTTATCAAATATATAAGAGCCTTTTTAATTCTTTATAGAATTTTGTGATGAACTTTGTTTTGATTAGAAATGAAATTTATGAAATTTTTTCTAAAGAGAAATGTATGGATATTATTATATTTTGGTGAAAAGAAGAAAAATAAATGTGTTGACTTTTATTGTTAAATTGAAAGTGAAATGTATGAATGTTATTATGTGGTAATAATCTTTTTCTTGTTTCTTTAGAAAGAAGATAAACAATTTTTTTTATTTCAAGTAATTAAAATATTTTTTTTTACAAGAATCACAATATTTTTTTTAAAAATTATTATCCATGAATATCTGTGAATATCCGCGGATACTTCAAAATCCATGGATTACCCGCTTGACGGATACCCGCACGGATATGGAGCGGATATGGATATCGTATTTATCCAACGGAGCGGACACGGATATCATACTATGCGCCCCCACGGATATCCATTGACATCCCTAGATATATGGTAGAAGCGGGAAATATTGCAAACAATGAGAATTTAAGGATGAAATATTTTCCTAATTCTCTAACCAAGAATGCTTTCACTTGGTTCACCACCCTACCCCCACATTCGATACACACTTGGACTCAATTAGAAAGGTTATTTCATGAACAATTTTACATGGGACAAACCAAAATTAGCCTTAAAGAATTGGCTAGTGTTAGGCGTAAAACTCCTGAGTCCATTGATGATTATTTGAATAGATTTTGACTTCTCGAAGCAAGGTGCTTCACCCAAGTGCCTGAACATGAGTTGGTTGAAATGGCTGCTGGTGGCCTTGACTATTCTATTAGAAAGAAGTTAGACACTCAGCATCTAAGAGATATGGCCCAATTGGCAGATAGAGTTCGACAGGTCGAACGCCTTAAGGCAGAGAAAGCTAGATCTTCTAAGTTTCATAAAAAAGAAAAAGTAGCATGTGTAGAAACTTATGAAAATGATGATGAGTTCGACAATGAATATGATTGTGTCGAAAATAATGAGGTCAATATTGCTGAATTAAAACCAGGACCTCCTTACACTTGTAAATTGTTGAAACCATCAAATGGAAAAAATCCTGTCGAACCAAAAAATGATAAATTTGCTCCTAAAACTTATACATTTGATATTACAAAATGTGATGAGATTTTTGATTTGTTGGTCACTGATGGCCAAATTATTGTGCCAAAGGGTTTAAGAATTCCACCTTTGGAACAAAGAAAGAAAAGAGGTTTTTGTAAATTTCATAATTTTCTGGGACATAAAACCTCACAATGTGTTCTTTTCAGGGACTTGGTTCAAAAGGCATTGAACGATGGAAGGCTGAAATTTGGTGACAAAACCAAACCACCAATGAAAATAGATGAGGATCCTCTACAACTGTTAGATGCAACATACGTCGAACCAGTGGATTGTTTGATGGTGGATGCAATGGATCTTACTGGTGGAGCCCAACTATTGGCTATTCCTGAAGAAGAGTACAAAGAGAAAATCAAGTCAGTTTATCCAAACGCTGATGAAAGTTTGATTGATTTTCTGAAGAAATGTAAGTTGAACAACAGCGAGGTAACATTGTGCCCTCGTTGCAGTGCGGTGTTTGACAAGAAGGCTACTGAAGGCCTTAACAAATATATACCTTTTTCGAAAAGGCAAAACAATTGGCCAAAACAAAGGCCAATTCAGAACAAAGGTGAAATGAGTCGAATCCCCGCTCACCAGAGGTTGGGATACAAAACTACTTTTGTGCCATCCAATAAGGCCCCCGTTAATCAATGGGTCCATAATCACCAAAGGTTCTCAAACAAATCCTTTACTGAGAAAGGAAGTTCTAGCAATATTGAATCTGGAAATTCTGGGGATCCAAAGAAATATGCTTATAAGAGTAACTACATGGGGAAAAATCCCATGACTAGGACCCAATGGCGCAGGTATCAGCGTCAAAAGAAATTGGCTTCTCAGGCTATTCAGAATGCTCCAAACAACAAGGGCAAGCAGATTGCTGAAACCTCTAAGAGGCCAATAAAAGAAAGAGTTAATTATCCTGTTGAAATTCTGAAACGGGATGACAAGGTTGAAAATGAAAATATTGATGATGATGATCTCCTAGATTCTGAAGGTGATTTTAATGTGATTGTCAGTGTAGTATCAATCTTGCCTGTAGAATATGACGTTTGGTCTGAGGTTGCGGAAAATGAGGAAGACTTCGATAATGGTAATATGGCGTTGCATAGATCAGTCTGTTACTATGTGATGAATAACGGGTGCTTAGAGGATCAAATGGCATCGTTCGAGAAACCGGATGAAAGCATGAAAAGCCATCTAAAGCCACTCTTTATCCAAGTAAAGGCAAATAACGTAGGTGTTAATAAAGTGCTGATAGATGGTGGAGCGGCAGTGAATTTAATGCCGGAATTCATGTTAAATAAGATTGGAAAATCCACAACTGATTTGCACACACACAATATTGTCCTGTCAAATTATGAGGGTGAAACAGGATTCTCACTGGGGGAAATCCAAGTGGACATTGCAGTTGGTAGCACAATTAGACCAACTTTATTCTTGGTGATAACGTCAAAGGCTAATTATAATTTGCTTCTGGGAAGAGAATGGATCCACGGTGTTGGAGCAGTACCCTCTACCCTTCACCAAAGGGTGAGTATCTGGAAACAAGATGGCGTGGTGGAGAACATTGAAGCCGATCAAAGTTATTTTAGGGCTGAAACTCACAACATTACAAAGAGTTCCTTTGACAAAAACTGGCGAACATTGCGCCATGTACTGAAAAAGATTTCGCTTATGCCCATTCTGATAACGTTTATCATTCTGTCAAATTAGACCCAACCCATGGCTTCATATGGGAAAGGGAAGAAGCAGATGGTGTAAAAAGGGAAGAGGAAAGCGAGATTCACCCAACTGGGTGGGAAATTGACGAAAATTTCTATGTCTGAGTCCCAAGCATGGGCAGAGATTTCGGCTTATGTTGCCGAAAACAAAATAAATATGGCTTTAGAGGCCAATTTGTTTCAGGAAAATATGGCTGTTGAAGCCACTGATCAAAATAATGGCATGTTGGTACCAGAAATGCGAAAGCTTGACTGTATTTATGAAGACGAACCATTAGGATTTGAAAAAGATCCTTTAAGTTCAAACCCAAAGATGCAGGCTCAAGATTCCTTGCAAGAGATTGACATTGGAGATGGTCGAATCAAAAGACCAACATATATCAGTTCCAAACTGCCAAGTGATTTGAAGAATAAATTGGTCGAACTCCTCAAGGAGTACAAAGACTGTTTTGCCTGGGATTACAATGAAATGCCAGGATTAGACAGAAAATTGGTGGAACACAGACTACCAATTCGACCAGACAAAAAGCCAGTTAAACAACTGCCAAGAAGATTTGCACCAGACATCATGTCCAAGATCAAAGAGGAAATTGAAAGGCTGCTGAAGAGTAGATTCATCAGAACTGCCAGGTACGTCGAATGGTTAGCAAATATAGTCCCTGTTATTAAGAAAAATGGATCTCTTAGAATATGCATAGATTTTAGGGATTTAAATAATGCTACACCTAAAGATGAATATGCTATGCCTGTGGCTGAAATGTTAGATGGCTATTCTGGCTATAACCAAATTTTTATTGCTGAAGAAGATGTGTCAAAAACTGCTTTTAGATGTCCAGGAGCCTTAGACACCTATGAATGGGTTGTGATGCCTTTTGGTTTAAAAAACGCTGGGGCAACTTATCAAAGAGCCATGAACTCAATTTTTCATGATTTTATTGACACATTTATGCAAGTTTATATTGACGATATTATTATCAAATCTTCGTCAAAAGATGATCACTTGAATCACCTTAAACAATCTTTTGAACGAATGTTGAAATATGGGTTAAAGATGAATCCATTAAAATGTGCCTTCTGTGTTCATGCAGGGGATTTCCTAGGTTTTGTGGTGCATAAAAAAGGCATCAAAATAAACCAAAACAAGACTAAGGAAATCATGGAGACTCAACCTCCAAGAAACAAGAAACAGCTTCAATCCTTGCTAGGAAAGATAAATTTCTTGAGAAGATTTATATCAAATCTAAGTGGTAAGGCACAACCATTCTCACCACTACTTCGACTCAAGAAAGAAGATACTTTCACTTGGGGGCAAGATCAACAAAAAGCATTTGATGACATCAAAGGTTATTTGTCAAGATCTCCAATACTGATGCCTCCAATTAGAGGCAAAACAATGAAGTTGTATATTTCAACATCGCATTCAACTCTTGGCAGCATGCTTGCACAAGAAGACGAAACTGGTCATGAAAAGGCCATTTATTATTTAAGTAGAGTCTTGAATGATGTAGAAACTAGATATAGTGATATTGAAAAATTATGCCTTTGTCTTTATTTCTCGTGTATGAAACTTAAACATTATATTAAGCCTGTTGAAGTGTATGTATATTCGCATTATGATGTTATTAAACATATGCTATCAAAACCAATTCTGCATAGTCGAATTGGAAAATGGGCCTTAGCCCTCGCCGAATATGCACTCACATATAAACCTTTGAAAGCTATAAAAGGCCAAATAGTGGCCGATTTCATGGTAGATCACTCAGCGGTGGAGGCACCACAAAGTTATGTGGATTTGGAACCTTGGAAATTATACTTTGACGGATCCAAACACAAACATGGAACTGGAATTGGAATTCTAATAATTTCACCTTCAAAAATTCCAACCAAGTTCAAATATAAAATCAATGGTTTTTGCTCAAACAATAAGGCCGAATACGAAGCTTTGATTACAGGCCTTGAAATCTTGTTAGACTTGGGGGCAAAAAACATTGTAATAAGAGGTGATTCAGAGTTAGTGCTAAAACAAATCAGCAAAGAATATAAGTGCATCAAAGAACATCTGATAAAATATTTTGTTGTTGCCAATTCTTTGTTGAAACGTTTTGACAATGTGAAAATTGAGTATATTCCTCGTATAGAGAATCAAGAGGCAAATGACTTAGCACAAATTGCCTCTGGGTATAAAATTTCCAAAGAAAAATTGGAAGAGTTAATTGAAATTAAGGACAAAAGAATTGTTCCTGAACCAGCTTCGACACAATTGTCATCGCCAAAACTCGTGGGGGCAGATGAACCACATGAAATATACGAAATTTTGGCCATTGACAATTTATCTGATATTGTCTGGAGGAAACCAGTGGTTGAATACTTGAGTAATCCTCTAGGCATAGCTAGTCGAAAAATAAAATATAAAGCCATGAGCTATGTTATCATTGGCAATGAATTATTGAAGAAAACTTCTGAGGGAATTTTGTTGAAATGTTTGAGTGAAACTGAAGCCTACCTGGCAATGTCAGATGTTCATAGTGGTGCTTGTGGATCACATCAGGCAGGCCATAAAATGAAATGGTTATTGTTTCGCCAAGGGTTATATTGGCCAACAATTTTGAAATATTGCATTGAATATTGCATTTAGAGGATGTGCATTAGATTTGATTGGAGAAATTAGACCCGCTTCTTCAAAAAATCAACGTTATATAATAGTTGGTATAGATTACTTTACCAAATGGATTGAAGCAGTACCTATGTCAAATGTTGATCAAGAAGCAGTAATAAATTTCATCCAAAATCACATCATTTATAGGTATGGTATACCTGAAACCATCACCACTGATCAAGGTTCAGTATTTACTGGATGAAAGATGGTGGAGTTTGCCCAACAAACAGGTTTTAAACTGTTGACTTCAACGCATTATTATGCCCAAGCAAATGGACAAGTTGAAGCAGCTAATAAGATCATTATTGGTCTAATTAAGAAACACATAGCCCAGAAACCAAGAAATTGGAATAAAACATTAGATCAAGTGTTATGGGCTTGCAGAAATTCTCCTAAAGAATCAACTAATACCACTCCATTTCGACTAACATATGGTCATGATGCCGTATTACCAGTTGAAATAAACTTACAGTCAGTGAGAATCCAAAGACAAATGGAAATTCCAACTGACCATTATTGGAATATGATGTTAGATGAATTAGTTGACTTAGATGACGAAAGATTGAAAGCTTTAGAAATGTTGACTCGTCAGAAAGACAGAGTTGCTAAAGCATACAATAAGAAGGTAAAAAATAAAACCTTTAATGTCGGAGACTTGGTTTGGAAAGTAATTTTGCCAATGGACAGGAAAGATAGAGTCTTAGGCAAATGGTCCCCAAATTGGGAAGGACCATTCAAAATTACTCAAGTATTTTCAAATGGTGCCTATGAGATTCAAGAATTGACAGAAGATTCTCATACTTTAAGTATAAATGGTAAATACTTGAAAAAGTATAAACCAATATTGCAAGAAGTAAAAATAAGTTAAGTATAATATAAATGCAAGGAAATCAACATGGCAATAAATTCCAAAGTTGCCACAGTAGGGCATCGTCAATATTACATAACCAAAAAACCAAATAAACCAAGTTCATGCTGAAATATAGAAGCAGAATTCGACAAAGCAAGAATAAATAATTAGAAGGAAAGATCTAGAGTGAAGCTTTGAGCTCCTCATATAGACGCCTGTAAGTGGCGAGTTCGACATTCAGAATATCATTAGTTTCGACCAGAGTCTGAACTTCGCCATCAATAGCCACAGATGCACTAAAATAGTCGATCCCTTTCTTGGCTTCGACAGATATTTTCTTCTCAAGATTAGAAGTGGAAGCCAGGAGGTTTTCTTTACGCTTGACCTTTTCAGCAGCAATCTTCTTTTCATACTCTTGAATCTGCAACTTCAAGTCCGCCACATGTTGCTCCCATTTGGAAATATTTTGATCCTGTTCTTGAGTTGCAGAGTGGCTAGTTGTGTCGACCTCCTTTTTAAGTTGCTCGACCGTTTCCTTGGAAGCACTCGCTTTCTTCAGCAGATTGGCGTGATTTTCTTGTCGAGACTTTAGTCTTGCTTCACTGTCGACCTTATTGCGATAGGCTGTTGCATAATTGCCAATTAAAAATTCCAGTCGATTGAGAGTCACTTGAACACTCCTGTCAGTAAGGGGATTCTGGAGTTTCTTTAAAAAGGCTAGATAACTGAATGCAGTCGCAGGATTGGCTTCAATAGCTTGCAAAACATTTTGTTCGACGAAATCAGTTTGTAGCTTCGCCATAAGAGCTGCTTGTCGAGAGTCAGTTGATTGAATAGATGGGTCGCTTTGAGTACCTTCACTGGAGGTTTGACTTTTTGCCCATTTTTTGGTGAGTAAGAGGTTGAGTGCTGTTGCTGGATTATCCTCCTGCATCTTGACGAATTCATCTTCAGACAAACCAATATCTGCTGATAGCTTTGATGTCGAAGAAACAGGGAGTATATCATCTCCTCCTTCTTCAGCTTCCTTTATTGTTTCATCGTCAAAGACAGCATTATCAGCAGTATCTTCAGTCGAACTTTCGTCTTCTCCAGATGTCAAATCTGATTCTTCCTGAGAGGTCGTTGGTTCAGCATTGGACGATCCTCTTGATTCCTCAGCAATTGGGTTATCTTGTATTTCAGTTTCGACTGGTACAGCGTCAGGATTTTGTATTTCGACAGCAGGAGTTTCTTCTGAAGGTCCCTTTTCGACGTTTGAAACTTTGGGAGGAGAAAGTTTTTCATTAGACTCTGGCAGCAGAGGTGCATCCTACATAAGAGGCAAAGGTTAGTTGCAAATATTTTGAGCAATCTATTCTATAGGGAATATGAAATAGAATAAAATTACCTTCGGATTAGAGTCAGCCAGGCAAGAGTTAGTACTTTCGCCTTTAGAAGGAGGAACATTGACAACATTAGGCGAATTAGTCACTACAGGCACTTCTGTTGTAGATGTGGGGATTGTCTGAATTGGTTGTACTTGCTGAATAGAAGTTTCTTCTTGATCATCTTCTTCATCCTCAAGGATTAGCTGTCGAACCTTTGTACGCTTTCTTTCCTTTTTCTTTTTCTTCTCTGAAGGACCAGCAGTGTTTTTAGTTTGAGGTTCGACAGTGGCAGGATGTTTGTCTTTGTCAATATCACCTTGGGTGACTGGTGCGACTACTGGAGAATCAATATCTTCATCCTGCTAGTGAATAAAAGATGGAAAATTATTAAGAGAATGATTTTAAGATGAAGACTTTAATAGTCTAAAGAATTCGACGGTAAGTTACTTGTTGCTCTTCGACACTTGCAGGTTTAGAACTGCCTTGCTTTGTCTTCTTGCTCTTTTTTGTTGTTGGTGGTGGACTGTTATGCCTTTTTTGACTCTGATAAAATAAACATGCAAAAATAAATACCAGCATCAGATAAGGTGGATTGGTGTCAGCCAGAGTCGACGAGAAATGAGAAATACCTTAGTCTCTTGAGGTGCTTGCATTTCTGTTGCTGCCAACTTCTTGCCTTTCTTCACAATTACTTCTGAGGCAGTTGAGATGCTGGGTGTTGATGAGGAAGCTGTAAAATAAATAAAGTAAGTATGTACATATAAGCATATACAGTAAAACAGTTTAAAATGGTCGAAGTTGGTGACGGTGTCGAAGACATACCTTTAAGTTTCGAAGTTAGTTGGAGTGCGTCGAGACCAGCATTAACTCGTTGCATAATTGTCTCCTCAGAAGGCACGTTCTTCTTATAGTACATGTTCCACCAGTTGGCAAATTCGAGAGTACAAAAGCAAGATTGTTTGAAGGGAAATGGGTTGATTTGGTAAATCATTTCTTCGGCTGCTTTCAGTCGACGCTGGTAATATGCTTCACTCATACCAGAATTTCCTAGAACTATGTCATCTTTATTTTTGAATAAACTCTTAGGCATAAACTGTGTCAAGCCAAACTGGCGAGCAGCCAAATTTGGTTGGTATCCGAGCAAACCCAGATAAGCTCTTTGAACTCCCAGTCGAGAAGACAGGATGGCAGGACTCAAGAATGCCAACCAGAGTTCATTGACAGAAGCTTCTTTGTTAGGATCCGTGGTAGGAAAATCTTGAGTCAACCAGCTTGGTCAAATTCGACGTGTTATGAAAGGGAAGTTTTCTTGCTTAATCTTGTCAAAAGATAAGAAAATATTGAAATAAAATTGGAAAAGCTCCTTGGAGGAATTTAAACCAGGAGTTCTTTGTTGGAATAAAGCCAGTCGAGAGGCTTCTATGTTCCTCTTTGCCACCTTCGACTCCTCAAACGGTGAGATAGTTAGATTCAGATTCGACGCAAATGTAGCATTAAGCCACAATTGCAGTAGCCATATAGGACCAGCCATGGTGAGTTTGTCTTTGTTGCTTGGTTTGTCAGAATTCTTAAGGTTGTCACTACCATCAATCAAAGAATGATAAAGAGAGGCTAGAAGGAGTTTACCAAAAGAAAAGTTCCTCCCTTCATGGATTTGGATGGCCAAGGGGATAAGTCTAGTAACAACTTGCAGGGAGCCAGTACAAAAGATAAATTGTGATAACCAGTAGGTAAGAAAAGCTATATGTTCGTGATCTGTCACTTCTGCACTTTTGGTGACATGTTGTTCTTGGATGTATTTGGAATACGTTTTGGCAGTGTACGCAAAAGTGTGGGTCGAACTAACATATGTTGGGTCGAAAGAAGGACCAGTAGGTCTCAAACCTGTGATGGCTGCGACATTTAACAAGGTAGGGGTCAACATGTCAGCTTTAAATTGGAACGTGCTAGTCGAACTATCCCAGAAATGCAGTGCAGCTAAAAGCATCTCAGGGTGATATTTTGGGCATTCTCTAGATAATTGGATTAGGTCGAATATGTCATATTGACGCCAAGATTCGCCAAATTTGGCTTGTACCTTGTCAAGCCATTCAATATAAGATTTGCTAGTCGAAGGGGTTGATCTCAATACTCTATGCCTAGGTTCTATATAACTCATAGTATAAGTCGAATTGACAAAGGCCCTAGGTTCACAAGTGGCATACCCAGGAAAAATTTCCTTAACCTCATCATTGAAATTCGACAGAGGTGGGAATGGACCAGCAAAAGCTAGTTGTTCACTACAGAGAAGGTGAGGAATCAGTACCTGTTTCTCCCAAATTTTGCATGCTTCAATTTCTGGTGTTGGTTCAGAGACGAATTCCATGCCATTTTCCTTGATTGGCTGCGTATCCGTGGAAGAAACAAGGACAACAATTGTTGATTTTGAACTGGAAGCCATGGAAGAACCTTGAAGAACAGAAGGTTTTGGTAAGAAAAATGGGTATGGCGGAAAGGTAAGATTTTTACCCAAAATCTTTCAAGAAACGTTGAATCTTCAACAAGAATGCAAAAGATCAGTGAAATTCCTCAAGGAATCAGAGAAAAACTTCGCAAATGGTGTTGTTTTGGTTCAAATTTGATGATGTTTTTTGAGTTCTTTTTAGGAGTTTTAGATGAAAGAAGAAGATGAAGTGTTGGAGAAAGTGAAAAGTGGAAGAGTAGGCTTGTTTGGTCTATTTATAGAGCCAACAGTGTAGAAGTATAAAATAAATCAAAAAGAAATTTTTTGATCTTAACCATCCAGATTTTGCCACATGTCCCACTAAGTTGAACAGTTGAGCAATCATGGGTATCAAAATGACGGTTAGAAACTGAGTCATGATTATTATGCGTGGGAAATCTAAAAAGTGACTTTTTTTAAAAAATTTTGTCACTATCTCTTGAGATTCTAAAAATCACAATCGAAGCTGACAAACTTTTGGGGGCAATTTGTTAGCTCATATTTTAGTCGAGCAAAAATAGGCAGTTAATAGCCTCATTAATGACTTGGTTTATTGTCATTTAAGGCTTTGTCTAAAAGCAAAGGAGATGATTGGTGAATCTGTAGAAAATTGAAGTATTGCGACATTAGAGCAATAAGTTGTCGAAGTCGACATGAAATGGAGCGTGCAGCAATTGTGTCGAATTCGACACGTTACGGGGTTACGTTTGAAGATTTTCTGGTTCACTGGCTCATGCAGATATCAAGAAGGATTTTCAGCTTCATAGACTTAGTACATTTGGTGGCGAATTGGTACGTTGATAGGTTCGACGTCAAAAGGTGCAAAGATTCAAATTCAAATAGGTTTCGTCCAGATGACGTGTCTTTAGCAGTTGGAATTTGAACGTTAAGAACAGTTGTATTTCCTTCGCCTATATATAGTAGTTTTTCATATGAAAAACAGGTCACAAAACTCATATGCAAAATCTTGAAAACTCACAATGCTCACGCTCTCGAGAAAGTTGAGTGTCGAACGGAAAAAGTATGATTTGGTGAACCTTTCCTTGTAAAGCTTTTACATTTTCAGTACAATTTACAATTCTTGTCAAGTCTTTTTATTCCCTTTAAATTCCTGCAATTTATCATATTTTACTCTGTTGAATGAAATTGTTGTCATTCTTCTATTAATTTTGGCAAAGTTTAGTTTTCCGCAAAACCATCATTTTTCTTGTTGACAAATTACTTTGCAATCAAACACTTTCAAAACTTGAAACTTCAAATAAAATCATGAATGTTCATACTTTCTGGAAATATATACACAAAATTATGTCCCGGGATTTACTAGTTGATCCCTCAAGTAATAAATTTTAAACTAGCGCTTGTTTACCAAAAATCAGAGTAAACACTCACCCAGTCAATCACGTGCTACTAGTCTAGTCAATTACGTGATTCTCGCCCTGTAACACTCTAAATTCCCGTATCTTCTACCTATGAAAAGATAGTTAATTTTATTTTAAAAAGGGTGTCCCATTTTCTCATATAAAAACATTCACTAAATAATTAAAACATATAATGGAAGCATTATCAAACATTCAAATAGTCTCTCATAAAATAAATTACCAAACTGAACTAAGAGCGCTTTATTTTCATAAATAATTTTTTGAGACACCAATTCATCTTGCATGCAAAATATAATTTATATAATAAATAAGCCGCATAGAAGTTGTGAAAGAATAGGTTGTTGGGACTCAAATTGAAATAGAACATTGTCTTAAAAATTCCATATAAAAGAAATAATAATAATTAAACTATTCAACCCCTAGTGTTACACTATCTGAGCGACTGAAAGAAAAAGCGGAAAACTAAAAAATTGAAGAAGTCGCCAAGTCACGTCTTCGAACTTACAACTATTCCCGATCAACCTGTGAATCTTAATTGTGCAGAGATTCCCTAAGGTTCGATGTTGTTGATGCTATGGTGTTGTTGTTCTTCTCACTACCAAGTAAAAGTTTTCTCACTATTTCTAGGTACTGCTCTTTTCTCTCCAATTTTACTAAAATCGTCATTTCTTTTATTTTCTATTTATCAGGGATTAATTAGGTTTCTTTTCATAAAAGAAATACCAATCACCGACATAGTATGACACAAGTGGTAAATACTTGGACCCTTTAACCATTTGGTTGTGGGTTCGATTTCCGACCGATGTATATAAAAAAATATTTGTTGGGTCCCTTCTCTTTTATTTTTCATGCTAATCTTCTGTACACATAGTTTCATCTACACCTCCTCCTTTACCAATGCTCATGCGCCCCGCTCTTCTTTCCTACTAGCCCAACATCATTATTACTACACTATACTCTATCTTCTGCTCATGTTTTATTATTTACATCCTCTTATCTCAATTTCTTCTAATTTCTATTTTTCTTTACGAAACTATTTCTCTCTTTTCTTTTTTCTTAATTAATTTACTAGAATTTACTAAATTCTATTTAAAAACTCTTCTTCATTAATTCACTAAATTTTTTATATACTTATTTTATTTTACGCACCCCTGTGTTTTTATATTCCAAAATCTCTCCATCCATTTTCTATTTTCGTAATTTAATTGTTAAAATTTAAACAAATTATATCCTATAATTTTCCTCTCTAATTCAATACCTCCACCCCCTAATTACTTCATTTATCGTATAAACACATCAAAACTAATTACATAATAATTAAATAACTATTTAATCTATGCGTGGATTAAAATTGACTTCATCAATCTTTCACAATTTTGACTTAATTAAACTTACAACATGATATTAAAATTTAAGAAATGATATAGTACAAAATACGAGAATAACTATTTTGACTTCATTAAACTTACAACATGACTAATTTAGAATAGACTATATGTAATATCACAATAATATATGCGTGCATTAAAATTGATTTCATCAATTTTTCACCAGTATTAAAAAAATTGAAAAATTTCTTTTATAAAAAACTAAATAATGAGTAGGAAATTCCACTAAACTGGGGTACCAATAACAACACTATTAGAGTTCTTGACACCAACATCCATTCCGATTAATTGATCACCACACTTCTTTCCCTTCGCTACCATTTTTTTTACCGGCATGTCAACTGATCTTTTCTCTTGCACAACCTCCTTCACACAAAAATTAATAACTCCATTTTGTCTCCCTTCCCAATCTCTCAATCTATAACTCAAAAACGGCATACAATTATTCGATTCATTGTTGTTGAGAAGATCCGCAACCGCGATTCTTGCCACCCCAATAGGGCGAACACTTTTGAACTTCTTGCATTGCACCTCAAATGTGATTGACCTTCCATACAATGGCACATCCAACAAAAATTTCTCATTCCACGAAAGGAAACTCGAGTTATTTACACAACCGTTGTCTTTCGCTGTTTTTGTCGTGTAACAATTAAGAGACTCACCTCGAACAACAACGTATGCGTCCTCCGTTACATGAATGTTTTCGCCAGATATAACCGTAATTTCTAATGTGCGTGAGGTTACACCCATAGTTGAAAAAAGTTAATGTTGTTGTGTACAAATGTGTTAGTGTAAGAATGAGAATCTTGTTATGTTCTTCAATTTTGTGGTGAAGGATTTGAGGTTGGTTACCTGTGAATATATAATAAGGTGGGATTTTGATTTGGAAGGGGGTGAGAAAAAGGGAAAGAAAGAAGAGTGTAATTGGTGTGTTATTTCAGTGTATTTCAAATTTAGTTTGAAAAAGTAATGTGCGTTTTTGTTAAGTTTTTTTGACTTGTGACTTTGACTTACGCTGTTTGGTTGTTATTTTTGAGATGAATTGAAATTTCCTTTCATATATTATTGAAAGAACGACCATTTTGTTATTTTTTCGTGGAGATTGCGTGTGGTTGGGCGGCAATGATTATTTGAGAATATATACGTTGAAAAGAAAATAACAAATATTATATGGAAACAAAAATTAATTTTTGTAGTCACACCTCAAAAAAATTTGGATGCACCATAAGTTGACAAAAATATCCTTAAATTAAATTTTCAATGTTATCTAAAAACATTTGTATTTCTCACTTTTTCTTCCATTCTCCTAGTTAACGAACAACTAAAATCTCAAACACGGAACGCTGTCGATCAAATTGCCAATGTCTTTCATCTCCGCTGCTCAAATCTTCGTCACGTTCATCTCTATCTCCGCTGCTTAAATTTAATTTGAAAGGTAAGTTTATGTAAACTCAATTTATGTAGATGCATGTAAACGCGGTTTACACAATCTAATGTAAATTGAGTTTAAATACATTCATGCAAACTCGATTTACATGTAAACTGAATCAAACACTTTAAACTGAGTATAAGTGTGAACCGAGTTTAAAGAAAATTATGTGAACTGAGTTTACTTAGGTTATATAAACTCAATTACGTATGATTTGGAAGTCTATTCTTTCAGGTACGTGATCTTATGTTACATTATCAGTTTACGTAAACATTTAACTTGAATGACATTTATTAACGACTGAAATCACAGGCAAATATGAAATCTTATGAAAAAGAGAATGTTATAAAATTGAAAAAGTATAAATTCACTAACCCATGCAAAAAGTCTGAACGGAAGATCTTTAAAATTCAATCTTTCATTGTGATTAATGACAGATTAATGAAGTTTGTGAGAGAGAACACATTAATGGAGTTTATGAGAGATTGTGTGACATAGAAGCATACAAAAATGAAAAACGGTTTTTAAAATTTATATAAAGAATGACAATCTTAGCATCATGATTAAATTTTATTTTAATAAAAAATAGGTGTAACTAGATTTTTTGTAGGGTGTGATTAGACAATTTCAAAATAAATTTACACTTAACATATAACTAAGTTTTTAATTTTATTTTGATGTTATCAACAATGACATTTGAACACTCATTATTCTTCAACACTATTCAACACTTCTTTTAATTATCTACATTTCTCTCTTTCTATCAGGTCATTAATTTATCGCATCTTCCTTTTCCTAAGGTGTATGCCCCCATACGGATATAAACCAAACACTTTTTTTTCATAAGTTATATGCTGGAAATTGTCTTGTAACTATGTTGAAACAACATTTTATAAATGAAAATAAACATTAAAGTACCACGGTTACGTGAGGCAAAAGAAATTCCTTCCAAAAGTCACACATAAAAAAAAAAAAACAAAGAATATTGATAGTGTCTTGAATGAGTCCACCTCCGATCCAAAACATACGTAAAACGAACCATAATTTAAACACTTAAATGTATTCCAATGGCACACGAAAATTAAACATCTAAGAAATTTCCAAGTTATTAGTCGCATAAAATTATTAACACTAACAACTCACAACAGCCGCGCCTCTCTCCCTAAACCCTAGTTTATTCTTTTTATTTGTCCACTAAGGAATTGTGGTTTTAGGATCAATTTTGATCCAAAATCATCCCTCTAAATTGTTTTTCCTTTTCTTTTTAATTAAATAAGTGATTATCAACATAAATTTGTTTTTTTGTTTTTTGTTTTTTAAGTTTGTCGTCGTCTTGTTCGGCGTTGTGTTTGTTGGTTTTTCATTACGGTATTTCGTTGATTCAAATTGGAATATCTACGTCGCAAATCTAGGAGTATGAATATTCCGGTTACTTTTTTGTCATATTTGTAGGCACTTTCATGATGTCGTTGTATGCTATTAACCTAGGTGCTGCAAGTTTGTTTGTAGATTCATCTTTTTCAGTTTTTAGCAATCTTAAATTTGTAATGATCTATGTATTTTCAATTTGAATGAATGAATCATTATTTTTAGTAAGAAAAATTATCAACACTAAAAATCAAGGTCAAGGTCAATACCTTATTATACTCTGTTTTACTATTTTGTTACATGGACAAAATTTGCATGCATTTCCATATATGCATTTCTTACTTTTCCTCTCACAGAGAGGTAGTTTTTTTTATTAAAAAATAATTTTCTTTTATTTTTTCAAAATGAAAAAATACAAATAACCACCTCTTTATGAGTGGAAAAGTAAGAAATGCATATATAGAAATGCATGTAAGTTTTGTCCTCGTTAAATACTATTGTTTATCCTAGGCAATTTCATGACAACAAATTCTTCAGAGTTAGTCCCATAAAATTATTCACACTAAAAATCAAGGTCAATGTCAACACCCATTATACTCTTCTTGTTTTTTTTTAATTATTATTATTAATTTGTTACATATGGTAACTAACTATTTTTCGTGCTCGGCAATTTCTTGACAACTTGTGTGGAGTTGGTGCTAAGGACGGGTAAATAAATTGTGACTAAAAAATAATAAACTATGTTATAGATTTAGAATATCTATACTATATACAGAAAGGATACAAAAAAAATTTGGTGTGGACTTTTCATAATACCAATAATACCCTTTTTTTTTCTAGCAACAAAAAACTTTTATTAACAAACATACTATAGGGACATGTCTTTATTTATTTTTTTGGACATAAGTTAGACACAGGCAGGCGCGGAACGCGCCTGTCTGGCCCGCTAGTATATTATAAAATATTTTGAATAAAATTAAATATAAATATACTATTTATACTGAAAGCTACTCCCTCCGTCCCATATTATAAGGGAAAAATTATCTTTTTTTTTGTCCCAAATTATAAGGGAAAAAACAACTTTCAAGAATGTTTTTTACTTATTCTTATAAAATTAAATGCAAATTGCATTTAATTTTTTTTCTCTCTAATTTTCTCAATAAACAACAACCAATCAAAATTGTTTTTACATCTTCCCATGCAACTTATTTCAAGAAAAACCCACAAAACGATATTTCAAATTCTCAAGTTTTGGTTTTCTTAATAAATGTGTTTTTTCCCCTAATAATATGGGATGGAGGAGTACGTATTAGTGTTACACATGCATATTAACATATTTCTGTATGTGTGTAATTAATTATTAATTATCTGATGTGTTGAATAATTGTTAAAATTTATAAAATAAAATTGTGTGCAAAACAAACAATAGATTATTTGTTGTCATAGCGTGGATAGTTTCGGTGCCAACAACGGAGTATCAGGAGGACCGCGTCTGTGCAAACTTTATAATTTTAATTAATAATTATTATAATATATTGATAAATATATTATTAAATATATATTTTTTTTTTACCCGCAAATGTTTCTTCCAGCTTCCCTAAAATTTCCATTTTGTCCTCATAATTTTCAGAAAACGTTTTCCAATATTCATATTTTTTTTTGGAATCAATTTTCCAAAATAGACTTAAATGTAGTTTCATATCAATTTTTTTCATTTACATTTCAGTGTTTCAGATTCTATTTTCCAAAAAGTTAACTATTTCGAAAAATATTTTTCGAATATTCAAATATTTCCTAACACAGAATCCGAAATTGCTTTGAAAAATATTTTCCAAAGTAATTTTGGTAAACATTTTTCGAAATTCTGTTATTTTTAATCAAAACCGTACATTTAAATATTTATTTATTTATCTTTTAAAATCAATTTAGACAAGCAAAAAAGGAGTTTGAACACATGAGACCTTTAGCATGAGTACAACATATTTAATTAAATTTATGTCTAGACATATATATTGTTAGTATGCTAAATTTAGATATGACAAGACATCCGGGTCACGACGTCCGGCCTAATAATTTCGACATTTTTGTCAGTTGAGCTATGTGAGTTTAATTTCAGTGGATTACTATTTCATCTAAGACAAAAAAATAAATATCGCAAGGCATCCGGTTAAACTCAATCAGCACAAAATCAGATCTAAATTAAATTAAATTAATGTCTCAATCAGCACAAAATCAGATCTAAATTAAATTAAATTAATGTCTCCTAAGCATTATTTCATTGCTCAAATGTCAAAAAATAAAATAAAAAAATGTGTCAACTTAAATTTGTGATGATGGGATCTAATGAAAAAGTTATTGAAAACAAGTCCTAAATCCATAAGTCACTAAGACTGAAGGTCTTGACACTGATAATGTTGTTAAGTTATCTAATAACCTATAGATGTTTGTAGTTTATTATATAATTCCATGTGAATTTTATTTATTAAAAAGAGTTATATATTGTATTAATATGTGTCAAAGTACCATAACATGTCTTTGAATCGTATCTTTCATGCGAGAACATTATTGTGGAGATTTATGTTTGTGGATATGAATAAAGAGCCTCAAGAGGACGACGGTTCTGTTAGAAAAATGGGGTTCATGACATAAAAAAATCACATTCACAAGTTTTTCAGCATTGCAACATGTTATGTGACGGTGATGATAATAGTCTCAAAGATGGTGATGAAATCACTCTCTCTGCAAAGGCGATGACATTGGTCATTGCAATGGTGATAACAACTAGCTTTGCAATAAGGACCACAACAGAGTGTGACAGAGACATTAACAAATTTATAGTGACAACAACGGCAAGCTTGATGTAGCAACTGATTATTGCAACATATATAATGTCACATTCCGTTTTTATTTTATTATTTATTTAATTTGATTTCTTTATTTAATTTCCATATTGTGTGATTTATTTAAATATGTGGCTTTTAGTGTAGTGGTGTGATTAGAATAGTAGTGTTTTTAGGAGGTGTAAATAGAGAATTAGAATGGGCTTATGAGGAAGGACAATTTAGTAAATTGAGGAGGAATTAACCTAGGTATAAGTTTGGAAACTTAGTGAGAGAAAATCATTTGTCACCATTTTCTGAAGAATTAGAGAGAGAAAGTCTAGAGAAGAAGGAGAGGAGAAGAACATAGAAGAGGAGCTAAGATAGAGATTTGGAGGAGCTAATTCTTGAAGAATTAGAGGTAAGAGAGTAGTTTCATATAATTTGTGGGTAATGAAGAGGGGGAGAAATCATGTTCTCTTTGCCCAAACCCTCTCACCCTTTGCTATGCTTAAAGTTAGCATTTTTATGTTTTTATATGAATCAAAATGCTTTCTTTTGTAATGATTTCGTGATATCTATGTTATGTGATGCTAAAAGTACTTGTTGATGGTTTCAATTTTGAGAATCAAAGTATGTTCATATGAAATTATAGGTTTTTGAGTTTTGAATGAAAAATATGCATAATCTTTGATTGGTGATGATTTTGATGTTTGTAAGAGATGAAACTTGTACTTCTATGTATGATAACATACTTATAACCTAAAGGAAACGTCCTTTTAAAACTGGAACACGTTTTGAATGATTTAGTGGTGGAATCCGAAGGGTCACGAAAACAGAGCAGCAATTATGGGCGCTCGTCGCTAAGCGAGAGCTAGCGAGGGAACTCGCTGGGCTCGCCAGTGCTCGCCAGCCAGCCCTGTGCTGTCTGACTTGCTTCGCTACAGCGAGAGCTAGCGAGAAGGTGGCGAAGGTTTCCAGACTTACTCGCTAGGACTCGCCAGATGGCAAGTAAGCTTCTGACTTGCTTCGCCAGAGCTCGCCTAGCGAGAGCTAGCGAAGACAGCCAGGTTTAGTTGATTTTTAATTGATGATGATGATAGTTTGGTGTATAAGTTACTAGTCTTATAGAGATACATGAATAATGATAATATTTCTATATGAGTGTTGTATGATGGATGATGATGAATTGAATTAATCTCAATTATGTGTATGTATAAAAGTGTTGGAATGTATATGATATGATAAGATGGATGATGATGTTTTTCATATATTTGTTGAATATGCTTATATGTGTATGAAATATTGATGGTGAGTTGGTGATATCATGTATTAATACATGAAGTGTTGGTGAATATATAAATTGAATTATATTGATGAAATGTCGTGACACATCATTCATGCATAAGTTGTGTCAATTGATGGTGATAATAGATGGTGAAGGGATTCTTGTATCCTATATAGATGGTGATATGGTACCACATGTAGACATGTCTAGGACATACATGAAGGTGACATTAGATGCATTAGGAAGGTGAACCTTATTTGTGTTGATGTGATAATGATGTGATATTTGAATAATGGTGTTCTAATTGAATGTGCAATTATCTTGTTGATTGTTGACGGTACGGATAAGACTTATGGATATAGATTGATTATATGTATATGCCTTGTTGATGGAGATGAATTGAAATTATATGTATGTTGGTTATGCGGATAGTGAATGAATGTGTATATGTATGCGTTGTATATGTTGGATTGGATTTAATGTTAGTAATTTACTTTCATTTATCTCAATGCCGATTATATGTACTAACTCTCTATTTCTTTTGTAATGGATCGTTGGGCGATTCAGATTCTCAGGCGTGAGGATTTGCTTGCTTGCTTAGGAGGAGTACCCGGCATTGTTGCCAAGTATTCGGGGTGAGGAGATGTGTCTTACCATTAGTGTAGTACCCTTGTCTATTGCTCTGAAGCATTTGTAACACCATGTTGGGGTTTATCTTTATTGTTGGGTTTTGCCTAGTGTCGTTGTTAGACCTTGTTTATGTATGATGGTGTAAGGCTTATGCCAATTACTTAATTGCCTATTTATTTGATGATGAGACATTGGTAGGTGATTTACGTGGATGTTGGCTTATTATTGTTGAACTTAATGAATATTCAGTTGTTGACTTATTTATGATTTTATTATTTGAATCATGACTTGTATGATGAGGTCTTATTATTTCCGCTGCAATGTATGTGATGAGCATGATATATGTTTGGTTTATATGCTATGGTTGATTGATGATTTTCACATGTAGTGTCTACTTGCGTTTTGTTTATTTATTTGGTCGAAATTTTTGAGTAGATATAAGTAGGGTGTTACATATAACACTCAACAAAACATGATCTAGGTATAAAGGAGAGAGGATCAAATCTCTCCCAATTGTTTCTTCATCGTACTTAATTTGGTTTATCAACTCACCTTGATTTGGTTTATCTACTCTATATTGAAAAATGTGTTGTATTGAAATTGAAATTTTATTTTAAGATGATATAAGATCATTTGAAGAAGGTAAGTTTGCTTTGGATTTTAGTTTCTCCTTTTCCATTTTTTCTACTCTCTCATCTTTACTAGGTAAAATGTAGAGGGAGTGATTCTATTCTTTTTAATATACGACTCTCTACCAACTGTTTCATCATCATCCTTGATTTAGTTCATCTACTTCCATTTTTTTGTTTATCTATTCAATATTGAATAATGTGTTTTTTATTGAAATTAGAATTTATTTTAAGATAATATAAGGTCAGTTGAGGAAGATAAGTTTCGGTGGAATTAAATTGGTTTGAATTTCAATTTCTTATTTTCCATTTTTACGACTCTCTCATCTTTTTTTTATAAAAAAATATGTGAACCATTGGATTAATCAGTCATATGAGAATGATCACAAGTCAATTTAATTTTTCAACATTCCAATTGCGTTTTTGCTTCTACAGAAGAACTTAACTTTGTGTGAGATGAAATTCCCTTAACAACTCAGTGATATGCTCAACCATCGGAGATTATTGCAAAAATCGGTGACGTCAAACAAAATATTCATTGTTGCCTTATTATTTCTATTTCCGCGAAAATCACCGAAAACAAAAAACATGACATGAATTGTAAGCTGTTCAACTTCGTGTCGTCGAATAATTGGCCGTGAAAAAGAGGGTGAAAGAATTGTAAGGTTCCGAATGTGTAGAACCTAGATTGAGGAAGATAAAGAGGCAAGTAGTTGAAAGAATGGAAAGAAAGAAGATAGTGTTCATTTTGTTGCAGAAGAATTGTAAGAGAGAGGTTGAAGAAGAAGATGAAGGGGCAGGTGAAAAAATTGAGTTGAGCGCGTGAGAGACGAAAGGGCAGGCGTATAATGTACAAATCGATGCACGTGCACTTTTAAAATAAATACCGATCATAACCATTGATTTTAATCTAGGGGATACAATTTGTTCCTCTCAAATGTCACATTAAGAACTCCTCTCACTAGCAAGATGCACATTTTCACTTCACAAATCCGGTCGCTAATTCTGTCGCTACAAGATTTAGAGACCGATTTTTAGCATTTTTGGTCGCTAAATCGGTTTCTAAACACGAGACTTCTCGTCAGGGCCGGCCCAAGCTATAGGCAGCCCAAACTAGGGCTTGAGGCCTCACAAAAAATTAAATTTTTCTAAAGCCCATTAGGCCTCAAAATAATTTTACACTTATTATATATAGACCTCGCGTAGAAACATTATAGAATTGTTTCGTAACTCAGTTGGTATGTGGGCATTATGTTTTACTAAGGAGGTCTTAGGCTTGAATCATGCAGATGACAGATTTGGTATTTTTTTTTTCCGATTTTGGTCAAATGTATATTTTTTTGTTTAAATTTGTTCTTAAAAATAAAGTTGTATTTTGACTTAAATTTGATATTATATAATATGAATGTTGAATCTTAAATTAAAAAGATTAATATAGATAATTTGAAAAAAAAAAAAAACAAACATTAAATTAGAGTTAAACTTATGCAATAAAACATACATAAAATAAGTGCAATCGTATTTGTTTTACTTTTTTTTGCTAGTTCCTGTTTTAGTTATATTATTAGTATTATGTTTAATTATCTAAAAACATTTAACACTATAATTTATTTAAATAAATAAATATAGATAATCAATAACTTTATAAAATTAAAAAAAAATAAAAATTAAAGACATCATTTTTATGTTCGCTTTAGGCCACATAATATGTTGGCCGGCCCTCCTTCACGTAGCCCCAACGAACTAACTTGTATTTACAATAACCATTATGGCACATTCGAGTTAGACGACGAAGATTCGGAAGTTTGTTACGACAAGTTTTGTCACTTCGACATGTTATTTCTGCAATGTGAAAAAAGAATACAAAAATATTACTACAAAAAGATGAAAGCTTGTATATAAGATAAAAAAAAGAAAAAAGAGAATGAGCTTACCTATACCATTGACTATAACAAGAAATAGGAAAACAAAAATGATCACTGTAAAAATAAATTTGAGATGTTTAGCCATTTTTTTGCTTGTAACAAATATAGAGTTGCTTGACCACTTTATATTTAAAAAGCTTCATGCAATATTTTATATGTCAATTAAATATTATTTAATAATTTTGTTGATGCAAGAAATCCTTTTTAAAAATTAGAATAATTTTTTGTCTCTTAAAATACATCAATGTATCATGTTTGTCCCTATAGCATATAGAATAGATCTCATCTCGCATATAAAAAAAGAACAATGCTTCGCGATGAATTCCCATCAACAAAATCATCACCAGTTTTGTTGTTTTTTGTTTTCTATCTTTATTCATAAATGATTATATATATATATATATATATATGAGAGATATTATCTTATATTGGTATGAGTTGTTATGAAATATGACATCCATAATTAAAAAAGTAGAGAGAAAAATAAAAACTATTGTATTAATTGTAACGAGTAATTTATAAAGCCAAATGCTATAACGAGTGTTCTCCAGGTATTCTATAAGATCTTAAATAGTAAATTTTTATAGGATTTCTATGAATATTTGTAAAGTCAACCCATCGAAAATTGTAGCATTTAACTTTTTGAATAAAAAATTTCTTTAAATGAAATGTTTAAACAGTGTCCTGAGACACTTATTATTAAGACCCTATTATAAATTGAGAAAAATTAAATACAAATAATTGGAACAAAGCTTATTTATAAGCTAACTAACTGGTATTACCTAGAACTACTAGTTTTTTGGTGGTTAAATAAAATATGATTAGGAGGAGAGACCAAATTTAAGGAAGCCAATATGATTCTCTAAATATGCATCATGAACGACACACTAACAATGTTCCAAATTTGATAACTGCCAATTAAATATACCTAAGACATTAGATATAAGTATATAACAAACAATTGAAGGCTTTAAAATAGTCTCAGAAAATTCAACAAGAAACACAATTACTTTTAGGCTTACTCTGTGCCACGATTGCACCAAATTATTGGGTCTAATGGAGTGAAGGGACATAAATTATTCACATAAACATTAATTGAAATAGGTGCAACTAAGACAAAAAAAAAAAAGAAATAGCTGCAACTAAATCAACATGGTTTTAATATTTAAAAAAAAAAAATCAACATGGTTTTAAGATGGATATTCTTTTGGACTGAACTTTTAGGTTGGGCCAATCACAATATTAAATTGATCGGCCTAATGTCACAACTATTGACCTATATATACAAATTTGTTTTTTGCCTCCTCCGTTCTTCTCGCACACCCTCTATAACCTACTTAAACTATCCATTATTCGCGACTAAACAACAATAAATCAAGTAGAGCAAGTAGAGTATTACGTGTAAAAAATTAAAACTAATCAACATTTAATTCAAATGTTAAGTAATAATCACAGCGGAAATAACCCAAGCAACATCATTCATATAATCATGATCATATTCAAAATCATATGAGAATCTCCGTCCAATAGTTCAACACAACTTCAAAAATAAGCTCAACAAAATCAAATAAGTATTGATATCAAGCCTTACACAATTCACATAAACAAGGTCTAACAATACTAGGCATAACCCAAATAACAAAACAATCCTGACATGGTGTTACAACCATCCGAGCAAATTGGACAAAACGATAAAAACGACATGGAGTAGATAAGCCACAAGAGTACTAGAAAGAGACTCAGGTGTTCCCCATTGCAACACGGCTTCAACCTTCGCAGGATCCACTGCTATGCCTCCACTTGAAATCACATGACCAAGAAAAATTACTTCCTTCAACCAAAATTTGCACTTCGATAACTTGGCATATAACTCCTTCTCTTTCAAAACTTGCAAAACAATTCCCAAGTGTCCCTTGTGCTCTTCCTCTGACTTAGAGTAAATCAAAATATCGTCGATGAACACAATTACAAACTTATCCAACAACGAATGAAAAATCTTATTCATGTACTCCATAAAAACACCAAGGGCATTCGTCACTCCGAATGGCATTACGGTATACTCATAATGGTCATACCTCGTCCGGAAAGCAGTCTTAGGCATATCCTCAATCTTAACTCTTATCTGATGGTATCCAGACCTCAAATCAATCTTGCTAAACAAGTGAGCTCCAACCAACTGATCCATTAAATTGTCGATACTCGGAAGTGGATACTTGTTCTTGATAGTCACCTTATTCAACTGTCGGTAATCAATACACAATCTCATGATCCCTTCTTTCTTCTTAACTAGCAACACTGGCGCACCCCACAGAGATACACTTGGACGAATAAACCTCTTTTCCAATAACTCTTCAAGTTGCTTCTTCAACTCATTCAATTCAGATGCAGACATACGATACAGTGCCATCGATATCGGACTAGTACCAGATACTAAATCGATACTGAACTCAACTTCTCTTTCAGGCGGTAAATCAGATACATCTTCCGGAAATCCATTGAAAATTCACTAACAACCGGTATCTCTTCCAACTTGGCTCCACCTTCAAGCTTCAAGGATCCAAAGATCACAAACAATTCTCCATGTTCATCCAAGGATTCTCTTACTTCTTGCCCACTCATCAAAAGTAAACTTCCGTCCGATTTTGGAAAAATAATGGTTTTCTCACAATAGTTAATATGCACCAATTAAAGATTAACCAATTCATCCCAAAAATAACGTCAATACCACTAAGTGGAATACACACCAAATCCATACCAAAATGTTTACCAAATACAGTCACAAGAGAATTACGATACACTAACTGAGTAGTTACCAAACCACTAGCAGAGGTTTCTATATTCATGCAACCAGACATTTCATAAATAGGAATATGCAGACGCTTCATACAATCCATAGAAATAAAAGAATGCGTTGCTCCAGTATCAATAATTGCATTTAAAGGTGTGTCATAAATGAAACACGTACCTCTAATGAGATTATCAACTTGATCCGCTTCTTCTCCATTCAAAGCAAACACCTTCCCGATAATCTTCTTCGATTTCTTGCATGCGGGGCTCTTGTAACCTTCCTCACCACAGTTGTAACAAGTAGGAGTTGTTGCCTTGCACTCTTTAGATCTATGCCCTTCTTTTCCATAGTTGTAGCACACATCCTTCTCTTGCTAAACTTAAATGCATGAGGTCCAATCTTGCCACACCTATAGCACTTGTCATTCTCAACCTTTTCCTTTCCTTTTCCACCTCTCTCTTGTATTTCCTTTTCCTTTAACCTCATAAGGCTTGACACGGCCTTGACTTTTCCCTCTTATAGCCTTGAAGTAGCTGCTCTTAGCTTTCCCATCTTCATCATAAATTCTAGCCTTTGCCACAAAAGTAGTAAAATTTCTAATCTTCGCGAACCCAATGATATGCTTGATGCATGTCAGGACGCAAACCACTCTCAAACTTAACACATTTGTCGTTCTCCGCTTCCAGGGTATTGTAATGAGGACTAAACACACACAACGAGTTAAACTTCGCCGCATACTCCGCCATCGACATATTTCCATGTTCTAACTTCATGAACTCCACTACCTTCTTGTTCTTCACATCCGCCGGAAAGTACTTAGTGAAAAACTCTCTCTTAAACCCCTCCCAAGTGATAACAACTCTACCTCCACCTAGCCTCAACTTGGCATTCTTCCACCATTGATTAGCCTCCTCTCTAAGCACATAGGTTCCCAAAGTGAGCTTTTTCTCCTCCGCACACTCCATCACATCAAAGATAATCTCAACCTCCTCAACTCACTTAACCGCTCCATCCGGATTAAAGCCTCCGATAAAGAAAGATGACTTGTGCTTCAAAAACCTTTCAAAAAGGCGCTTGCTGGAAAATTGGCAATGGGTGACACATAATCATATGGGAGGATAACTGGTTAGCTATGCAAAATGGTTTCAAAATCCTCACCCCTCGTGATATGCAACATAACCTTTCTAAAGTCAGTGACATGATTACTACCCAACCTTTCATCAGATGGAACAACAATATTATTGATAAAGTTTTCCTCCCTTTTGAAAGAGAAATTATCAAGAAAATTCCTCTCATCCAAGAACCATTGGAAGATCAACTTATGTGGCCTTACTCTAAGGATGGTACTTACACTGTCAAGACAGGTTATAATGTGCTCAAACATTGGCAAGATAGTACTGCTAACGGCTCAACCACTAACTCCCACAGCCATATTTGGAAAAAGTTATGGACCCTCCCCACCATCCCTAGAAATAAGACATTGCTTTGGAGAATCTACCAACAAGCCCTCCCGGTTAGAAGTGCTCTTAACAAGAGAGGTATTCAATGTACGATTGTTTGCCCCAGATGCCTACATAAAGAGGAAACAATTAACCATGTTTTTATGGAGTGTCATAGAGCAGCTAAAATCTGGTTTGGATCTAAACTCGGTATCCGGTTTGACAACAATCACAGGAATTTCACTGATTGGCTTACTCACAACATTATAAACCTCGAAAAGAAAGACCTCAGTTACATTGCTTCTATTATCTATGGAATCTGGTACGCTCGAAATAGTCAGGTGTTCGATAACAAAGACATAGATGACAGAGTTGTTATTGACAAAGCTTTAGAGAACATGCTGGAATATCAAATGTCTATCAAACCAGAGCAAACTATTCAACAAAATTTGTCAAACAATAACCAATCACGACCTAACCATAGACCCTCTAATCGCTGGACGAAACCTAATCAAGGCACGATCAAAGGTAATTGCGATGCTAATCTGTCTGTAGAAGGGAGGTGGGGTCTGGGCGTGGTGTTTCGCGACGAAGATGGTGAAGTTCTCGCTACTGCAACGTGGGAGCTTCCTGGCTACAACGATCCGGAAACAGCAGAAGCTTGTGCGATTTATCATGCTATCCGTTTGGTTGCAGATTGTTGTTTTCAGCAAGTGATTATCGAAAGTGATTGCACGAACATCATTAGGAAGATCAACGACCCACAAATTCGTGCTAGGTCGTATTTAGGAAATTATGTTTGGGGAATCAATTGTAATAGGGGTAATTTTAGAATTTGCCTCTTCAATCACATTAGTAGGAAGGCTAATGGTGTTGCCCATGTACTAGCTAAGATGGCACACTCTGAGCCCAATAGAGTTTGGCTAGAGGAGGCCCATCCCAATATTGTTCCCTTTTTGCTTAGGGATTTAGTCCATTAATATAATTCAGTTTTAATTCAAAAAAAAAAAAAAACTTAATTGTTTACACTATAAAAGACTTCGTTCATCTATTTAATCGGTATAATGAATTTGACTATTTGAAATGTCCTTGAACTCAATTTTTCTAAGTCTTTGCCAATTAAAAAAAAAAACTCAATTTAACAACATTCATGACAAAAAAAAAAACTCAAATTTTCTAAATAGCTCTTGATATTTTTGTTTCCTTTGTGCTACTTTAAATTACAATTTACATAAATAAAATTATTTTTATCTTATTAAATATTTTATTTTATTTTTCCATTTGCCCCCCTCATAAAATTGTTGCCACTAAGTACCCTACACTTAAATTATTTCATGTCACCATAATAGGAAAAATTGAAATTTTGCTTATATATAAAACCAGAGGAATATGCATGTGGGAGTTGCACACAATGTTGCCAATAAACGTTTTCTCTAGAACTTCCAAAGTCTTGGTCAGAGATGTGAAGCCACTGTGTTTTACCATACTTTGTCATCATCACCTACCGTTCGAGGGAAAAAGGATTGAGGTTCTGGTGGTGGCGCGTTGCGCAAGTGCACTGGTGCGGCGCGCAGGTGCGCGAACCCTGTATATACAAGTGCGTTTTTTGCTTGTGCCGTCACTGGAAAAAGAGGATTTTTTGAGGATTTTCTCAAACAACATAAGGCTAGGATTATTTCTTAGGGTTGATAATCACCTCTTTCATCTTGTAAACACATATCATTGAAATCTCTTGGTCACGGGAAGAGATTTGGGACAAACGTATTGTGTTCTTTACTTTTTGCGGTTTAGTTTTTGTTATTGTTATTATTGCCAAAGTCCTTATTTAATTGCTTTAATCGAATTGCTCCACACACTAAAGTATAGGTGTGAAATTCAAGCGAATTCACAACACCAAGGATTAGATACAACTAATATTTATTGGTCTAAAGCTCAGAATGCAGATTACCCTATCTTCAATCAATGTACAACTAATCGAAATCCAAGTAGTATTAAGCAAATGAGAGTCGAGAGAAGATCTGTATGATCATATTACTTTATAATATTCCACAAACATATTCGACTAAGACAGGGCCGTCTCCGAGTATTTAGAGGTCCCGGGCAAATAATAAAAATGGGCCCCTTATAAAAACATAATTTAAAAAAAAAAAGAAAAGAATATAATATATTTAAATTGTATTCGTTCAAAATACATTTCAATAACATCAAAAGTATTCCTCCATTCTTGTGACGAACAAAAAAAGGTCATATTGTAATCAATATCATCAAAATACATTTTAGCTACTTAAAAAAAGCTCCCCTTCTAGCATTTTTTGAAGCAAATTCATCAACCAAATCTTCATATTGTATATTCTCCAACAAGTCATTCTCAATTGTTATCAATGCTAACCCATTAAGTCTTTCTTGTAACATGGTAGACCGCAAGTATGACTTCAACAACTTCAATTTCGAAAAACTTCTTTCTGCAGAGGCAACTGTCACAGGAATAGTCAATAAAATTCTATATGCAATAATTGTATTAGGAAAACAACTCATGCCTTTCAAAAACCTTAATATATCAATAGGCCCGATGTTTTCTGTAGGCAACATATCCCTTAGTAACCTTAACTCCATACATAACTCTTTCCCATCAATATCACATTGATCATTATGTTTCAATGCTTCTTCAAAATGACTACAACAAGACGCTAAAGTTGAATTGTCCAATGATTGTAAATTTCGAGAACTGAACAAGAAACCAAACACACTTTCATATTGTTGGTATTGCTCAAATCTCTTATTAAGAGATACAATAGCTTGATCAACAAGGTAAAGAAAATAATTAACTCTAAAAGATTCCTCTTCAGATAGATGAACTTCCGGAGTATTCAAATTCTCATCAAACTTTCTTTTTCTTTGAATTATACGTTTTTCCGGAAATACTGGGTCGATATTCAATTCAATAGCAATTTCCGTAGCACAATTCAAGGCATTTTTAAAACCGATTTCTCTATATTCCTTAAAAAATGAAATCAACCCTGTTATTTGTTTCATAGCAACATCAATAACCATATCTCTTGACTGTAAGAACTTGCTAACCACATTAATTGCAGATAATATTTCAAACCAAATAATTATGGACATTAAAAACTTAAAATCACCAAGCTCATTAGTTGCTAAGGATTTAGCTTCACTACTTATTTTAGAATCAATATCATCATCTTCTGACACTTCAAGTAAGGCTTCTGTAAACTCTAACATTTGAGTTTTAATAGCTTTGACACTTTTCTACATGACTCTCCCAACGAGTGGATGATAATGATTTTGGAGTCAAGCATTTTACATTATCTTTCAAAATTTGCCATCTCTTAGTAGAATTAGCAAAAATAGTATAAATGCGTTGAACAACTCCAAAATTTTTTTTAGCTTTACGACAAGAGTTAGCCATATCACACAATGTTAAATTAAGACTATGACAACCACAAGGAGTATAAAAAGCTCTTGGATTTATGTCTAAAAGCCTCTTTTGTACACCTTGATGTTTTCCTTTCATATTTGACCCATTATCATATCCTTGTCCCCGCACATCAAATATGTCAAGATCAAGTTTTTTCAATTCATCTTGTAAAACATCAAAAAGTCCTTGACCAGATGTATCATTCACATTTAAAAATCCTAAAAAAGATTCTTCAATATTAACAGAACTTGAATCAACATCCACATATCGTATTATCAAAGACATTTGCTCTTGATGACTAGCATCAGGAGTACAATCTAGTATAACTGAGAAATACTTTGCTTGTTTGATTTTTCGAATGATTTCATTTTTAATTGCAGAAGCAAGCAAAAGTATTAACTCATTTTGGATGTTATGCCCAAGAAAGTGAACATGAACTTTATTATCTGTAATACGCCTAACATGTTCTTGGATAATTGGGTCAAATTCCGCTAACATTTCAATTAAGCCCAAAAAATTCCCATTGCTATTTTGGTACAATCTCTCATTTGAACCACGAAAGGCCAAATTATGTTTAGCAAGGAATTTCACTATTGAAATAATTCTTTTAAAAACATTTTTCCAGTGATCCTTTTCTTTCTCAATCAACCTTTGAGTTGTTTTATCAATAGTTTGAAAATTTTGCATCCTTTTACACAACTCATACCAAGTAGCCATATTGCTAACATGTTCCATGCCTGTCTCGTGCTCCCTAAGTCTTTCACCAACATGTTTCCAAGTAGAAAAACCCTCATTTGCTAATTGACCTCTACCAATCCCTCTTCTAAAAATTTTACAACAAAAACAAAATACTCTA
Organism: Trifolium subterraneum; assembly: GCA_951799995.1. Lineage (NCBI taxonomy): Eukaryota > Viridiplantae > Streptophyta > Magnoliopsida > Fabales > Fabaceae > Trifolium > Trifolium subterraneum. The sequence continues at coordinate 47,068,852 of OX637464.1, read as the reverse complement.
TCAAGCTCTTTTGAATAAACAAGCCAATCTCTATCGCATTTCTCTCCATTTGATAAAACTCTAGTATACAAATTAGCCGTAAAACGTCTAGATGTTTTATCTTTAGGGCCCTTCACAATAGACAAATCTCTTTTAGGACATTTTGTTGCTAATAAATCAATCATTTTAGAATCAAGAGAATCCCAAATTGTTGGATCAAATATATCAAAATTTTCACCATTGTCATTAGCATTATCAACATTTTCAGCATCTAAATTTTCAGTAGCATTAATATTAGCATTTTCCTCCATATTTTGAGCATCTAAATTATCATTTTCAGTAACATTAGCATTAACATTAGCATTTTCCTCCATATTTCCACTAGAAACCATATTTTCAGGAATTCCAACATCAACATTATGATTTTCAACGGGAATTTGCGGTTCTTTTATAATAAATTTATCAAGGGATCCTGATAGAGACTGTGTTAACTGATTAAGTCTTTTCGCTTTCTTACGCTTCTCACAACCAGAATCATACTTTCTAATCTTAGGAGGCAATTTCGGAGGCATAGATGAATAATAAAAATAAATGTAGAACCTGAAATTTCTCACAGTTGTTGATCAAATCCGTAGCGTTGAAGTTGAACCGAACCAATAAACCGTAGCGTTGAAGTTGAACCGGTAAATAAAAATTAAGAGATAATTAGCAAATAAAATTTACATTTTACACAATAAATAAAATTCTAAAACATCAACAACATAATCCATTAATCCTGTACATGTTGTTACTTGTTACATAATCATTGTCAAATACATAAATACATAATCCATGAAATGAAAGAAAAATAAACATAGCGTTGAAGCACTAATACCAATTTATGAATTGAAAATTTGAAGCATAAATAACATTAACAACAACATCATCAACAATAGAAAATGAATAAAGAAGAAGAATTTAATAATCAGAAAAGGGAAAAACTGATCAACTAACCTTGAATTTTGATTTTCCCTTATTAGGGTAGGGTTATGTTTTATGTTTTTCCCCTTTTGTTTCAGAGAGAGAGAGAGATGATAAGGTTACTTCTTAGACTCGAAGGGAAGGCGATGGGTGCGGTTGTCACCGGAGTTAGAGGCGGCGCGGTGCGGTTCGGTGGTTTGCGAGTTCGAAGTCAGTGAAGTGAAGCTGGTTTGCGTGCGTACGGGAAAGACTTGAGTTTTTATGTTCTTGTTTTTCTGCTTTTTCTTTACTGGGCCTCTACATATTATTGGGTTACTACTTAAACCCCCTTCAATATTACTATCTATATTTTTTTTTTTTGGGGCCCCAGTTTTTTGGAGGCCCTGGGCTGTGGGCCTGGATGCCCCCCTTCAAAACCGGGCCTGGACTAAGATTGGTTTATTAGCAAATCATTCTTTTAATGATTCTTATCTTGACTGTTTTGTTGAAAATAATGTACATCATTTGTTCTTGACATATGAGTTATAATGTACTTGAATCAGAGCAATATGTAACAAAGAATCTGCTTTATTATACATCTCAATCCTTGCAGTGCTTTAGAATATTTGTCCCAAAAAAGTTTGCCATATTCTGTGTTTTATCTATAACTTTTATGCTTTGGCACAGTATTTTTTTTTTAATGGCAAAATAAATATATATATATATATATATATATATATATATATATATAAGAGAGAAAGAATACATCAAAGAGAGTCCACAAAAGGGGCACAAGAAGTACAAAGTCCCCAAAGAAAAAAGGAAAAAATACAATGAAAATAAAGATATAAAACTCCTAAGACGACCTCGGACTAGACCGATAGCCACGGTCCCCAAAATACCAGAAGACCAAAAAGGATAGAAAGAGCAGAAAACAAAGAAAAGAAAGACAAAAACAAGCTTATATCCCACCAAGACCACCAGTTCCTAGAATCACCACCACACACGACTCTAACGGTTCCAGCACAAAATAGGTTACACCTCCCACTCATAAAGAGAACATGGGCTAATAGGGTTTTTGACCAGATACCACTTCCAAGAAAAAAGTTTCACCCTATCAACTAGGTAGTCAACCGATGAAGATCCCCCTGTAAAGATTAAGTCATTTCGGGAAATCTAGATCGGGCAAATAACAACATGCCAGATTAACAACCACAATAAGTGAGCTCTCCTACCAGTACTCATCCCTACCAGAACCTCAAATAAGCCGATAATCCCCCCAGGAAAGACACACTAAAACCTAACCACCTAAAAATAGAGTACCACACCGTAGAGGACACCTTGCTTTGGCACACAGTATTACTTTCACATCTCCCCATCCTCACACAGAATCTGCTTTAGCATTGAATATATGTATTTTGATAGTAGTAAATTTCTAAAATATTAACAATGTACAATATAGAGAGATGATCAATTAGGAAGTTCCCATAATAAAGTAATTGCTAGCTCAGTTCAACTGGATACCAATTTGCTACAAAACTAAAAATTGTGCAAGAATTATATTAGTTGTATTTGACACACTAAGACCAATCGATAATGACATTGACGCCACCCAGCCAAGAAAAGAAATTTGAAGATGAAAAGTGTAGAGAGAGAACAGAGAGATAATGGCTTGCGTGTGATATTCAAGGGTAGTGTGTATTCCTCTATTTATAAAGAGGAGTGTTATTTGGACAACAATTTTTTGGACAACATTTTGGGACAACATTTTTTCTCTTCATCTTTTGTGACAAAACAATAAAGAAAGAGATGAGGAGAGATAGTAAAATAACAATGAGAGTATGAGAGAGAATGTTGTCTCAAAAGTTGTTCAAAATTGGATGTACAAATATCATTTTTCATTTATAAAATAAGGTACTCGTTGGGAACACCTCAAGTCACCTTCCAATATATATAAACACCAATAGTGAATGTATTCTTACCAATGTGAGAGTTCTCCCACTGCTTTCAATCGACACTTCAATATTTCGATGTCTCAAAACTTAGGTGTTTAACCTTCCATATTTCAATCACATTTATTCAACCTTCACATATTAAATATCACACATGTTTCAACGGTACATTTATCTTCTTAATATCTACATCGGATTCAAGTACAAATTCAATACCGCTAAAAACGAAAAGGATGAATCTGCGAACAAACTCATACCATCCAAGTTAATAACATAAATCGTCTTACTCATGCCTACAAATGATGTGATAAAATCAAAATAACAGGAATACCTATGTCTCCGGATCTGCATCGTTGACGAACTTAATCACTGTGTGAATCAGTAGTTGACCGAAGTTGATTTGCCGATTCAATCAAACGAACACCGCACAACAAGACGGGATAGCAAACAACACCGCACCAAGATGGGATATCAAACAACGTCGCACTAAGACGACCAAATCACACACAAAAACACAAAAGAAAGATCTAAACTATGCGAAAATCACTTATTTAGATTAAAGCAAATAAAAAAGAGATGTACAGGAGTGATTTCGGGTAAAAAAAGACCCAAAACCATCCATTTTTGATGAAAAAAGATGAACAAACTTAAAAAGAAAGAAGAGTTTATCTCTCTAAAAAGAATTAAGGCCGTCTGCTTATTGTGTATATCTTCTTAATATCTACATATTGCCTCAAAAATATATTACTTGCATATTTGTTTTTTTAAGGTATCCTCCGGCTGCCAGGTTATAGGGGGCTACTCTTCTTTTTTGTCAATCGAGCCGCTTTCCCTCATTCCCTGGGGCAAGGAAAGTTAGCCACCTCTTTCACCCTCTTAGGGGTTTCCTTCGATAGAGGATTGGGAAAGGCATGACTACTATATTACTTGGCAGGTTTCATCATTCTTCCACCTCGAGGGATCGATGTGGGTTACTTTGAGAAAGAAGCTCCTTAGCTTAGCACAAACACTAAGTAAGAAACCTACCTACTAATAGAAAGGGGAAAGCTCAAGCATGCGAAGAAAGCGTTAGAGACTAATCTTTCAATTTAAGATCTACTTAAGGGGCGGGCTGATAACTTCTACCGACAAATATTCTTCCATTTGCATTAATCAGGTATCAAACCTATATTACCACATATTTAAGAGACTCAATTATCTTGCAATTGTGCCACACCATGTTGATAGATTCTTTTAATCAAATTCACATTAACATACTTGTGTGTTAATAAAACATAGCAGTATAAGGAACTTATGTCATATTCAACATGTGGGCTTATACCGAAATATATGTCATTTTTTTTCATTCAGAATAAAGACCACTGGCTAGATGCAGAGCCACCAGACTGCACCACACCTGCATACTACTACCCAAATGAAATTTTAGCTAGCTTCATGGAAACACTTCATTCCATTAAGAATAATTAATACTTTCTGCAAATGTTCTATACTTGAGGACCATTGAGAGTGTTATTCTTGAAGTTAATTTGAATTGTGTAGCTGAATTTGTTGAGCACTGAGGACCATTTTGTTCTCATAACAAATTTACAATAGCAAAGAAATTAAAAATAAATTCAACATCATTTGCTAATATATATATATATATATCATATATTAGTATATTACTTACGGCCACTTCTAACATGAAAGAGTGAGACAAGTGGTGCACGGTGTACCACTTGTCAATATCTCGATGGCGAATACGAATTTTATAAAATCCATCGTTGGATTGAAAGTTTATATCATATCGACCATTCATATAAATTTTTAGAAAAATTGAACATCATTAATGTGTTATTGAGACTAATCAAAATTAACGGTATTCAATAAAAAATCATAAACCGTTAATCTTGATAAGTCTCATCAATAACATTTCTGACGGAAAAAGGCTGCCACTAACATTTCCGACGGAAAAAGGTCTCCGCTAAATGCTGCCGCAAATTTTCGGCGGATTTGCATTCAGAAAAACCGCCGCAACGGTTTCCTATCCGCCGCAAATTCACTTTTCCGATCGTTTTTCATGCCTTTCCGACCGCTTTTGGCTGCCGCAAATTCCCAAAATTCTTGTTGTGTATTGCTCTATCAAACATACTAGTAAGTAGTAACAACAAGCACTTTGCAATATATAAAAACTAATTAATATCAAATACTTTAACTGCACCAAGATTGGACATTTCTTATTTATCCTTAAACAAATATTAAAGTGCTACTTACTTTAGTTACTTTGATTTTGAATATAAGTAAAAGTTGGTCATCAAATATACATAAAAATTGGTTAAAATAAAGTTAATTTATATTTGATATAAAATTTAGATCTAATATATCAATAATTTGTCTGATTAATTTTTTATATATTTTAGACCAGAATAGTAATTAGTCGTTAACAAGACAAATAAATGACAAAACAATTAAAAACATGTCAAACACTTCATCAATGCATATTTAATTTTCATTCTAAATTTTTTTTTTTACAAAGCCCGCGGGCAAACCTATCACACCCTATTTTTTAAGCGGGCTAGGCGGGGCAGGCCAAACATAAAAACATATTTATTTGCATAAGTTGTTTTACATAGCTAAGTTATATATATATATATATATATATATATATATATATATATATATATATATATATATATATATATATAGTTAGGATCCGTTGACACCAGGTGTCAACGTTTAATTTGACACCAACGGTTTGTATTTTTCACTTAATAATCAACATTTTCCATAAAAACACACGATTACTTCTCAAAATAAAAGGATATGATTTGATTAGGATGGAGATTTTTTTATTTTTTTTCTAAAGCTGTTCACAATTTGATCCAGACTAATAGAGAAACTCGTTATTTTCTGCTCAATAACCACATCTTCAAGCTTGTATTTTTTTGTTCTGTCGTCAAAATAATTGTGGCGGAATGAATGGATGATGTCAAAATTATACTAAGCAAACAATGGTGATCCCTTCCTCTGTAAATTCTCTACCTAAATTCCACCTTTTGTAATTCACCCCTTTTGACCTTAATGTTTATAATTATAATCTAAATCGTTATATATATAAAGGATAATGATCACCAATGGTCATTCTGATACATTCCCATAAGATTTCGATGAGATTGAAATTGAAATTAAAAGATTGTTGGAAACTTATTCACAGCAAAGGATAAAATAAAAACCTAAAACACACGAGTGTAAGGGAAGTCCACACAAGTTATCATGTTAAATAAATGTTAATTAACCGCTAGTCGCTAAATTAAAATTTTAGACGAATATGATTTCGTGTCAAACTTTAAGTTGACACTTGGTGTCAACGATTCCCGAGTCATATATATATTAACTCTCAAAATCTTTTTAAACTATACTATATAAAGCAATAATCTATGCCTTGCATTTAATTTTTTTTTTTAAACACTCCTTTTACCCAAAACAGTAACTTTGTACGCGTTTATTTATTATACACTTGGGATGACTTTTCCTTTTCTTGATTTTTGGTTTTATATATTTTAGTGTATATTTTTGCCGGTCTGAATTTTGTACCCGTTTATCCATTATACACTTGGATGACTTTTATTTTAATTTAATATTTTTTTTTTAAAAAAAATAGTTTAAATGGTTAAAGATCCAATTTTGAATTTTTGACCAAAAAATTAACTTTAAAGTCATGTATTTCACATAACGAGCTGAACCGAGTTGTTCGTGAACTTAAAACGAGTCGAGTTTGAACTAAAAAAATAGTTCGTAATAAACTCGAACCGAGTTTTGAGCTGGACCAATTTTTAACAAGTTGAGCCGAGCTGATGCAAGTTCAACTCAAAATCGACTCATAGAAAACCCTACCATCAAATATCCTTTGTATTTACATTTCTTTTTATTTAATAAACTTCTTTAAAATGTTTCAAACGATAGGTGACATTATGGAATAGCAACATAGTTGAGATGTGAAATGATCATATGAGATTCCTTTGCACTCTGTTTCTTTATTCAAAAATATTTTGATTTTCCTCTCTCTATTATCAAAGGCTACATAAGAAATAAAAAATTATATTGAAAAGTTGGTAAACTAAAATTTCAAGCAAAACTATTATGTGAGAACTATTCTTTGAGCTAGAGGGACAAATATGATTAATTACTTTGGAGACATATTTAATAATTATTAATTTTAAATAAATATTTCATGCAACAACGTAATCATTAAAAACTATTTTTTTAAAGGAAAATAATATTACATATAATAAGCAATCATTAAAAACTATTTAATTAACGTAAAATGTTCTTACTATATATAAAATGATCAAACCACTTTATATATATTTTTTTGAACAAGCACCAAATAATATATTTTACATGCAAAGGTTAAAAGAATGGGTGAAACTGTCAAGTTTGTTTATACCGTGATCCTTTTTATTTCCCTACTACTATTGCTCGTTGTAGCCGTTGATGGCGCCCGTAAGCTCATTTTGTATTTTTCTTTTTATTATTATTTTATACACAACTTTTCACCAATTTTAGTGATATTTCTTTATCGGTATTTTATATTACAGCAAGAATAAGGTGCATTTATGACTTTGAGTGCTTGAACAAGTGTCTTCATTGTAAGGACAATGCATTGCTACGCTGCGTTAGAGGTTTTTGCAGCTGCAGACCGTAAAGTAAATCTAATTTTTCTATTATGTCATGTCATATATATATATACTCACACATACTTTAAAGTAATAAAGGAGTACAACAGATAATTCAACCCATAAAATAAACAAGTGGCTATTGAAATACAAGTTTTTTTGAATGACAAATATAATATATATAATAATATAATAATGAGAAAAATACAAGAGAACGTTTAGGGAAGTACCAGAAGTACATTCCACGGTAACATAATCATATCAAACGTAAGACATGAAAAAAAATACAACAAGCTATTGAAATACAAGTACCTACACCTAATACTACACTTGCCCTATTCACCGTATTTATACGGGGAAGTTTTTTTTTTGTAAACTTTATTTTTTTCTCAACTTCTTTTTAGAAATTAAATGTAGAGAAAAAGTTTTGTAACAGAAAAATAGAGTTGTGTCATTAATCAATTTTATTAAGTTGTTTACCACTTTTTTTAAATAATTTAAAAATATAAATTTTTCACGGTATAAAATGGAAAACAATGCACGTAATATATATTAAGTGTAAAAAAATAAAATTTAATTATAGGACACTTCTCCGATATCCCTCCACACTGATTATGCATAAGTGTGGAAACGCCAATTGCAATCAATAATGATGATATATATTGATCTTTACCTTGATCAGAGTCGACCAGACGGCGGTGCACGGCGGCTGTTGATGTCGAGCAGCCCCAATATACCCGGATGGGGGTTGTGTACCTGCAGGTGCTCCGACGCTCAAGTCAGTTGAGGGAGGAGTAGGTTTTCAATATAGGATAGTACGTACCTTTGACAAATGAGAGGTGCTCTCTATATATAGCCCCAGCGCTTGGCCAAGGCCGTTGATGGGCAGTTAATGCCCATCAATGGCTGTCGGAAAACGGCTGAGGAGCCGTGATGAGCATTTAATGCTCATCATTCCGATGTCGAGCGTTACAGAACGCGGGAGAGATGACCGCTGTCCAACGGTCAAGTGGACCTGGGCCTTGTACTCTGGGCCTTGCTCGACGGCCCAGAAGTGGATGTCTTCAACGCGTTGGGCATTTAGGCCCAGTCCAGAACATATATTAAGTTGAGAGAAAGCCATGACTAATCACCTAACTATCATAGTAGTTAATAAGTAAAGTAATGTACGTTTATTCACTTATAAGATTGTTGTTTTTCTTTAATTGACCATGTCCTCCTAATATACTTTTTTGAGTATGATTTATTGGAACAACATGCATAAGGAGTACAAGTGCATCCACGTTGTATTTGACATACATATATTGTACAATTATATGTACACCTTATATTGTTTGGTGTTTCGAATGTATCTTCTTGTGTTTGTTTCTATCCACTGCAATTTTTATAACACTTTAAGTGGTTCTCTTTTATGAATTATATGTAGGCTGCTATATCCTCAAGACAAGACTGAGTAGTACTATTGAGGTGTTTGTTGACGAGAATAAAGTGGAGAATTATTCTCTCCTATATTATGGTGTTTTTTTAAAGTTTATTAGATTATTTTGTATGTTTAAATTGTGTTGCAAGGCTCTGGTATTGTTACACCAGGGTTGAGTTTAATAATATGGTCTTAACTTATTATGTTGGATCTTGAGAAAATATTATATATGTCATTTATTTTATTATGAGGATAATTGTACGATGCTATGAAGTAAAAATATTTTATTTTTAAATAAGTTAATTTTGAAAAGTATCAATCTTACAAATACTAGTGAAAAAAAAAATATATATAATTTCTATATCTATGAGTTTAGTTTTAGAAAGATTAGAGAATCGTTGGAGATTTTGTAGGAGACCATGCACATGTTTTGAATGATGTCAAAAATAACGTTAAAATATACTGGTGTGATTAAGGCAAATAAATTTGTCAAAAAATATTTTTAAAAAAGTTTTTTCAAAATGATTTGTGACTTAGAAAATTTCTAAATTACAGACATTTTGAACCGGTGCATAATTTCCAGAATCTTTGCACCGGTGCATGGAACACATCAACCGGTTCATGGCAGTTTGAAGGAAATAAAAAACAATTGTTCATGGCAGTTTGAAGGAAATAAAAAACAATTATTTACCGGTACAAGATTACTTTGTATCGACACAAGATCTTGTTTCTGGAAAACATGAACCGGTGCATAGACACTTTGAACTGGTGCAAGTTTATCACAATTTTTTGTCCAAGAATTTTTTTTTTGTATGAACCGGTGCATAACTTAAGTTTGCACCGATGCATGTGTGTTATGACTTAAAAACTTTCCTTGTTATCCACTCAATCTATTTTGCCTATAAATAGCCACTTGCAAAAATTATTTTGCAACTTTGTGAAAGTGTAATCTAGAGAGAGCTTAGTGAGTCTTCCAAGAGTGTTCTTTGAGTGAGTCATTGTGTGATATAAGAGTATATGAGTAGAATAGTTAAGAAGCTGAGTGGTTAAGCTCCAGCTAAGACTTAGGTGGCAGTTACAAATAGCTTAGGTGGCAGTTACAAGAGAGCTGAGCTGGCAGCTTCTAGAAAGGTGCAGAGACAAGTTTGTTAGAAACTTGATCCACATCTCCATTGTATAAATAACTTTTCTCTCTCATTCTGTAACTGACTTTTGTAATTGATCTCATTCAAAGAAATGAAAATCTCTATTCAATTCTCAATATGGTATCAATGAGCCAGTGATTTTTTTCGCTTCCGCACCGTTTCAACTCGTTTTCACCATGGAAGAAGCTTCATCCATGACGGCGATTGCCGCGGCTCTCCCTGAACCAGATCTCGTTCTTCCCCAAACGTCTAAAGAATCTACCAAAACCGGTTTGACGCACTCGCTCACTATCAAACTTGATGAAAGAAACTTCATCCTATGGAGTCCGCAAGTAAATGGAGTGATTACTGCGCATAACCTCCATCGCTTTGTCGTCAATCCACAAATCCCGTTGCAATTCGATTCTCTGGAAGCTCGAGCGCAAGGTAAGAACTCCGATGCTTATCAACAGTGGTTAGTTATAAAGATCAAACTCTGTTCACGTGGTTGTTATCGACGCTATCGGAAAGTGTTCTACCGCGTGTGCTTAGTTGTCGACATGCTCATGAAGTTTGGGATAAAATCCACAAATACTTTAACTCTGTGCTCAAATCCAGGACTCGTCAATTGCGATCTGAATTAAAGAACACTAGAAAGCTCGCTAGATCTGTGAATGAGTATCTTCTTCGTATCAAAACGATCGTCAACTCTCTTGTTGCTGTTGGCGACGTAATTTCAGAACAAGAACAAGTCGAAGCAATTCTTGAAGGTCTTCCTGAGGAGTTTAACTCGTTTGTGATGATGATATACAGTCGCTTTGAATCACCTACTGTTGAAGACGTTGAGGCTCTACTCCTCCTTCAAGAAGCTCAGTTTGAGAAGTTCAAACAAGAACTCAGTAATCCAAGTGTCTCAGCCAATGTGGCTCATACTCATGCTTCCTCGAATGAATCTGTCAATGAGCAAGATCTGGATCTTCCTGCAGCGGCAATGGAACACTACAATGTCAATCCTCAGCGAGGACGAGGAAAAGGGAAAGGTCGTAGCAAAGGACGAGGCAAAGGGAGTAACAACCAGTACCACAATCAGAATCAAGGTAAAGTTCAATGCCAAATTTGCGGTAAATCTAATCATGATGCTGTGAATTGCTGGTATAGGTATGATCCTACTGCTATGAGGAATAACACTCGTGGTTATCATGGAGGCCAAGCCCCTAGGCCTCATCACTTCAATCCCTACGTGCGACCTACAGCTAATCTAGCTATGCCTCAGTTCTGTGCACCAATGTCTGATATGGATGCTAGTTCTAGTGCCTCTTGGTACCCTAATTCAGGAGCTTCACATCACTTGACCTCCAATCCCAACAACCTAGCCTATCACACACCATACTATGGTCATGAACAAGTCATGATGGAAACGGCCAAGGTGTGTCCATTAAATCCCTAAGTTACTCTCAATTTTCTTCCCCTAATAATCCCAATGTGCAATTTAAACTCAATGAATTACTGCATGTCCCACACATATCCAAAAATCTTTTGTCTGTTAGTAAGTTTGCACAGGACAATAACGTCATATTTGAGTTTCATCCTTACAAATCTTTTGTCAAATCTCAGGATTCTAAGCATGTGCTGCTCGAGGGCATAGTTGGTACTGATGGACTCTATCAATTCAAACCCTTCCAATTTCTCACCAATACTGGTGATTCTTTTTCTAGCAATAAGAATAGTCAGTTTTCTGCTTTTAGTAACAATTTGAATTGTAATAATATTGTTTCCACTATTACACCTGAAAATGAGTTTCATAAGTGGCATCTTAGGTTGGGACATGCCCACACCAATGCCATTCAATCAGTACTGAAATTGTGTAATATTTCTTGTTCTAATAAATTTTCCATTCCCTCTTGTGTTTTCTGTTGTATGGGTAAGTCTCATAGATTGCATGCTCCTCTATCCACTACTGTCTATACTAGTCCCTTTGAGGTAGTTCACTGTGACTTATGGGGACCAGCTCCATTTGTATCCTATTATGGCTACAACTATTACATTTCATTTGTTGACACATACACCAAATATACTTGGATTTACTTTCTTAAAGCTAAGTCAGATGCCTTACACGCTTTTAAACAATTCTTAGCCCTTATACAAACTCAATTTCAGACAACCATCAAAGCCTTACAGTCTGATTGGGGTGGGGAGTTTAGACCTTTTACTGATCTACTTAATAACCTTGGAATTCAACATAGACTCACTTGTCCCCACACTTCCCATCAAAATGGTACAGTTTAAAGGAAGCATATGCAAATTGTAGAAATGGGTCTTACTTTACTGTCCCATGCTTCCCTTCCTCTCAAATATTGGGACCATGGCTTCACTCAAGCTGTGTATCTTATCAACAAACTCCCTTCACAAGGTATTCCTCAATATAATTCCCCTCATCATGCCTTATTCAAAACTCAACCAGACTATTCTCAGATCAAAGTCTTTGGCTGCTTGTGTTTTCCTCATTTAAGACCCTATAACAAGCACAAACTTCAGTTAAGGTCGAGTCCTTGTGTGTATCTAGGTGTCTCACCCCAACATAAAGGTCATAAGTGCTTAGATAGTCAAGGGAGAATTTATATATCCAAGGATGTTATTTTTCATGAATTTAAATTTCCATATTTTTCCTTATTTGCTTCTGAGTCTGCATCATCTAGCATACTGCATGATTCATTGAGTTACCCTGCACAATTACATTTTCCATATGATCCACCCTCTACACCAATTGAGCCTACTGACCTACCCTCTACAGAAGGTAACTCACCTCAACCACATGCCAGTCTCACTCCTTCCCTCTCCTCTGCATCCACTAGCTCTCCCAGAAATAATTTCCCCACTTCAACATCATCCTTACCTGTCTCTCAAGTTAATGACACCATTACACAACCAATATCATCACCTTCTTACACTAATTCTGCACTGCCCATCCAATATCCCTCCACACCAGTTATCTCTAATCACAATAACCACCCCATGATTACTAGAGGCAAAACTGGTCATCTCAAACCTAAGGTGTTTCTTGCTGAAGTTGAACCTACAAGTGTTAAATCAGCCATGTCTGACCCTAGATGGCTTCAGGCCATGCAGTCAGAATATAAGGCTCTCATGGATAATAATACATGGACACTTCACTACTACAAAAAGTGGCTTTAATAGCGCCTATTTAATAGCGTTTATTTAAAAAACGCTATTAAATGATAAACACGGAGCCGTTTAATAGCGTTTTTAGTAGAAACACTGTTAAATAATAGTGATTTTGAGAAAAGCGCTATAAAATCCTGAAACGCGGAACTCTATAATAGCTCGTTTTACATGAGCCATATAGTAAGTAAAATAAATAAATAAAAATCTGTATTGGGTGGGTGTCGATCCTTTGACCCCTTGGTTGCTGAATAATAATAAAAAATAAAAAAAATAGATATCAGTTTTTTACAAAGGAAAGTTAACCCACAAATTTCCTTTGTACGTTCATCTCACTCAAACCCAACGATGTTCTTCAAACCACCCAGAAACATTCATCACACTCGGTTTCTCAAATTACCCACTCACCTTCGATCTTCTTCAATCTATCTCACTCCACCTAGAAACCTTCGACCTTCTTAACACCATCGTCACTCTCACTCCATCCAGAACCCTTCTTCTTCTTCGACCTTCTTCTCACATCCTCACTCACCCAGAAACTCATTAAAACTCTAAATTAAAAATCAATTGAACCTAGAGAAATTGCTGAAACCCTATGACTATATTTCCCCATTGTTCATCATTGTCCGTCGTTTCAGAACTCGTGTACCCAGAAACTCTTCATCATTCCGCCATCGTTCATCGCAGTTGAACCTCCATCTTGTCATAAGAGGTTAGGTTACTCAGTCTTACTCAATCAACAACACTTTTTTGTTATTTTTATTTTATCAGATTGATTAAAATTGTCTGATTAGGGGATTATGCTGTTTTTTTTCATAGGTTATGCACAAATTCAATTCTAGCAATTTATGGCTTGGGTTTGTTTATTTTTAACGATACAGTGATTGAGATTTCTTTAACACTTGTTGTTAGCTACATTGCTTACTTCACTGTAAGTTGCTTTCAAACTTGGGCTCGTCTTTTAGTAATTTGAGAGAATATATTTGTATCATGAATAATTAATGCACATAATATGTATAGTATCCTGATTTTTTTCGGATGCATCTTTCAGTAAGATGAGAGATTATATCTGTTAAAATCATATCGTCATAATTGGTGTTTTTTTTGTTGTGTGTATTTGGAATCCCTTCCATACTTTCGCATGGAGAAATTGATGGCCAAAATCTTTTATAGGATCAAGAGAGTGTGGATGTTTCTGGTGTTTTGACAGTGATGTAATGTAATTGGGAATGTAAGTTGACCTATATTTCAAAATATCTATACCTCTTCTTGGAAAATTTGATATATCAAAATTTTTCTACAGGTTCTATTTTGCGTTTGCAAGGACAGCCTTTAAGGGTGAAAGTCAACAAAGCTTACATCACTTTTGGTATGCCTTTTACTTGTCCTTATGTAAGTTGTGTATATAATTAGATGAATTCTGTGGTAGAAGATTTTGTTCTTTCTATTTTTCAACTTCCACTTGTTTTTGTGGCAATAAAAGGAACAAATAAAAGGAATCATAAGTTCTTCACAGAACAATATAATGACATATTTACGAATTGGCTTCCCTTCCTCAGTCCAAATACTCTTATCCTTAAAGTATTTTAGAACCTTGTGAGTTCGTCTAATGGCTTCCTTAAGGAGGGCACTCATTTTAAGTTGTACCGTGGATCTGGATATTTTGCCGAGCTAATTCTTTGTCGTCGATTTCTCGTTTGTTTTTGGCTGCTTGTCCTCCCATTTTCTTTTTGATAAACATAAACAACGTTTACTTTTTAGATCGTAGAAAATAAAATAGAAAGAAATAAATGCAACAAGCATGAAAATAATATAAATTTCCAGGAAATTAAAATGGAATTAAAGGAAGTAAAAACACTGTTCTTTCCAGGCAACCAAAATGGATTAAAGAACTCTTCTTTAGTCAATACTAAGATAGCGTGTCGGGAAGTATTTAAATTTTGTATTAAGCTAGCTGTTATCTTTGTATTTACAATCTCTGGTCTGCTAAAATTTTGATCACCTGATTAGTTTAGACATGAATTTCATTAACAACCAAAATGTCTCATTTTTTGCTTTCATTAACAACATGGTATCCAAAGTTGGACAAGAGGAAGTTTTATTGTCTCTCATTTTCCGTCGTTTTCTTTTCAAATATAAAGTATTTTAATCCTTTATTTATTTTTCTACAGGGAAATGATTGCTTATATTGCTAATACATTAATTTTCATTTTGAGGTAAGTGCTCAGTTGGAATCTTAAATCATAATAATATGATTTGTTAAACTGGCTGTTAATGCCATTTGGATTGAGTAACAAATGTATTATTATATTTTTCCATTATATAGGAAAGAACCAAATAGGCTTTGTCAAACATAATTTATGCTTAAATAGCTAAGTTGGTTATGGCTAGTAATAAGAATGATTTGTTACATTGGACATATTTTATGTTAAGAAGTGTTTTTACATGTGAAATTCTGGAAATCGAGTAAATATAGTTTACCTTGACTTTTTCCTCACAACAAGGTTAAAATCCTTTTAAATATATATATATATATATATATATGTAAGATAATTACACTTTAAAATTGTATACATGCACACTAAAATTGTATGTTTGCTTATAAGCTATTGTCATTTTTTTTTTTTTGAATGGAAAATAGTTAATAATATATAAAAAATAGGAGTCTACAAAGCAGGAGTACTAGAAATACTCAAATGAAAAATAAAAACAAACTAAGAAAAAAGAGATACACCACAACAACGCCATAAAATATACTCTCAGAAGCTATTGTCATTTGAAATTGTATTTTTGCTTATAAGCTATTGTTATTAAGTTTATTTTCCTTTAATTTTTAGGGACTTCTTGGTAACAAGAGAAAGTTGCTGGCTTCATTTGGAAAATGGCAGAGGGAAAAGAAAGCAAGACAGCGCCCCCTTCCCCTCAAGTTCTCAGAATTACCTTTCAAAGTGTATGTAACTCACAAATAATTTGACAGTGCTTCATTTTATCATAGTCACTCAACTGTTGATGATCTTGAAGCGTATTTGATGTGTGGAGCTGTCATTACTCATATTGTGTATGTAACCATGTGCAAGTGCAAGTGTATGTAGCTCACAAAATTTTTTTGTTTATGAATTGGATACATTAAGCCAAAAATTAGCTCTCAAACAATACATGTGCTTAAGAACAATAATTTTAACTTACCATTAGTTCTATAATGATGCATATGCTATTAGAATATAATTTTAACTTACCATTAGTTCTAGTTGATATATTATAATTTATCTTTGTTTGTATTGTGAAGGAAACTTGACATGTTTTGATATATGAAATAAGAATGCCTTATGGATTTAACATGTCCTCTGTTATATCCTAATTTTCTAATTTTCTATGTCTTATATTATAACATGTCCTGTGAGGTGGTTTTTATATCCATTTATTTTTGTTTAACAGTTCCATTTTCTTCACTTTTTCTCTTTGTTACAAGTCTGACTTTGGCTTACTCTTTCTTTGATTCCGCTTAATTGCATGATTTTTGTAAGGTATCAAATTCATACTTCTAATCACCATTACCAATTTTTATATCCTAATTTTCTATGTTGTGTGGTTTTTGTGGTTTATGATTTGTGTGAGGTGGTTTTGATTTAACATGTCCTCTGTTAGCTAGTAATTTAATTTGGTTTCTTGTTTAATTAGGACTACTAAGGTGTGGGTAGGTGGTAGCATATTAGAAGGGGTGTGTACATTATAACTAGGACAATGACTATGTTTTATTATACAGGTAGTTTGAGGCTTCCTTTTTTCAATGAAGTGGGTGGTTCTCATCAAGTGACATGTGGCAGAAGAAAGTAGCGCTGGAGTTTGACAATCTCTTTTTTGTAGTGGTGTACTAAAATTTGTCATCGATTTTCTCATAAGAAAGTATGGCCAAAGTGTGATAATGTGGTAGTGGTCTTTGCATTTGTACTATTCAATTTGGATTTATCTTGTAGTTGGATGTTTTTGTTTATGAAATAAATGTATTACAAGAGTTTTTGTTTTATTAGAGCTTCTCTTGTGTGGTATATACAACACTATTTTTTTTAAAAAATTTAATAATATATGTTTTGAATGTCTATATATAAATATATATTGGTACTACTTTTAAAGGTTCAAGAGAAAGTTGTCAAACAAAAAAAAAAGGAAAAAAAAAAAGAAAAGGAAAAGACATACAATAGCGTTTTTTACAAGTGCGCTATTAAAGGTTGGTCCAGACAAGTATTATAATAGCATTTTAATAAATGCGGGGGCTATTATAGATAACATTATAACAGCGCTTTTATATAAACACGCTATCAAACACCGTTTCCACAAACGCCTTTGGTCGCGCGCATGTACATACTAAAGCGCTTTTCAGAAACAACCGCTATTAAATGGCACTTTTGATAGCGTTTTAAAAACGCTATTATAGGCACCCAACCTACAATAGCGGTGTCAGTAACAGCGCTTTAAAGTGCTATTAAAAGTCAAAATAAGTGCTATTAAAGACCCTTTTTTGTTGTAGTGCTTGTTCCTCTACCTCCACATAGGAAGGCCATTGGATGCAAATGGATTTTTCGAATTAAAGAAAATCTTGATGGAAGTATCAACAAGTTCAAGGCACGATTGGTTGCCAAAGGATTTCTACAAACTGCAGGTTTTGATTTCACAGAGACATTCTCCCCGGTCATCAAGCCAGTCACTATTCGAATTATTCTCACTTTGGCTGTGACTTATCATTGGCAAGTGCAACAAATAGATGTGAACAATGCGTTTCTGAATGGTATTCTACAAGAGGAAGTGTATATGCAACAACCTGCTGGGTTTGAAGCTGCGGATAAGTCCTTAGTCTGCAAGCTCCATAAGTCCCTCTATGGCCTCAAGCAGGCCCCAAGGGCCTGGTATGATAGGTTAACTCAAGCTTTACTTCACATGGGGTTTGTCAAAAGTAAGTGTGATCCTTCTCTACTTGTACACAGTCAAAATGGCAGCTGAACATATGTTCTAATCTATGTTGATGATATTCTTATTACTGGGTCAACACCTCATCTTATTCAAGATGTGATATCTAAACTCAATGTTCAGTTTGCCCTTAAACAACTTGGTCAAGTGGATTATTTCTTAGGCCTTGAAGTCCATCACTTACTCTCTGGAGCACTCCTTCTTAATCAGGCCAAATATATTAGGGATTTATTGTGCAAAGCCAAAATGGAATCCTCTAAACCCATTGGATCTCCCATGATGAGTAGTTGCAGGTTAAGTAAGTTTGGGACTGATACTATGCATGATCCCACTCTTTACAGGTCTACTGTTGGTGCATTGCAATATGCTACACTCACCCGGCCAGACATTGCTTTTAGTGTAAATAAAGTTTGTCAGTTCATGGCACAACCTTTAGAGTCTCACTGGAAAGTAGTTAAGCGCATTCTGAGATATCTCAATGGTACCTTGCATCATGGACTGTTACTTACCTCCTCTTCTAGTGGTCCTCCATTCTCCCTAAGGGCCTACAGTGATGCTGACTGGGCAACAGATCATGATGACAGAAGGTCCACCTTGGGTTCATGCATTTACTTTGGTCCGAACCTTGTCTCTTGGGGCTCTAAGAAACAACCTCTTGTAGCTCGTTCAAGCACTGAAGCGGAATATAGGAGTATGGCAAACACTACTGCAGAACTACTTTGGATTCAGTCCCTTCTACAAGAACTCAAAGTGCCTTATCACACTCCCACATTACTGTGTGACAACTTAAGTTCTGTATCTCTTGCTCACAATCCCGTCTTACACTCTCGGACCAAACACATTGAGCTCGATATTCACTTTGTTCGTGAAAAGGTGTTGGCTAAGCAACTCAATGTTCTTCATGTCCCAGCCTCTGATCAATTGGCTGACCCTCTCACCAAGCCACTGTCACCATCCATTTATGCTTCAGTTTGCACCAAACTCAAAGTCTTTTCATGTCATGAACCTCCTTGAGTTTGAAGGGAGGATATAAGAGTATAAGAGTATATGAGTAGAATAGTTAAGAAGCTGAGTGGTTAAGCTCCAGCTAAGACTTAGGTGGCAGTTACAAATAGCTTAGGTGGCAGTTACAAGAGAGCTGAGCTGGCAGCTTCTAGAAAGGTGCAGAGACAAGTTTGTTAGAAACTTGATCCACATCTCCATTGTATAAATAACTTTTCTCTCTCATTCTGTAACTGACTTTTGTAATTGATCTCATTCAAAGAAATGAAAATCTCTATTCAATTCTCAATATGTGATCACAACAAACCAAGAATCATCTACCTTCTTTAATGTTCATCAATGATGATTGATTAAGAGACTTGAAGATAATGTTCGAGGATCAAGAGTGCTTGATCATCAAGTTGATTACGGTTTGGAGAACTCGTCAAGAGGGAGCTAAACATTAATTGTTGATTCAATTGTGAATTGAATTGGAGATTTCAATCAAGGTTCGAGGGAATTGTCCAAAATCAAAGATTGGGGATTTGTTCTTGTGGAGAATTGAAGACCACGATCAAGGATCGGTGGAAATTGAAGAACGAGGAATGGAATCGGGATCTTGTTGAAGATCATTGGAAAGTAAATAGGTTCGACATCAATTGGAGTGAGACTCGCAATTGTTGTATCGTTCTCTTACTTTCGTTATATACTCTTTGTAAAACATTTTTATTCGGGAAATAAATTTCTCAATTCCATTTTCGAACTTGGGAGGGAGGTGTACTAGACCATAGCGACGACGAATGAAATCCGAATTCCCTCATCAATTGCTCGCACATGTGCAAAAAACAATTTTTAAATCCTATATTTGACCTTTTAAATCGGTTCATTGTCCGCCTTAATACCCACCAATTTAGTAAGTTTTTCGTTTTTAAGTCAGATTTTGATCCGATTTAAAAACACATTAAATCGTATGACCCGATTTAAAATCAAGTATTTAAATCGGTTTGTCAGATTTAAAAATGGTTCAAAAATTTCTTTGAGTTTTTAAATCTATATATGTTGGTCCGATTTAAAATCACCAAATTAAATCAGTCCACCCTATTTAATTAAAATATTTTTTTATTTTTATTTGTTAATTTTGTTTCTTGGGTAATTGTTTCTATATATAAAAGAAAATAAAAAAAATTGGGAGCATATAAAAAAAAACTCCCAAATTATACATTATTATATAATAAAATAGAATTTCATACACAAATAATACAAAATAACAGAAAATTAATTTTCATATCAAATTGCAAATAAATTCAGTTACAAAATATCATGAAACAAGGTTACAAAAAGTATCATCGAACTAAATATCTCATAGCAAAACCAAACTACCAAAACACTAGTCTAACCAAAGTTAAACAAATTAAAGCCTACAAAGAGATACTAATGCAAGACTTCAAATGTCCATTTCCAAATAAAAATTCATTTATCGCATTTACTTTGATTTTGTGTGTTGAATTTGCATCAAACATTTAGTGTTCAAAGTTGTGTGAATTGTTGCACAAGTGTTTGTCAAAATACATAAGTGTGAATTTTGTGTTTGAAAAACTCACAACTATTGAACACCAATTGTTCGATAAAATTACCACACTAGTTTACCTCTAAACACTTGTTTGTAAATTAGTATATCGAGCACATTGCATTTATCTACCTAATACATTGATCGTACAATTGATTAATCTCATCTCCAAATTAATCAATTGCTCTTTAGCTTGTCTTATTGTAATCGATTGTCACGTTATTCGATTTATCTTCATTATCTTTCTTTCCAATACAGTTCGGGTTAGACTTTGATCTATTACCGTTTCCGCAAATCAACTTATTCACCCCCCTAAGCCGTGGCCATAAAGTCTAACATATTTGATTTGTTTAGTTTTTATAAGGATATGATATGAAAAAACTATAAGTAAAATACATAATAGAATTATAGACTTGATCACAAAAATATGATTCTAAATCCAATATCTTTTTCTTTTGTTATGAAAAATGACTTTTAAAAACAAATTTTAAGGTGAGATATCAAACATAGAAAATGTTCTCCCTCAAGGTAATTAACAAATGACTGCATAAGCATGATAGAATATATGTCCCTTCAAACACATGGTACTAGGTCATATCATATAGCTGGAGCAAAAATCCTTGACCATAAGAATGAGCATGCAAAAGTAACAATGTGGCCAATATTTCTATTAACTAAATGTTACCTGTTAGATTTGTAGTATGCTTGTCTATGGTTTGTGTGACATCATATATCGATTAAACTATTTTGCGTTGGAATAAAGACCAGACAACTAACAATAATGTTATAAATCTCTGGATGCAAATTATCTAACAAGGACCCAATATTTACCCAAACTCCATCCTCCACGAAGCAACATGCCACCATTGGGGGAAAAAAAAAAACATCAATTTGATTACACAGTTCTGCATTGGTGATAAGGAAGAGATAATCTGCAATCCAAGGCTTAGATACAATTACACGACTGTTGTTCTAAACCTCAGGATGCAGATTATCCCATCCTCACCCAATATACTCCCATTCAACAAATCTATCTTACATTGGTATTAAGGAAAAAATAATCCGCATCCTAAGGACCAGATACAAACGCAAATATTGCTCTAAACCTCAGGATGCAGATTACCTTATCCTTACCCAATTACGACTGATCCCAATTGCAAGTTGTATCAAGCAAATGAGACCGACCGAAAGAAATATCATGAGCAAATACTCTAGGTGAAGAATGCTGAACTAGGTTTGATTATGAAAAATCTATGCGATTATAGGAATTTATAGTGTTCCTCAAACATATTCGATAAAATTGTGCATCCAATCATATGTCTTTTTAGATTCTTTCTTTGAACACACTTTTTTGAAAAGTATCTAGATCATCACTGAATAGAAATCTGTAACTATAGAATCTTCTTTATTATATATACATATCATCCGTGCAATACTTTATAACTCACCCAAAAAGTTTGCCAAATTCTGTATGCTGTATCTTGTTACCAACTTTTATGCTTTCTTTGACAGCTTCTCATCTTCAAATCTCAGATCTTATTCTCACATATATGCAGGCTACTTCAGCCGTGGATAAATTTACGTTGATTGTTTTAATTTCCTTAAATTAACAATGCACATTCAACTAACAAATTCACATTAACAAATTTGTGACTTAATAAATATAACATTCATTAGTCAAAAAGAAATATAAAACTCTGGCTTGGGCATGCAAAAGTGTTAAAACTCTTAATAGAGTTTGCCACCCATTTGGGTCCCACAAGGTTTGAGTGATTAGTGTCTAAAGGATTTGGATCAGACTCTTAAAATTGGGAGTTGGACATATAACTCAACTCTGCAAAACCGACTTGTAAGGTGAGAATTATCTCTTACTTATAAACTATTGTTCAGGCCAAACTCGCATCCGCCAAGTTCAGATAAGGGAATGCTTCCCCCAACCATTAAAGGAAAGGCTCGACCTGGGATTTCTTAACACAGGCATAGACTATACAATCATTGATTAAATAAAACAAAATGTCTCATTCAATATGTGGGCTTATACTGAAATTTCTGTCTCTTTTTTCATTCAGAATAGATACCACTAGATGCAGAGCCACAAGGCTTGCTTCTTGGAAACACTTCAATCTACAAAGAATAGATATCAATAGATTTAATACTTTCTGCAGATGTTCTATACTTGATCAAGGACCATTCACAGTGTTATTCTTGAAGTTAGTATGAATGGTATAGAATTTCATTTTTTAGGACAAGCCCATAATTGTTTGAGAATATAGGGGGGACCATTTTAATAACTGCCCATCTTAAAATTGTGTTTCATCCGAATAACCTAATACACAAAAAAAAAAAAAAAAATTGAACAAAAAAAAACAAAGTCATTATCACTTTTTTAGCGCAAATAGATATTCTCTAGACGCAAGTGCAAAGACTAATTATTTGATCCGGTTAGATATGACCATAATGGGAGGCTCCCTCTAGTTAAACTTGAAAAGACCCAAACCATTTCATACAAGTAAGCTATGAACCACGGCAACATAGACAACATACATAATGCGGACAGTGATACGTCAACATGCTACTGTAGAAATTATTGATCAGTATTATTGTTTTGACACATCTTTAATTCTCATAAATATGTCTAAATTGTTTCTATGGAGAATAGAAGCATAAAGAAAACATAGGACACTTATGCGACATGTGCTTTAAGAGTGTATTATAAGTGTCGGACACTAATATCTAAAGAGTATCCGAGTAAAAGAAAAAATTATTCTATAGGGAAAGGTCATGTACTGTATACTAGGATTTAATGGATGAATCTGGATGGTTTGATGACAAGGAATAGTATTAAATGATTCATGCTCTGATAGTTGTTCTTGAGAAGTTGAGCATTAAGATTGGTAATATGTGTTGGGTCGCTAGATGGATGAGTAAGATATGTCGATTTGGAGGTAAATTATAGTGACCTTATGAGGATGAGTTTAGAGATAATCTGTAAAAAGAAATATAATTAATTAGAGTGTTCAATGAGTGAGGAGTAATTGACACATTAGAAATGAATATAAATGAATAAGAAAACAGTAATTGAATACATGTGTCAGGATGGGAAGCAATTAAGGACTTAATGCGCAAAGAGCGATAAAGATTAATAAAATCAGTACAAATCAATATCAACCATTAATATTATATTGGACGGTTCTGATCATAAACAATGTCAAACTGCTGGATATTTACTGCAGGAAATCCAGTTCCATCAAAGATCGTATCTTGATTTTTTTTATTTATTTTTAGCTATAGAGTATTTTGAACTTTGGTTAGTCATGAAGATTGAGGATTATATTTTTATTAGTTTTTTTTCTTATAAACTATCTTGAAAAGTTTAAAATAATGCATAAAAATTTATTTATTTATATAAATTGTTTACATAAACTTAAAAGTAAGTCAATATTCGACATAATCCGACCTACTTTACTTATGAACTAGCTCGATTATATATATTAACTTTCAAAATCTCTTTAAACTATTGATAATATATATATGTATAAAGCAATAGTCTATGCCTTGCACTTAATTTTTTTATACAAAAATATTATGATGCGTTTGCACTCTGTTTCTTTATACAAATATATTTTGATTTTCCTCTCTCTATTATCAAAGGCTACATAAGAAATAAAAAATTATAATGAAAAGTCGGTAAACTAAAATTTCAAGCAAAACTATTATGTGACATCTATTTCGCATCTTTAAGTCAATTGAAGTTTTGGTCAAATAAGGTTGACTAAGTTTGTGAAGTTTAATAGATTAGTATAAAGGTCCAAAAATCGATTACAATGGAAATCTACCATTTTTTGAACAAATAGAAGGTTTATAAAGGTCTAAATATAATTTTTAACCTATTAGAAGAAAGATAATCACATCTGAGCTAGAGGACAAATATGATTAATCATTGTACTTTGGAGACATATTTAATAATTATTAATTTTAAATAAATATTTCATGCAACGACATAATCATTAAAAACTATTTTTTTTATATGGCAAATATAATTATATCTATAACAATAATAAAGAGATAAATGATACACCAAAGTGTCTACAAAGGATATAAGAAGTACAAAGTCCTAAAAAAAAACAATGAAAACAAAAATAGAAAACAATGAAATCATTAAAAACTATTTAATTAACATAAACATAGCAAGATGTTTTTACTATATAAAATGATCAAACCACTTTATATATTTTACATGCAATGGTTAAAAGAATGGGTGAAACTGTCAAATTTATTTATACTGTGATCCTTTTTATTTTCCTTTGGCTCCTTGTATCCGTTGATAGCGGCCGTAAGCTCATTCTTGTATTTTTTTTTGTTATTTTATTCACAATTTTTCCCTAATTTTAATGATATTTCTTTATTTTACAGAAAGAATAAGCTGCATTGATGACTATGAGTGCTTGAACAAGTGTCCTCATTGTGATTCAAATAAAATGCTACGCTGCGTTAGAGGTATTTGCAGTTGCTATGGAGGTATACATTTTAATTTTAAGTGTAGGAACTGTGTTAAAGAAGTCTCGCATCGCTTGCGAGATGACTTGAACAAACGTTTATAAAGTAGAGACAATCCTCACCTTACAAGTCGGTTTTGTGAGGATGAGTTAGACCCAAAACTCAATTCTAAGATGGTATCAGAGCCTTTATGACTAAGTTGTCTAGAGTTCGATCCCCGCTCCCATCACTTTCTAATTAAAAAAGTGGAATTTAAGCATATGGTAGGTGGACCTATGCATTATCCACGCTTCAAGCCCAAGTGGGCTTTGCGTGAGGGGGCGTGTTAGAAATAATATAAAACCATTGATGTAGCTTTTCCTAACAGCTTAAGCTTTTGGGATAATCGGTTATTTGACATGGTATCAGAGCCTCCTCCACGATCCGCTGGGCCACTTCGACGGGCCGCCTGCAATCAGGTTTCTGATCGGGCCCTCCACCATTTATATCCGCGCAACAAGCCCAACAATGCTTAGCGCGAGGGGGTGTGTTAAAGAAGTCTCACATCGCTTGCGAGATGGCATGAACAAACGTTTATAAAGTAGAGGCAATCCTCACCTTACAAGCCGGTTTTGTGAGGATGAGTTAGGCCCAAAACTAAATTCTAAGAGTTCACATAATATTTTTCTAAACATATTATTGTTTGTTTTAATGACAAATTGTTAGTTATTAACCTATTACAATGTTATGTTAGTTTTTTCTTTTTGTTAGGACTTGAACCCTAATCCTCCAATCCCAAACATATTATGAAATTGGTGTTGTTATTATTTTCTTTGATAAGGTGTAAATGTTTAAGGATAAATATGAGCTATAGGTGCTTGATTTATAACTTAAGAACATTATAATTGAGTTATAGAGCTTAAGAGACGAGAGTAAATAACTGAGAAAATCAACGGCAACTGAATGCAAATAGTGCGGTCTGAGCGCACAATGAAGCGAAACGAAAGGGGAAATTAGAATGAGAAAAATCCACTAAATAAATATGAAGACCAAAATCGAAATGGAAACTAACTATGGAAAATCTGAACTGAAGCGACGATGGAGAATCTGAAACTCCGAACGAAGAAAATCTAAAGCGAGAGAAGGCAACTGGTTCATCGTTGCCAAGACGGTGGGAAGCTTGTTCATCGTCGCCAAAGATGGAAGTACGTCAGGGTTTATATTCACAGAATGAACCTGGTTTGTCTTCAGTGATTTTTTTTTATTATTTTTAATTTGCCTTAGTTTTTCTTAAATTAAAATTGGTTTTAACTTTTAAGTTGGCTTAACTGACAAAAAAAAAATTCTAGATTTTATAATTTTCATTTAGCCACAATAATTTTTTTTTAAAAAAAAAACTAATTTATAAGGTTGTACATGCGATACAAGAGAAATAATTAGATAGATCCATTTTTCAAAGTAATAAATGTAAAATTCATCCTAATTATATTATAGATAAGTTTGTAATATCAAACAAAATAAAATTTGTTATATATTTTTTTTATAATTAAATTTGTTATATATATACATTTACACTATTTTAACTAAATAAATAAATATCTCAATTCTTTTTAGCCCCTATAAAAAATTTCAGCAAGTTCCGGTCTATTAGATATTTTTCATTGTTTTGTTTATCCGTGCTTTTAAATCAACTCATGTACATCATTCGAAATTTTGAATTTTTTTCCACTGACATATTTAGTACATTATAGAATTAATTTTTTTGCGGTTAAAAATTCATCATCTGTTAAAAAATTCTACATTTTGTCGGAGGGATTCTCATAATATCATTAATATATTAAATACAAAATAATCATTCAACAATGTGAAAAGTACACATAAATTGCTTAAAAGTATGAACTCAAAGTTGTAACGTAACATATTTTGGCGCACCAAAACTTATTGAAATTTTTTCATAGGACAAATACATAAATACGGGAAATATATATATTTATCAATGATACCTAAAATAATTGCAACTATGCACAATGATAAATTGCTACTATTAAAACGAGAAATTTCACCCTAACAAGTTCAATATTATTTATATATGAACAATAATCTTCAAATAGCGAATAATTTTATAACGGGACTAATTTCGCACTATACAATATTTGTTTCTCAATAAAAAAATCGCGGCAATGCTGTGACCCGTGCTTACGCACGGGTATTATACTAGTTATAAAAAAAAAGTAAAGATAGATTTTTGTTTTTGTACCAAAAGAAAAAATGTAAGTTAGATTTTTTATTTTATGAGCAAATATTGAATTATAAGGAGTATAAGGAGTAAGTTAGGTTTCATTTCATAAGAGAACAAGTGACAAATGAAATGATAGAGGTACAATGTCCAACAGAAATGCAGCTGGCAAATGGTTTTACAAAAGCAGTAAAACTTGACAGATTTGAATTTTTGAGGAAACAACTTAGTGTTAGTTGTGTTAAGTAGTTTTGAATTAAGGGGGAGTGATAGAAATAACTAATTCATAACTACTTGGTTGTTAGAGCTGTTAGTTAGTAGTTACACACTTTGGTAGTTAGTTAGTTAGTTTGTTGTGTTTACTTATTCTACAAGCTATTGTGTAACAACTATAAATAAAACCTTAATGTGATATTTTACACCTTAATAAAATTTTACATTACCAATAATCATTCATTCATTTTCTTCATAGTTATTCATCTTGTTGAACCAATTCAAAGAGTCTTTGCCCATAGGCTCTATATGCGCCTATCACATTGTGTTCTCATAGGCTCAATTTGCGCCTAATACAGTGTGTGTTCTAACACTCCTAATATACTTTTTTGAGTCTGAGATATTGGAACAACATGCATAAGGAGTACAAGTGCATCCACGTTGCATTTGACATACATATATTGTACAATTATATGTACACCTTAGATTGTTGGGTGTTTCAAATGTATCTTTGTGTGTTTGTTTCTATCCATTGCAATTTTTATACCACTTTAAGTGATTTAAAATTTATCTCACCCAATGAATTCCTTATGTGGTTCTCTTTTATAAATTATATGCAGGCCGTTGTAGGCCACTATAGGCTGCTATCCTCAAGACAAGACTGAGTAGTATTATCGAGGTGTTTGTTCACAAGAATAAAGTGGAAAATTATTATGTTCAATTACAGTTTTCTTTAAAGTTTGTTGGATTATTTTGAATGTTTAAATTGTGTTGCAAGGCTCTGATATTATTACATCAGGGTCGAGTTTAATAATATGGTCTTAACTTATTATGTTGGATCTTGAGAAAATATATTTTATATGTGAGCGGTGCTAATTATTACGAAACTTTATAGCAAGATACGCAAAATTCCTCATATAAAAAGAACAAAAACAAAACAACTTAGTGGAGCAGAATTAATACATGGGATAGTTGATATTAAAATAAGCTGCTCAAATGTATTCTTCTCTTTCGTTAGCCAGTCAATCGTAAAATCTAGCATTTATATTTTCAAAAATTCATTCCAAAAAGAATCTATCAAAATCGGTATTTTTTTTTATAAGCAATGTTAGTTGTTAGTATTACAATGTTAAATTAATTTTCTCCTTTCCAGAAATCGAACCCTGGACCTCCAGATCCTTAACCCCTCTCAATTGGCTTAACCAGTTGAGTTATCCATTAAAGTCGGTATACTTTTGAATACCTAGAGACATTTTTAAAGTCATAATAAATCTCAATTGAATATCCACTGATTTTGCTGACCTGTAAAAATATCTTAATTGTCTTAATTGAATACCACAACATTTGTTTATATTTTATAAAAGTCTTGATTGAATACCACAAAATTTTTTTCCACAAAAAGTCTTTTAAAATCATTTGAAATCTAAATACAATACACCCCCTATTTGATTTTTACTATTCATCTATGAAGCACAGACTCTGACACAGATACCACGACATGGACACCGCTAATGTAAAAAATATAGGACATTGACACCGCTACATATTTATAAAAGATATAAATTGAGAATCAAAATATATACATGTAAATCTAAATTGAGGAAGTTATTTCTTAAAAAGAGTTTTAAAACAAGATATGATAGTGTTTTGCCTTTATTTATCTATTTAATATCGAAAAAGCTAAAAATATTGTAATCCAAATGTATTGTTTTGAATCTCTCCTTGATCAATAATATTGTTTCGACAGAGCTTTAACTCATGTAAATATGTCTGAAATTCGCCCAAGGAGAGTATAAACAAAGGAAAAATAATTTTTTTGGGACGCTTGTCTGACACGTGTCTATGAGTGTCTTACAGGTATGGGCATCGATCAAAGGAATGTCAAAGTAAAGAAAAAATTGAATTTTTTTGACACCGATATGAGCTTTCTGACACATGTCGTACAAGTGTCGTACGAGTGTCAGACACCAACACGTGTCAGACAACGCAACACGCCTAATCATAGAGGTGTCTGTGCTTCATAGCTATTCATTGATAAATGTCAAATATCAGCGAATTTTGAAAGATATCAATCTCAGAAAGACCGGTGAAAAAAAAAAAAGAAATATATATTTACTATAGATTTATAGATTTGATAACTAAAATATGATTGTAAATCCAATATCTTTTTCTTTTGGCTAAATTGCATTTTTGGCCCCCTAAGTTTCAGAAACTTGCAATTTTGGCTCCTTATGTTTCAAAATAGCACTTATGGTCCCCTAAGTTTCAAAAAGTTGCGATTTTGACCCCCTATGTTTCAAAATAGCAATTTTGGCCCCCTAAGTTTCAGTAGTTGCAATTTTGGCCACCTATGTTTCAAAATAGCACTTTTGGCCCCCTATCTTTACCCCTTTTGCAAAATGTCAATTTTGATCGAGTCACATGCTTCAAATTTATTGTTTCACTAACACACATATATAATCTCAAATCCTAAAGAATTAACCTAATCATTCGTGACGTTTATTCAAAAGGATTTCTATACGTAAAAAAAATAACCTAATCCCAAATCCAAAAATAGGAAACAATGGAAATTGGAAACCCTTCGTGCTTTTTGTTATGTCATTTTGATTATGTTATTTTAATTATTATGTAATGACTTCTTATATGTAATGACTTGATTTGTTATGTCATTTTGATTTAGAAAAGTGTCTTGAACTTCTATTTTAAAATTAATTTCTTATATGTAATAAGTTTGACTTGTTATGTCATTTTAATTATGTTATTTTGCCTCTGCAGTTTATACTTAACATGTTTATATATTATTATGCCACATCAACTTTGACTTGGTCAAAATTGACTTTTTCAAAAAGGGTAAAGATAGGGGTCAAAAGTGCTATTTTGAAACATAGGGGGTCAAAATTGCAACTTTCTGAAACTTAAGGGGCCAAAAATGCTATTTTGAAACATAAGGGGTCAAAATCGCAACTTTTTGAAACTTAGGGGGCCAAAAGTGCTATTTTGAAACATAAGGGGCCAAAATTGCAAGTTTCTAAAACTTAGGGGGCCAAAAGTGCAATTTAGCCTTCTTTTTGTTATGAAAAATGACTTTTAGAAACAAATTTTAAAGTGGGATATAAAACATAGCAAATGTTCTCTTAGACCATAAGAATGAGCATGCATAAGTAAGGATCACGATTTGCTGCTGTGGGATTTTCCCACAGTTTCCCACAGTAGTTAATCACAGATTTTCAATTTAAATTAGATAGTTCAGATTAAATATACAGTTAATTAATCTAATTCGTTGATTGAGATCGAACGGTCCACAACTGTAATTGCGTCACACAGTTGTAGCAGTAAATCCATTTCCCATAAGTAACAATGTGGCCAATATTTCAATTAACTAAATGTTACTTGTTAGATAGATTTGTAGTATGCTTGTCTATGGTTTTGCGACATCAGATGATTAAACTATTTTGCATTGTCATAAAGAAGGGATAATCGGCATTCCAACCATTAAAGAGAAGACAACTAACAATAATATTGTTGTGAACCACTAGATGCAAATTATCTAATACGCACCCAATATTTATAAATTATAACGACTCTTCCATGAAGCAGCATTCCACCATTGGGGAAAAAGTAAACTATCAATTTGGTTACATAATTCTGTATTGGCGATAAGGAAGAGATAATCTGCAATCCAAGGCTTAGACACAATTACACAACTGTTGTTCTAAACCTCAGGATGCAGATTACCTTATCCTCACCCAATTAACACATCCCAATTGCAAGTTGTATTAAGCAAATGAGACCAAACCAAAGAACATGATCAAATACTCTTGGAGAAGAATGCTGAATTAGGTTTGATTGTGAAACATCTTCCCGATTATAGGAATTTATAGTGTTCCTCAAACATATTCGATAAAATTGTGCAGCCAATCATATGTTTTTAAGATTCTTTCTTTGAACAGGCTTTTTTGAAAAAGTATCTAGTTCGCTGAATAGCAATCTGCAACAAAAGAATCTTCTTTTTAACATTCTGTGTGTTGTATCTTGTTACCAACTTTTATGCTTTCTTTGACAGCTTCTCATCTTCATATCTCATATATATGCAGGTAGCATCAGCCATACATTTATGTTATGGTTAATTTTAATTTCCTTAAATTAACAATGCACATTCAACTTATTACGTGTAAGAATACTTTTATCAAATTCACATTAACAACTTTGTGACTTAATAAAATATAACTATCCAAAAGATTTTAGTGATATTTGCAGCTTGGATCAGGCATAGGCTATACAATCATTGATTAAAACAAAATGTCTCGTTCAATATGTGGGCTTATACTGAAATTTCTGTCTCTTTTTTCATTCCGAATAGATACCACTAGATGCAGAGCCACAAGGCTTGCTTCTTAGAAACACTTCATTCCAAAAAGAATAGATATCAACAAATCTAGCCCAGAACATCTAATACTTTCTGCACATGTTCTATACTTGAGGACCATTCGGAGTGTTATTCTGAAGTTCATTTGAATGGTATATAGAATTTCGGTTTCTAGGATAAGCCCAGAATTGATTGAGAATATATACGAGGACCATTTTGTTGTCTTTGTTAGGGATGAATATCAGCGAAAGAGAGAATTAAGAGAAGGAATGGATCAATAAGGGTTGATCTTTATTAATCACACAAACGCAATTTTATAGTGATTACAATTGCATAGCTTGCATAGCAAGTAACTGAAACTAAGCTAACCAACTAACTATCTTAACTGGTTATAACAAACATAGACAGTTACAATAAATCTACAAGCATCTTTGTCTGATTGAATTGCTTTCTCAACAGTCGTTACTGATAACTTCACGGTGTGCATTGCTAATTTACACTTTCATGTTTTTAAGTGGACGTAAATTAGCAACCATATTTTACATTTTTGGTGATTGAAATTGCTTTTGATAAGGGTTGACATTGTCTTTGGCTAGGAACTGATTCTCAGCTTGTTACATTGGCTTTCATGCAACCTCGCATTATCATGTGGACTCTCCACAATAGATGGCGTTGCATGTAGGAGTGATTGTATCCGAACCAATCCAAAAGTAAAACCGCAAACCGAATCAATCCAAACCGAAACCGCAAAAAACCGCATTTAGTTTAAACCGCACGGATCATTTTTCTTCTAAACCGCACGGTTTGGTTTGGTTTCCGGTTTTCATTTTAGAAAACCGAACCAAACCGAACCAAACCGAAATATACTTAACTTAACTCTATCAACTTGTAGCAATCATCCTATTACCTAGTTCAACTTAGCAAACTCAACCTAAATTGAGTCCATGGCTGTCAAAACATATCATTTAACACGATCCAAAACTATACTATTGATATTAAAAATAAGTTTTTATGTATATGCTATTTTTGTATATGTATATTATATTATGTAATAAACAATAAATAAATTAAAATTTCCTATGTTTATTTTGTAAAAAGTTGGTAATATCGTCATATATTTTATATAGCGATAAACCGCTGCCACCGAACCAATCCTAACCGCATTGGTTTGGTTTGAATGACTTTTTAAAAACCAACCAAACCGAACCGCGTGCATTTTTATCTCACGGTTAGGATGATTTTTATGCTCAAAACCGAACCAAACCGCACCACGAACACCCCTAGTTGCATGCATCTTCTTTCACAAATGGATTTCAAAGTCATTCACATTTTCAGAGAAGAGAATTGTTGTGCTGATAAATTTGCGAACATCGGTTTATCTACAAATAACTTCACCTGGTGGAATAATTTTCTCGGTTTAGAATTATTTAAATCACAACAAGCTAAGTTTATCTTTATATAGATTTTGTTGATTTGGTTGATGGTTTTGATGTTAGTTTTATGTTTGAATCTTTATTTTATTTCTGCACTCTTTTTCCCTTCATTAGGGTTTTATCCCATTGAATTTATCTTGTAAGGTTTTTAATGAGGCGAAGCTTTTCTTACACCTTGGGTTTTGGTCTAGTCTCCCTAAGGTTCATTTGTATCTTTATTTAATTTTATTTAATATATTTCATTAGAGTAATTTTATTTAAAAATCAATTAATTTCTGTTGCAAAAAATAATAATGCATCATCGGGGCCAAGCTTAAGCCTAGTCCAATCTGAGTCGGTCGGACGGTAGCACGCATGATATATGGTCAAGGGTAGTGTGAGGTCATCCGTTCACAAAACAAGGTACCCCTTGCACACATCCAAATAGTCACCTTAGGATATATAAACGACACTAATAATGAGTTTGTTTTTTACAATGTGAGACTTCTTCCACTTTTTTCAATTCACACTTCAATATTTCTAAATCTCAAGACTTAGTTGATGCTAAAAACTGTTTTAAAATCGGTAAATTTTGTTTAAAAAAAACTAGTATTTCTGTTTTTCCTCCATTCATATATGCACAACCAAGATTTTGGCAAACACCATAATTTTATATAAAAAATTTCAATCCACGGTCTTCTCTATTTAGACCGAAGCACTATTTCCTTACCCTAATTTTTTATTATAAACTAAGAAAAGAAAAATAAAATTAAATGGGATGTTTCATCATAATTCACTATTTTTCCATATAAGAAGGAATTGATTATTTATATTGTGTCATGAGTTTGATCTCTGATCGATGCATATGAAGAAACATAATTTTTTTTTGAAATGGTCAACCCCTTAAATCAATTTCTTTTACCTCAAGGGATTACTCTATGTGCGGAGGATACCTTAGTTTAGTAAGGAAAATAAATATCCACTTGAATAAAAACAAAAGTCTTTTTTTGTTTGGGTTGGTTTGATTTAAGTTATTGAGTTGTTGAACTTTTTGAGCCGAACCACATTATTTATGAGCTTGAATTGAGATAATTTTGAGCTAGAAAAAAGGTTTGAGACGAATTTGAGTAGAGTTTCAAGCCTAGCTATACCAAGTTGGAATCAGTTGGACTCATTTTCATTTTTCATCCTTAATTGTCCATTTAGTAAGGGACAATACAATGAAAGCAAGGGAAAGTTGTCCATTAAGTAAACTAATTAACATTAACAATATTAATGCATTTGTATGAATCAAAGAATTGTAAGGATGTTCATATATGATCACTTACTCCAGATGTCAACCATCAGATATTCAAATTTACAGCTATTAAGAGAATGAGAGACACACCTCAAGTATATAATCCTCATTATTAGTGACATATTTTGCAAAGTTTAATTAACTATATATAGCACCAAATTGTCCTGCACTCACATTAGAGTGTTGAAGTAGGATCACAAGTTTCTCATATTGATCATTTGTGAAACCAAAAGTGTCAGGAAAAAGTATAAAGAAGATAACTCTTGTATATTCACTTGTTGAATGAGAAAATGAGTACAATAAGCTCAAAAATCAACTAATTAGTTACAAATGAAATGCTAAGTCAACGAATTCAGCTATTCCATGCCTGGAGTGCAGACAGTTTTGCGACTTTGTAGCTTGTGCTGCAAGTTATCCCTTTTTATTAAAATCATTCTCTTGTTCATTGACATCTCTTGATTCATTTAACAGCTGAGCAATCCAATTCATCAAAATTAGCATTTGTAATCTGTTTAATCTCTTGTCTGGCACAAATTTGAGCTACAAAAAGAAAGTTGCAGACCCTAAGAATGAGCATGAGTAATTGTGGCAAATAGTTCTAAAACTAAATGTTACCTGTTAGCTTTGTAGAATGCTCGTGTACAGTTTGTGGAAGAAGCAACATTGTTATCACATATCACCATTACGACATTAAGAACTATTTTGGATTCGCGATAGGGGAAGGATAATCTAAATTCCAAGGATTAAAGACAACTAATCTATTGCTGTAAACCTCAGGATGCAGATTATCTAATCCTTACCCAATATTTATACCGACTCCACCATGAAGCAACATTCCACCATTGGAAGATGGAAACTGTTAAGTTGATTCCATAGTTCTGCATTGGTGTGAGGAAGAGATAATCTGCAATCCAAGGCTTAGATACAATTACGAGACTGTTGTTCTAAACCTCAGGATGCAGATTACCCTATCCTCATCCAATTAACACCGACCCTAATTGCAAGTTGTATTAAGCAAATGAACTAGGAGAAAATGCTGAATTATGTTTGATTGTGAAACATCTGGGCGATTATAGGAATTTATAGTGTTCCTCAAACATATTCGACAAAATACTGGAGCCAGTCATATTTTTGTTAAGATTCTTTCTTTGAACACGCTTTTTTGAAAAGTATCTAGATCACGGAATAGCAATGTGTAACAAAAGAATCTACTTTATTGTAGATACATCTCATCCGTGCAATACTTTAGAACTCACTCTCAAAAGGTTTTCCATATTTGGTTTGTTGTATCTTGTTAGTTGTTACCAACTATTTTGCTTCGTGACAGATTCTCATCTTCATAGCTCACAATATGCAGGCTACACCAGCCGTTGATACATTTACAACTTTGTGACTTACTAAAAAAATATAACATTCTAAAAGGTTTTAGGTGATTGCAAATTTGCAGCATGTGAGGATCAAGCATAAGCTCTACAATCATTGATTAAAACAAATTGTCGCATTCAATGTGTTACGAGTCTCACATTGGAGGAAAGATGGCTTAAAAATATGTTTAGTAGTGGGGGCAATCTTCATCTTACAAGGCAGTTTTATCAGATTTAGTTAGGCCCAACCCAAATTCGATTAATGTCAAATTCAATATGATGGGCATTTACTGAAATTTTTGTCTCTTTTTTCATTCAGAATTGATACCACTAGATGCATAGCCACAAGGCTGTACCACCTTGCATAAGACTACACTAATGAGAAAACCATGCTTCTTGGATACACTTCATTCTACAAAAAATAGATATCAACAGATCTAATACTTTATGCAGATGTTCTATACTTGAGGACCATTCAGAGTGTTATTCTTGAAGTTCATTTGAATGGTACAGAATTTCAATTTTTTTAGGACAAGCCCATAATTGTTGAGCATATAGGAGGACCATTTTGTTCTCAGTTCTCACTGCTAGTTTAAAACAAAAAAGAATAAAGTCATGAAGTGATCAATTTTTGGGTGTAAATTCGATATCCTCCTCACCCAATTACGAAGCCTAATTATTCGATTGAGTCGGTAGGACCATAATGGATGGCTCCCTATGGTTAAGCCGGAAAAGATGAGTCATGTCATACAAGTTGTGATGTTAAGGGTATATTCACGGGTTTGGGTGACCCATTTAATTCCGGTCATTTTTGTTTTCATCAAACCATTCGTTTTCATCGAATTGGGTCACACGTACGGGCACATGGCCACTAGTATATAGTATAACGGTAAAAATATAGGTTTTCAGCATCGAGGAAGGTAAATATAAATCTTAGGGTTAAATATGTTTTTTGTCCCTATAAAAATCTCAAATTTTGTTTTTAGTCCCTATAAAATTTTTAGCAAGTTTTAGTCCCTCAAATATTTAAGAGTTTACAAATACACTGATCTAAGTTGGTAAACAATTAGACTCCTTAAACAATTGGTCATGGATTGAATCTAACTTATGTGTTCAGTTATTCCTACACCGAAATTAGTCATGGTGAAAACTACCTAAATATGGTAAAAAAAAGTAAATTATTATTATTATTTTTTTACGTAAATTAGATATCCTTACACAAAAATGCAAAGACTAATTTCTAAAACCTTAGAACTTAAATGGGCAGCAAAACAGTCTTACCCATGAAAACTCCAAATAACCATAAATGGTGTGCTTTAATGTTTCACAGCAAAATTTTACTTGTGTCACAAAAAGAAATCAAAATCTTAATTGAATAAAAACAAAAAAAAAAGTACTATATAAAAGATTCATATTGCAACGTTATGATACCACCAAATCACAAATCACAAATCAAACATGATTCTGTAATGTAAAATTTATGGCTGGAATTATCGGTGGAATATATGACCTCACGTTGGATGTGAATCATGTGATTGGGCATGAGGAGGATCAGGTTTTGGATCCCTTGCGGTTTCAAGAATTAAATGAGATGGTTGTTCTTCTCTATCAGAATTATCATTGACTAAATTACCACGTGAAATAATTTTCAAATACTCTTTTTTAGTTTTCAAAAATTAAAAATAAAAAAAATTTCTTTGAAAACCCTCTTTTCAAAAAAAGTTTTCAATTTTATTTATTGTTTTAAAACCTAAAAAACAGAAAAAGGTTTTAAAAACAGTTTTTTAAAACACTTTTATGAAACATATTTTAAAAACTAAAAATCAAAATCTTTTCAAACAAACCTTTACACTCTCATTGTGTCTCGGTGAGTATAGCTAAGTTGATAGATAATCCCTTCGGACACATTTATAAACAAAAAAATACACTTAAAATTTTGGTCACTATTATAAACAAAAGTTAACTACTTTTAAACTAATTAATATTGTTATTCCTAATATACCCTTACTTTCAAAAATGCGTATGTCATTTCCAAGAAAAAGAAGGGTACAATATGGTAAACATATTCATGTTTTATATTAAATTAAGAATATTAATTGCACTTAACTAAATTTCTTAAACACCGCGTAAGTAGTTTTTTTTGCTTATAAATGTGACCGGAAGGAGTATATTGTATATATTATGCTAGAGTTGTGGTTCGAACTTTGCACAAAAAAATACGAAAATTGCACTTCCCTTTTTTGAGAGATGCTTAAATTACACTATTTTTTTATACACCCACCTCCCCTTTTATAAAAAATATATTAGAAAAAATTACACTTGTCTCCCTTAAAACAAGCTTGAATTTCTTTTCTCTCTATTTAATATTAAAACCTACATTTTCCTCTTTTAATAAAACTTTATTTTAATATAATCAAACTTTTAATCCAAATATTTTTATTATTATTTTGCATATCATTACATAAAATATTAAAATACAAATCTCGGATAAATCACTAAATTCGATTAAAAAACTATTATATATTAAATTTATATTCTAAAATAATAAAATTTTCAAAGAAAAAATAATAATTTCTTCAATGACGACTTAAAGTTTTTTGACATAAAATATTAGTTTAAAGTTAATTGTTATCACAAGAATATTTCTTTATGTTAAAATGGACTAAAGTGTATATTTTGACATAAGAAAAAATGATAGTGTAATTGAAGCTTCTTTCCGTAGAGGGGGGGGGGGGGGGGGGGGGTGTAATTTACTCATTATTATTTATAAAAAATAGTATAAATATATTTTTAATCTCTATAAAATTACCAAATATTAATTTTGGTCCTTATAAAAAAAAGTAACAAGTCTTGATCCTATAAAATTATTATGCACGAAGTTTTAGTCTTGCTGTTAAATTAATATGTATTCAAAACATTATAAAATATTTCCCAAAAAAAATGGAACTCAAAATCTGATTTATATGTGAAAAAATTTGTCACTTTTATCTTTATCTCTTTAAAAATTTATATTTAATTCTTCTCATTTTAACAAATTTAAAATTTTTGTAAAGAAATTTTTATAGTATTGTAAGCAATGTTGAAAATGTTTCAAAAATAATATTATTCAAAAATTTAAAATTTGAAGGATAATTAAACAATTTTTAAAATTTTGAAAAATAGCAAGGACTAAAACTACATACATAAAAATTTCAGGCTAAATACATACAGGGGTCCTTTAAGTTTCGCACTGTAACAATTAGATCTTTTGGATTTTTAAGGTAACAAATAGGTCCTTTAAGTTTATAACTTGTTGCACCATTACCCTTCTAGTTCTCCTCTATTACAAAAACTTGTTGTACAATTACACTTTCTAGTTACCTTGTAATTGTAGCACTGTGGTCATTAACGTTGACTTTCACCATAGTTGATATTTTGATGAAAAAGCCACATGTGTTAGAGAAGATTAATTAGAAGGGTAACGGTGAAACAAGTTATAAACTTAAAATAATCTATTTGTTACCTAAAATACGACCTAATTGTTACAAACGTGAAAGTTAAAGGACCACTGTTTTATAGGGCAAAAACCAAAATTTGGTAATTTATAGGTACCAAAACATATTTAAAGAAAAATAAATATTATTGAAAACTATTTTAATGTGAGATAGTATTAAAGATTTTTTTTAAAAAAATTACACCATCAAAAGACATTTTCCATAGAATGGCAGAAGTTCTCAAGCATCTAATTCTCTGCTGTAATTTTTTGATGTTACACGGTTTTATGATTGAAACAATCTCAACCACCAATTTTAGATCGAACGGCAGATGTGAGTTACAACAAAAAGTAGTAATTGTGTAGGAAATCCTATTCCACAAGGATAAGGGAGGAAGAAGAGTAACCAACGAAAAATGAAAATTGAATTGTAGTTTTAATCAGTTAGATAGAAATAGAAGTAGTGTGATTTCTGAGTCTCAGACTGCCTTTGTGAAGGATAGGCAGATTCTTGATGGGATCCTTATAGCGAATGAAGCGGTGGATGACGCTCGTAAGACCAAAAAAGAGCTATTGTTGTTTAAGGTTGACTTTGAGAAAGCTTACGATTCGGTGGACTGGTCCTACTTAGATGCAGTCATGGGGAGAATGTCCTTTCCGGTCCTGTGGAGGAAGTGGATAAAAGAGTGCATTTGTACGGCATCAGCTTCGGTCTTAGTCAATGGCAGTCCCACAGAGGAGTTTCCTTTGCGCCGAGGGTTAAGACAGGGGGATCCTCTTTCTCCGTTTTTGTTTTTATTAGCAGCTGAAGGGTTGAATATTTTGATGCAAGCTATGGTCGACAACCAATTTTTCTCAGGATATAGCTTTGGAACGCAAAATCAAATCGCTGTGTCTCACCTCCAGTTTGCCGATGACACGTTACTTTTAGGAACCAAAAGCTGGGCGAACGTTCGCGCTTTGAGGGCTGTTTTAGTGTTGTTCGAGACGATGTCGGGTTTGAAGGTGAACTTTAATAAAAGTATGTTGGTTGGGATTAATATCGCTGATTCTTGGTTACTTGCGGCGGCGTCCGCTCTTCGTTGTAAAGTCGGAAAGACGCCTTTTCTTTATCTGGGTCTTCCTATAGGAGGTGATCCGAGACGCTTGGGTTTCTGGGAACCGGTGTTGGCTCGTATTCAGAATCGTTTGTCAGGTTGGAAGAGTCGCTTTCTGTCTTTCGGTGGTCGCTTGGTTCTCCTTAAGTCTGTATTGACCTCTCTGCCTGTCTATGCTCTTTCTTTCTTCAAAGCTCCCTCAGGTATTATCTCTTCTATTAATTCTATTTTGATTAAATTTTTTTGGGGGGGAAGTGAGGCAACTAGGAAAATTTCTTGGATCAGTTGGAACGATATTTGTTCGAGTAAGGAGCATGGTGGTTTGGGGGTAAGGCATTTGAGGGAGTTTAATCTAGCACTTCTAGGTAAATGGTGTTGGAGGATGCTAGTGGATAGAGGAGGTTTGTGGTTTAGAGTGTTGGCAGCTCGGTATGGGGTGGAGCGAGGGTATGTGCGAGGGGGGGGGAGGAGTGCGTCTTCCTGGTGGAGGGAGATTGTGAGGATCCGTGACGGGTTAGATGGCTTAGGAGGTAGGTGGTTTGGGGAGGGAGTGGTGAGGAAGGTGGGAGATGGGACAGAGTCTTCTTTTTGGACTGATCCTTGGTTAGGTGGGACTCCTTTGTGTGCGCGGTTTGGTCGTTTATTTGACTTGGCGGTGAACAAGTCGAGTACGGTGGCAGAAATGTGTTCTTTAGGGTGGGATACTGGCGGGGAGGCGTGGGAGTGGCGGAGACATTTGTGGGCATGGGAGGAGGAGATGTTGGGGGAGTGTCAGGTTTTACTTCATGATTGTATCCTGCAGGCTCAGGTCTCCGACACGTGGATTTGGCGCCTTGATCCTGTCAGTGGTTACTCTGTCCGGGGAGCATATCAGCTTTTGACTTCCCATCCGTCTGATCCTTTGGACGCTGCATTAGATCTTATTTGGCACAAACAGGTTCCCTTGAAGGTGTCTATTTTCGCTTGGAGATTGTTGAGAGATAGGTTGCCAACTAAAACAAACTTGGCGATTCGTGGCATCATTACTTCAGAGGCTCAGGCTTGCGTGGCTGGATGCGGAGGCATGGAGACAGCTCAACATTTATTTATTTCATGCAGTACCTTTGGTTCTCTCTGGTCATCCGTTAGGTCATGGATTGGCTTCTCATCGGTGGATCCGTATAATTTAACTGATCATTTTCTTCAGTTTACTTTTTCATCCGGTGGTCTCAGGGTGCGACGCTCTTTTCTTCAGCTTATTTGGCTTGTTTGCGTTTGGGTGATTTGGAATGAAAGAAACCAACGTTTATTTAGAAACTCAGAGCAGACCTTACCTCAGTTATTAGACAAGGTTAAGCTATATTCGTACTGGTGGTTGAAGACAACAAATATAAATTTAGTCTCTAACTATCATAGCTGGTGGACGAGCCCTTTTACTTGTTTGGGCGTGGTGTAACTGTTTTTGTTGTTGTGAACTTATGTACTTGTAATCTTTTGTAGTCCTTGGCACACCTTGTGCTGCAGTGACTATTGGTTGGTAATATATCTCATTTTGATTTCTTCAAAAAAAAAAAAAAAGATAGAAATAGATACAACAAAAGTAATGAGAAGGGAATAATCTTTTTATGTTGTCTTGTTGAATGAGAAAAAGAGTACAATAATCTATTTACCCTTCTCATAGACCAAATATAATTTAGATACAAATGAAATGCTGAGTCATCATCACTCAACTGAATTTGTTGAGTTAACAAATTCTGTTATTCACCACCCGTAGACGGTTTTGCGATCTAACTGTCTCAGTAGCTTGTGCTGTAAGTTACCCCTTTTGATTAAGTTCTTTCACTTATTCATTGGCATCTCTCGATTCATTTAACACCCTACCATTCAAAATCTTCAAAATTAGTATCTAGTATAATCTATTTCACAGAGTTGTCATTGGATCATTGCTTAGACACTATCTAATACCGAAAATATGAAATTAGTATGAAAATCTTAAGTAGAAAAAAGAAGATAGCATACGCAACAATACTATTTCGTGTCATATATTTTGGAATAAAAGCAACAGCTTTGCCAACAGCATAAGTAATCAGAAAGTTTGATAGTGAATTGACATGCAGCAAATTAAAAGAAGAAACTTTTAACGGAAAAATGGCAAAACATGTTTCAGTTCACAAGAAACTTTTACAACATTAACGACACTATTAGAATATATTAAGATATGTATAAATTTTATATTATATTTGATGAGAAAATATATTTAGGTTTGTTTATTTTATACCCTATGATTAAGGGATTTAGTTTAGATTTAAATATTCACTCGGTTATAAATACCGAGCAGTAAAGACAACTAAAATATAAGGAAAAGATAATATGCATTCCAAGGATTAAAGACAACTAAAATATTGCTGTAAACTTCAGGATGCAGATTATCTAATCCTAACCCAATATTTATTCCACCTCACCATGAAGCAACATTCCACCGGTCAAAAATGGAAACTATCAATTTGATTCCATAGTTTTGCATTGGTGATGAGGAAGAGATAATCTGCAATCCAAGGCTTAGATATACAATTACGAGACCGTTGTTCTAAACCTCAGGATGCAGATTATCGCATCCTCACCCAATTAACACAGACCCCAATTGCAAGTTGTATTAAGCAATAAGACTAGGAGAAGAATGTTGAATTATGTTTGATTGTGAAACATCTGGGCATAGTTATGCATTGGTGATGAGGAAGAGATAATCTGCAAACCAAGGCTTAGATGCAATTACGAGACTGTTTTTCTAAACCTCAGGATGCAGATTATCCCATCCTTACCCAATATACTCTCATTCAACAACTCTATTTTACATTGGTATTAAGGAAAATGTAATCCGCATCCTAAGGACTAGAGATATAACGTAAACGTTGCTCTAAACCTCAGGATGCAGATTACCGTTTCCGCATCCAATAATTAACACAAACTCCAATTGCAAGTAGTATTATAAGGACTAGAAATAAAGAACATGAGCTAATAATCTAAGGGAAGATTGCTTCAAGGTACTTATAGTGTCCTTCAAATATATTCGATTAAGATTGGTTTAGCCAATCATTTCGTTTTAAGATTCTTAACTTGACCGCTTTCTTGAAAAGTATACAGATCACTTGTTCATGACAAAATGTCACATTCAATATGTAGGCTTATACTTAAATTTCTGTCTTTTTCTTCTATCAGAATAGATACCTGCAGTTGCAGAGCCATAAGTATGCAATGAGATTAGCTAGCTTCATGAAAACACTTCATTCCACAAAGAACAAATATCAACAAATCTACAACAAAAAAGAGAGAATTGATTTTTAAGCTTATTTGAATGGCATAGAATATCTCAAAATGTCTGAGCCTGTAGGAGGACCATTTGGTTCTCATTACTAACCTACAACAAAAAAGAATAAATTCATGACCCTTTTTTTTTTGTATAAATCGGAGATTCTCTGCGCACAACTGTAAAAACTAATTGCTCGAGCTAAGAAAGACCGGAATGGACGACTCTCTCAAGATTTGTAATGTTGCTGCATTCTCAGCCTAGTTTCAAACTCAAGACCTCTAAGTTTAGCTTGAATATAGACCCAAACCATCTCATACAATGCTCTTTGGTAATGCTCATTATTTAAGACATAATCAACTAATATATTACTCATTACATTCTACAATGATTTTAACTCATTTGATCATTTCACGTAGATTAACAAATTGTAAAATAAAAAAAGCGAACAATATTTTTACTAAAATACTCCATCGGAGGTAGAGCTTCGGCAGCGTCCCATCACCACCACTATTATTAATAATAAAATAAAAAAATTAACTTAAATAACATATTTTAATTTATAAATAATTTTTTTACTTTAATTTATATATATATATATATAATATCAAACATTTTTCTATATGCATCCAATCAAACCATTCTTATTTTTTGGAGTGTGTAATAAATATTACCGATACAATATGATCAGAGCCGACCTTCAACATGTATTTCTAGCCCTATAGAGTTGGACCTCCTTTATTTCCAAAAACATCAGTTTTATCTGTTAATTTATCTTTGATTAGAATACGAATATTTTCCATGTTAATTGTAAAGATAACTATATATTTTTTTATATCATTTATTTTATTTACAATTTAAATAAAAAATATTCTATTTAAATTTTATACTTTTATTAAGGATTTGTGTCGGCCTCCAACATAGTTGTGGCCGACACAAATCAATATGATGAAATAT
Organism: Trifolium subterraneum; assembly: GCA_951799995.1. Taxonomy (NCBI): domain Eukaryota; kingdom Viridiplantae; phylum Streptophyta; class Magnoliopsida; order Fabales; family Fabaceae; genus Trifolium; species Trifolium subterraneum. The sequence goes on along the minus strand of OX637464.1, from coordinate 47,023,920 downwards.
CAAATACCCATAAATGAAGTGCTTTAATGTTTTATGTTTCACAAACAAAATCATAATTTCATTAAGAGGTTTATTATAAAAATTCATGTATATATCGGCTTGAATAAAAAACCTTTTTTGCAATAAATTTATTAAAATTAAGAAAAAAATAAACAAATTTTGGAGGACTAGGCCAAAACCCAAAGAAACAATAATGAAAGAAATCTACCACTACCTTATTAAAAACATTTCCTCAAACCTACCACTTGAATAATAAACAATGTTTCTCATATATAATAAATCTATTAAAAAAACATTGAATTTACAATATTGCCCAAGATTAAAAATTGACATATCCTAATTTTATTTGTAAATTAAAGTTATTCTACACCAAAATTTAACAATGCTTTATTAGTGTTTTATGGGAACCTATATTTCTATACATATACTGTAATATGCATGCCTATTTTTTTTTATAATTTATATGTGAAAATTTTCACTCATAAAAAATCTCAAGAGTCTTATATTTAGGGTGAAGGTACTAATTTAATAATTTTTATGTGTATCTATATTTCTAATATCATTTAGTAATTTCTTATCATAAAAAATATCAAGAGAGTCTTATATTTAGGGGCAGAGGAATAATTTCTATTGGGGCCTATATTCCTACTAAAATAAGTTTGCACGATGTAGTAGGAATCCATTCTATCCGTTTCAAAATGATAGATAAATAACTTTCAACCTTATTATCACAAGTAATCTTACCTCACGAGAAAAATATAATGAACGTCAATCCTATGAATTATACTTTACAAATTTTAACTCGTTTCAAATCTTATTGATTGTATTTTAAAAATATATAATGAGCTTTAATTAATATTTTTTTTTTTTGTTTTGTATGATAAATATATGAGAAATTGCTACTATTAAAATGAGAAATATCGTCCACAAATCCTAGCTCTCAACCGGTAGAAATACCAAAATTGCTAGTGTCAGACGCCATAATCAGTGTTCGAACCCCGGTCGCTCCACTTTGTGTGTGTGAGATTTCAATGTCTTTGTCATTTCATCTATCAACCAAAAAATAAAAGATAAATATCATCCCAACAAGTTCAATATTATTCATATATGAATAAATTGTAACTAAAATAAATATTACTCTCATACACAGGATAACAATTTTTCTCTGGCGAGTAATTTCCTAACGAGAATAATTTTGTAGTATACGATATTCGACCTATTAGAATCTGAACGGAACCTATATTTCTAGTCGTATCAATACAAAGGCCCTCTTTTATAATTTTTACAAGACCCTATATTTATACTCATATATCAAATATGGACTCGTGATTTATATATGGGACCTATGTTTTTACTCATTTGTTAATAAAATTCTTTATTTTTCGATAATTTCTACGAGACTTATATTTATACTCATATATTATTACGAGGACCTAATTTTTTAGTGATTCACATGGGACCTATCTTTTATTCATATGAATAAAGTTGTCTAATTTTTGAAAATTTCTACAATGCTTATATTTATATTCGTAGTACATTTATAAAGTATTGGTGTCACAAATACTAACAAAAAAATGTTGAATTGAGAATTCTGAAAGTAATAATAAATAGATTGTACTATTGTAAAAAATTGTATTAAAAATTGAGTATGTCAAATATTTTGATCCATTCTTTTAAATCAACCCATGTGTGTCATTCGAAATTTTAACTATTTTTTCACTGTCATGTTTCATGATGTCATATTTAGTACATTATAGCAATAGGTTAACTTATTTTAAAAAGCATGAATTAAATATCATTTTTATATTTTTTGCGCTTAAAGTTTTTGAATTTTTTGCGTGGTCATATTTAATACATTAGTAGAAATCTCTCTTGAACGGTTTTTTTTTATAAAGTGGTTAATTAAATATGAATTTTTATGAATACCAAATATATACACTAGACAAATATCGCACATAATTTTTTTAAAATAACTATTATATATATGCATGAAGAGTTATCATCAGTATTATTATTTTTTTAGGCTTTAATATAATGCAGTTTTGGTCCCCCTATTTTAAAAGTGAGCAGTTTTGATCCCCCTATTTTAGTTTTTGTGGAGTTTTAGTCCCCCAATACATTTTGATCAAATTTTTGATGACGTGTCAAATTCATTAATGATGTGGCGGTCTCCATATTTGACAAACATATTCCACATCATTAATTTTTTTACTTTAATTCAAACATTATATTTTAAAAATATTAAAACCATTAAGTAATTAAATAAATAATTAACAATAATAATTATTAAATAGTAAATAAAGCTAAGGAGAGAAAAAAACATGGAAGAAATCAGAAACTCATCCCCCAAATGATGGAACTCTAACGAAGAGATCTTCTTCGACGATAAAGAGCTTAAAATTGAATGCGGTGGTCTTCTATCGTTTAAATTCACTATTACACACGGGGAAACAAGTTGATGCTAATATAAGCGCTTATTTGATTTGACGGAGAATAAGTCGAGTACAATAGCCGAGATGTCTGCTTTAGGGTGGGAGGTTGGAGGGGAAGCATGGATGTGGCGAAGACAGTTGTGTTGTGGGTGTGGGAGGAGGAGACAATTTCCTGATATGTGGAAATGGCAACTCGATCTTGACTCATTTTGTGGTGCATATTAGATCTTCACTTCTCAACAGACTATTACCTTGGATGCAGCTGAAGAATTGATTTGGCACAAACAGGTTCCCTTGAAGTTATCTATTTTTGCTTGGAGACTATATATGGCAAGACAGAAGCTCATTCTTAGGTATCCGGTTGCGGTGTTGTTGAATCAACTCAACATATATTCCTCTCTTGCAGCTTTTCCGATTTTCTTTGGTCGTTAGTTCGGTCATAGATCGGTTTCTCGCCGGGGGACTCACAAAATTTGTCTGACCATTTTATTCAGTTTACTTATTTGAAAATTCTATTCTTTAAGGGACAGATGTCTTACACGTTGTCTGGAACAATTGTGCACTTTTGATAATGTCTCAACCATCAATTTTAGATCGAACAGCAGATGTGAGTCAAAACAGAAAGTAGTAATTGTAGGAAATCCTATTCCACAACAATAAGGGAGTAAGAAGAGTAACGAACGAAAAAGGAAAATTTAATTGTAGTTTTAATCAGTTAGATAGAAATAGATACAACAAAAGTTATTAGAAGAAGGGAATAATCTTTTATGTTCACTTGTTGAACGAGAAAAAGAGTACAATGATCTATTTACCCTACTAATATACCTGTTAGAAATAATATAAAACCATTGATGTAGCCTTTCCTAATAGCTTAAGCTTTTGGGATAATCGGTTATTTGACATGGTATCAGAGCCTCTATGACTAAGTGGTCTAGAGTTCGATCCCCGCTCCCCTCACTTTCTAATTAAAAAGTGGAATTTAAGCATATGGTAGATTGGCCTATGCATTATCCACGATTCAAGCCCAAGTGGGCTCTTGCGTGAGGGGGCGTGTTAGAAATAATATAAAACCATTGATGTAGCCTTTCCTAATAGCTTAAGCTTTTGGGATAATTGGTTATTTGACAATACCAAATATAATTTAGATACAAATGAAATGCTGATCGTCATCATCACTCAACTGAATTTGTTGAATCAACAAATTTTGTTATTCACCACCCGTAGACGGTTTTGCGATCTAATTGTCTCAGTAGCATGTGCTGTAAGTTACCCCTTTTGATTAAGTTCTTTCACTTATTCATTGACATTAATCTCTTGATTCATTTAACACCCTGCCATTCACAAGAAACTTGTGTTCTTTTCAGTTCACTTTCTAATTAAAAAGTGGAATTTAAGCATATGGTAGATTGGCCTATGCATTATCCACGATTCAAGCCCAAGTGGGCTCTTGCGTGAGGGGGCGTGTTAGAAATAATATAAAACCATTGATGTAGCCTTTCCTAATAGCTTAAGCTTTTGGGATAATTGGTTATTTGACAATACCAAATATAATTTAGATACAAATGAAATGCTGATCGTCATCATCACTCAACTGAATTTGTTGAATCAACAAATTTTGTTATTCACCACCCGTAGACGGTTTTGCGATCTAATTGTCTCAGTAGCATGTGCTGTAAGTTACCCCTTTTGATTAAGTTCTTTCACTTATTCATTGACATTAATCTCTTGATTCATTTAACACCCTGCCATTCACAAGAAACTTGTGTTCTTTTCAGTTCACAAGAAACTTTGACTAAACTATTTTGAGTTGGAGATAAGGAAAGGATAATCTGCATTCCAAGGATTAAAGACAACTAAAATATTGCTGTAAAACTCAGGATGCAGATTATCTAATCCTAACCCAATATTTATTCCACCTCACCATGAAGCAACATTCCACCGGTCAAAAATGGAAACTATCAATTTGATTCAATAGTTCTGCATTGGTGATGAGGAAGAGATAATCTGCAATCCAAGGCTTAGATACAATTACGAGACCGTTGTTCTAAACCTCAGGATGCAGATTATCGCATCCACACCCAATATACTCTCATTTAATAGGTATTATTTACATCGAAATTAAGAAATATGTAATCTGCATCCTAAGGACTAGATACAACGCAAACATTGTGCTAAACCTCACTGTGCAGAGTACCCTATCCTCGCCCAATTAACACCGACCCCAATTGCAAGTTGTATTAAATGAGACTTGGAGAAGAATACTTAGTTATGTTTGATTGTGAAACATCTGGACGATTATATAGGAATTTATAGTGTTCCTCAAACATATTCGACAAAATTGTGTAGCCAATCATATTTGTTTAAAAATTCTTTCTTTGAATGCGCTTTTTTGAAAAGTATTTTGATCACTGAATAGCAATGTGTAATAAAAGAATCTGCTTTGTTATAGATGCATCTCATCCATGCAATACTTTAGAAGATTCTGGTTTGCCACATTCTGTTTGTTGTATCTTGTTACCAACTATTGATACATTGATCAAATTCACATTAACAAATTTGTGACTTACTAAAATATAACATTCTAAAAGGTTTTAGGTGATTGCAGATTTGCAGCATATAAGGAAAAAGCATAAGCTCTGCAATCATTGATTAAAACAAAATGTCACATTCAATATGTGTTTATTAATGTCAGATTACGAGTCTCACATTGGATGAAAAATGGCTTAAAAATGTGTTTATTAGTGGGGGCAATCTTCATCTTACAAACCGGTTTTACAAGATTTAGTTAGGCCCAACCCAAATTCTATTAATGTCACATTCAATATGTTAGGAATATACTGAAATTTCTGTCTCTTTTTTCATTCAGAATTGATACCACTAGATGCAGAGCCACAAGGCTGCACCACCTTGCATAAGACTACCTTGCTTCTTGGAAACACTTCATTCTACAAAGAATAGATATCAACAAATCTAATACTTTATGCAGATGTTCTATACTTTGAGGACCATTCAGAGTGTTATTCTTGAAGTTCATTTGAATGGTATAGAATTTCATTTTTTAGGACAAGCCCATAATTGTTGTACATATATAGGAGGACCATTTTGTTCTCATTGCTAATTTACAACAAAAAAGAATAAAGTCGTGATCATTTCAAATAGAGTGACTCCAAACTCAACTTTAATATCCTCCTCATACAATTACAAAGCCTAATTATTCGATTGAGTCGGGTAGGACCATAATGGATGGCTCCCTACGATTAAGCTGAAAAAGATTTGAGTCATCTGATACAAGTAAGTGCTCTAGTTCATGATCATTATTTAAGACAAAATCACCCATTGTATCACTTATTTACATTTTTTTTTACAAACCAGTCAATACTAATTATTTAAGACAAAATCAGCTAATGCATCACTTATCGACATTGTTTTTACAAAACATCCTATACTAAGTATTTACATTAAACTATGAATATCAGCATTGTTAAGGGTGTCCATGAGTTCAGATGCCCCCTTTAATTCGGTGATCCAAATCAATCCAATCTACATTTTATCTAAACACGTTTGAATTATGGTCCAATCCGAACCAACCTTTTTAAAATTTTTGTAACATTTTTTATTATATGACAATATAGTTTAATTATGGTCTAATTTTTTATTTGGGTACTTTATTACTTTTAAGCAAGGGTACTTTATTTCCAAAATAATATCTAATGACCCATTCTTCCATCTAAAATCATCTCACTCACCCCCGAGTTTGAATTTGACTTACAAATTATAAGTTTTACAACCAACTTAAATTAATTAAATTTAATTGAATAATGAGTTTCGTCAAAATCAATCCGACATTAGGGAATTCAACTGATTCAATTGAATTCCCTTGATTTTTAAATTCTATTGTTTGGATAAAGTAATGAAATTTCCTCAATTGCAAAATTATTTGTTTAGATAATGTGATAGAATTTCTTTCATTTAACTAGTGCCCCCGGGGGAAGTTAAGGAAACCAAAAATAGTAAAATTGTCTCGGAACTTATGCAGTCAACATCTTAAAATTCTAGTAAAAATTCGACCTGAACCTTAATATTAACAGAAAAATCTAAAATCGTAGCTAAACCCTAAAATCGACACAAAATCCTAAAATTGGCCATAAGTTAAACATGAACCGTAAAATTGAATGAAAAACCTAAAATTGACCCTAAACCTGACCTGAACCCTAAAATCGACCCTAAACCCAACCTAAACATCAAAATCGGTCAAAACACCTAAAATTGCCCCTAACCCCGACCTGGACACTAAAATAGGCAGAATAACCTAAAATCGGCAAAGCGCTAAAATCGACCCTAAAACCTAACTTAAACCCTAAAATCGGCAATAAACTAGACCTGATTTTAGGGTTCGGTTCAGGTTTAGAGTCGATTTTATGTTTTTCATCCGATTTTTGTCGGGTTTAGGGTCCATTTTAGGGTTTTTAGATGATTTTAGTTTTTGGCCGATTTTAGATTTTATAGTTGATTTTAGGGTTTTCGGCCGATTTAAGGGTTTCAGGTCGATTTTTTATCTTTCTACCGATTTTTGTGTTATGGTCGAGTTTAGGCTCGATTTTATGGTTTTCAGTTATTTTTGGGATTTATAGCCGATTTTAGGTTTTTCATCTAATTTTTGGGTTCTGGTCCGTTTAGAGTCGATTTTAGGGTGTTCAGACGATTTTAGGGTTTTTAGCCAATTTTAGGTTTTTCGGCCGATTTTATGGTTTATAGTCGATTTTCGGTATTTTAACGGTTTTCGGTTGATTTTGGGGTTTATAGCCGAGTTTAGGTTTTTAGGCCGATTTTTGGTTTCTAGTCGGGCTTAGGGTCTATTTGTGGGTTTCAGCCGATTTTAGATTTTTCGGCCGATTTTAGGTATTTTAATGGTTTTCGTTTAATTTTGGGGTTTATAGCCGACTTTAGGTTTTTTCGTCGATTTTTAGGTCGTGTTTAATGTAACGACCCGATTTTCATTTATTCGTTATTTATATGAATATATTATTTGTGTGTAAAATGGTTTATTATTATTTACTTTTATGACGATTAATTAATAAGCGAGAGTATTAGTTAATTGGGCGAGTTTGTGAGAATTACATGAGTGTTGGACCTAGTGTGGGCTTATTGAGATTTAAGGCATTTGGGCCTAAGTGACTCATGGAATGGGGAGAGCTATAAATAAGTAAGTTAGAGAGAGAAAGATTCATTTTGTCACATTTGTGAGAAATGAAGAGAGAAGGAAGAGAGAAGGAGGAGAGCTAGGGCAAGGAATTTCTTGGAGATTCAAGAGCCAAATCCGAGAATCGTCGAGCTAAGGTAAGAGAGATAGTTTTCATAATTGTGAGTGGCTAGAGAAAGGGGAGAATGTCAATTTCTCCGAACCCAAACTTTCTCCACTCATTTTCGTGGGCTTTTTGGGATGATTTTTTCTTAATGAAAGTGAAAACTCATGTTAATAGTATGTTTAATATACTCTTAACATGATGTATGAACAATTTTGATGGGTAAAAATGGGTATTTGTAGATGTTTGTTAAGATTTGTGAATGTTTATGAGTTTTTACAAATATGTCAAGATCCATGAACAATAAGTGATTATTTGTGTTAATAAGTTACTTTTAATGTGTTTTGAATATGTATGAACATAACTCATGCTTGGTATAATTTCTGGAACTGAAAATAAGTGATTTTGGGTCAAATAAGTGATTTTTCGCACAAAAACGCACTTTCTGCACAATGCCTGCGCCTACGCGCAATTGTTCACGCCTAGGCGCAAGTCCATCTGGTTGCATTCTGTTTTGCTGTGCCTAGGCGCAATAGTTTCGCGCCTACGCGCAGCTTTTGTCTTTTCTGCATGTTAGGGTTGACAAAGTGTTGACTTTTGACTTTTTGACGGTTTATGCACCCGGAACCTATTTCACTCGATTTTTCGCGTAGATTCCAATTCCGGAGTTAGTTTTATGAGATGAGGCTTAATTTATGAAGTTTTCTTATATTTTTGTATACTTCCTATACTTTTAAAATTGTTGAGGATGTTTTAATTAATAACGATTTGTTGATGTTAGTGATGAATGTATGATATGTATGTATATGAATGAAGAATATTAGAATTGTGTTAATCTAATAAAGAAGTATATTAAGGTATTGTGTTATCTTAATAAAGAAGGATATCGGATTTTGTTCGATAAAGACGGATATTAAGATTTGTGTTATATCTTAATAAAGACGGATATGGATAGTGTTTCATATCATAGAATAGAACTTAATATTGTGTTATATTAAGTCTTTGTGGTTGTACATGAATCATTCATGCATTCATGTATTGAGTTAGGGATATTAGAATCTATGATTCTAATAAAGACGGATATCGAATTATATTTATTCGATAAAGACGGATATTAGAGGTGAGATACTCTAATAAAGACGATTGGTACCACATGCATTAGATATGTCTAGGGTGACATAGCATGAGTTGTGGCATTAGATTGCATTAGGAAGATGTGCATATGATTTGATGATTTGATATGTGACATTGTGTGGTTTGTGTAAGTTGTGTGAGTTGCTTGATTGAATATTGGCGATAAGTATTGTTTCCAAATTGTGTTTCAATGTATATGTGAATAATCTTATGTTTGATTTAAGATTTGAGAATGAGTTAGATTATGCATGATAATATGATGAAGTGTTAAGGATATTGCTTACACTTGTATTTTTATTGGTTATGATTTATTAACTCTCTGTTTTGTGTACTTCTGGACCGTTGGGTGGTCTAGGTTTACAGGTTATGTATTTGTTAATGCTCAAGTGTTTGGCGAAGCTCCGCTCTGAGTGTGACACGGGGAAAGGGTTGTACTTAGGATATAGGGTCCTTTATGACTTAATGTATTTATTTCGGAAAATGTATATTTTATAAAGAATGATTTTTTTATAGTTAATGTTTAAGCTAATTAATCAAATAGTTAGACATGTTGTCGATTGTAATACCTTTAACCAAACATTTTATAATTAAATCGTAATTTTCCGTTGCGTATTTTGAAAAGATTTTAATAAAGGTACAAATATTTAAATAATGGGTTGGGTGTTACATTTAAGGTCGATTTTAAGTTTCATTTGAAATTTCTTAAATTTAACTTAGACAGAATATCCACAAATTCCCTTCATTTTTTAAATTCTCCAAATTAATTGTCTAACCAAAAAAATTTGTCAAAAGCATTTGAATTCACTCAAAAAATTATATTACCTCAAAGCATTCTCTCATCCAAACCTACAATAAATGAGGTCATAATTCAATCAATACATGTTTCCTTAGTAGAAATGAAAGGACACAACAAATGAGACATGAACATCATCTCCTTATGCTAATTTCTCGTACTAAGAAATGGAATACTTATACTGTGTAACAACATAAAATCTTGTAGTGGGTAAACAATTTAGACTTCTCACATAATTTTATAGTAAAATATAGTATTGTATTTTTCTTTGAAGCAACAATATTGAATTTATATATACCGATGAAACCCCAAATAACGATAAATGGAGTGCTTTAATGCAGAGGCGTCTATACTCCATGTGCAACATGCATGTGTCATGACATAGGGTTTCATAAAAAAATATAGGGTAGTAATATTAGTAAAGGTGAGTATAAAACGAGGGATTGTGATCTTCTTGTGAAATCTAAATATTCGAGGTTTTCTTTATTCTAAAATGAGAGAGATTTATTAGTTACAAAACGTCTTAAAAGAGATTGTTCTATTGTGAATACATTTTTTAGAGAGATTTTGTTATATTAGTGGAAAAAAAATGATTACTTTTTAGTGTTATTGATATTATTTGTAATTTAAATTGATGATAATTCTTTTGAAATTTTTTTCATTTTTCTTTTATTAAGGCCTAGTTTAATAATTTCACAGGGCCTTCAAAACTCGGAGATGCCCCTGCTTTAATGTTTCACAACAAAGTCTTACCTGTGTAAAAAACAAAATCGTATATACTAATAAAGATGTTGACGACAAGATTGCGCAATCAATTGGGAGATGAATTTTTGAAATATTTTCTTGTGACTTATATTGAGAAAAATTTGTTTAACAAAGTTGATAATGAATTGATTATATAACGGTTTCAGAACATGATATCATGTAGAGGACAACTATAGAGCATACTAGTGTAGGTTCTTGACAACGCCATTGATAATAATAATTGAATAAAAACAAAAAAGAAATGTATATAAAAGATTTTGACACGTCATCGATCATGATGATACCAAATCACAAATCAAACATGATTCTGTAAAGTTTGAAGCTAGAATTTTCGTTGGAATATATGACCTCACGTTGGATGTGATTGGGCATGAGATTGAGGATGGATCAGGTTTTGGATCCTTGCGGTTTCAAAATTAAATGAGATGGTTGTTCTTCTCTTTCTAGATTATTATTTATAAAAAACAGGTAAAATATATTTTAATCTTTATAAAATTATAATAAAAGATTAATTTGATACTTATAAAACACTGGCAAGTTTTAATCGTATAAAACTATTATGCACGTATTTTTAGCAGTGTTTTAAAAACCGGACCGAATCGGTCGGTCGGACCAGTTGAACCGTGAACCGGAGGGGTAATCGGTCTGGTTCAAACGTTGGACCGGGCATGTAGTTAGACCGGAGCGAACCGTTAAAAACCGGAAAAATTGGTGAACCGGCGGTTTTAGCGAACCGTTAAAAACCGGAAAAATTGGTGAACCGGCGGTTTTCTAGAACCGCCGGTTCGATTGCGTTTGCTATTTTTTTTTTAAATCAAAATGACGTCGTTTTTTTTACATAATTATTTTTTTTTTAAAATGTAAATAGAAAAAACTAAACTAAAACAAATAGTGTCCGAAACAAATATGTCTCATTGGAATTAAATTTATTATTAGACTTTGTTATTTCGTTTATGTTGCGATTAAATTATGTTGCAACTAGACTTTGTTTAAAATCTATTTGGTTTTGTAATTTGTACTATTTTATAGTGTGTGGCGACAATATTTAAGATTTGAATTTAAGAACTTGTGAGTTGCGACATTATGACATTTTAAATTTTTTAAATTTTTAGTTGTCATTAACTTTTAAAGAGATCGAGTCATCATGTTCGACCGGTTTAATAGCTATATAATTTTATTAAAGAAACCGGTTCCTTCCTCCGGTTTATGCATGCGGTTCAACCAGTGACCCGGTGGTTCGACCAATAAACCAGTGACCCAATACCCTCACCGGTTCGATGACCGATCCGGTTTTTAAAACACTAATTTTTAGTCTTGCTGTTAAATCAATGTATAACTTAGTAAAAAAAAATTAATGTGTAACTTTATCTTTTGAAATTTAAAAATTTATATTTAATTCTTTTCATTTTAAAAAATACTAAACTTTTGTAAACAAGTTTTTTATAATATTCTAAACAATCCAAAAAAATATTATTCAAATTAAAATTAAACTTTTTATGGATGACTAAACAATTTTTAAAATTTAAAAAACTAACAGGAATAAAATTCATGCATAAAACATTTGTAGGGATCAAAATAAGTCATTTTTTTTATAGGGACTAAAAATAAAATTTGGCAATTTAATAGGTACCAAAATATATTTAACATTAAAAAAATTTACACCATGGAAAGATATTTTTCGGAGAATGGCGGACGTTCTCAAGGATCTAGATTCCTTGCGGAGTAAATTTTTCACACAGTATTTTTAAATCTATACAATTTATTTAAGATCGGACCATTCTGGTGTTACACATTTTTTTGATTGTGGAAATGGCAACTTGATCTTGACTCATTTCGCGGTGCATATCAGATCTTGACTTCTCAGCAGACTATTACCTTGGATGCGGCTGAAGAATTGATTTGGCACAAACAGGTTCGCTTGAAGTTATCTATTTTCGCTTGGAGACTATATATTACGAGACAGAAGCTCATTTTTAGGTATCTGGTTGCGGCGCTATTGAATCAGCTCAACACCTATTCCTCTCTTACAGCTTTTCCGGTTTTCTTGGTCGTTAGTTCGGTCAATGATTAGTTTCTCGTCGGGAGACTCACAAAATTTGTCTGACTATTTTATCCGGTTTACTTATTTGAAAATTATGTTCTTCACGGGACAGATGTCTTACACATTGTTGGGACAATTGTGCACTTTTGATAATGTTTCAACCATCAATTTTAGATCGAATGGTTGAGATCTGTTACCGCATAAAGTAGCAACAGTAGGAAATCCTATTCCACAACAATAAGGGAGGAAGAAGAGTAGTAACCATCGAAAAATGAAAATTTAATTATAGTTTTGATCTGTTAGATAGAAATAGATACAACAAAAGTAATGAGAAGAAAGGAATAATCTTGTATGTTCACTTGTTGAATGAGAAAAAGAGTACAATGATCTATTTACCCTCAACTATAATTTAGATATATACAAGTGAAATGCTGAGCAAATTCTGTTATTCACCACCCGTAGATGGTTTTGCGATCTAACTGTCTTAGTAGCTTGTGTTGTAAGTTACCCCTTTTGATTAAGTTCTTTCACTTATTTGGCATCTCTGGATTCATTTAACACCCAGCCATTCAAAATCTTCAAAATTAGTATCTATAATCAATTTCACTGAGTTGTCATTGGCTCATTGCTTAGATACTATATATACTACAGAAAATATGAAATTAGTATGAAAATCTTAAGTAGAAAAAATGCAAACAATAATACTTTTTCCTGTCCTATATTTTGGATTCAAAGCAACAGCTTTGCCAACAACATAAGTGTTCAAAAAGTTTGATAGTGAATTGACATGCAGCAAATTAAAAGAAGAAATTTTTAACGAAAAATGACAAAACATGTGTTCTTTTCATGTTCACGAGAAAATCCTAATAAAACTTCTTAGTGTGCTTGAAAAATTAGGACAAAGCTTCATGTGTATGTAGAAAAAAGGAAGTTTTGCATTGTATTTGAAAGTTTTACATCACAAGATATTGATATCCAATTCAATCCTTAATTAGTTTTTCCTAATTGACTTGTGTGGCACAAAGTTGGAAACCATATGAATGAGCATGAATGAGAATGTGGCCATTAGTTCTAAAAAGTAAGTGTTACCTGTTAGCCTTGTAGAATATTTGTCTACGGTTTGTAAAACAAGCGTAATTGTTATCACTTTTACAACATTAACGACACCAGATTGATTAAACTATTTTGAGTTGGAGATAAGGAAAGGATAATCTGCATTCCAAGGATTAAAGACAACTAAAATATTGTTGTAAACCTCAGGATGTAGATTATCTAATCCTAACCCAATATTTATTCCACCTCACCATGAAGCAACATTCCACCGGTCAAAAATGGAAACTATCAATTTGATTCCATAGTTCTGCATTGGTGATAAGGAAGAGATAATCTGCAATCCAAGGCTTAGATACAATTACGAGACCGTTGTTCTAAACCTCAGGATGCAGATTATCGCATCCCCACCCAATATACTCTCATTTAATAGGTATTATTTACATCGATATTAAGAAATATGTAATCTGCATCCTAAGGACTAGATACAACGCAAACATTGTTCTAAACCTCACTGTGCAGAGTACCCTATCCTCACCCAATTAACACCGACCCCAATTGAAAGTTGTATTAAGCAAATGAGACTTGGAGAAGAATACTTATTTATGTTTGATTGTGAAACATCTGGACGATTATATAGGAATTTATAGTGTTCCTCAAACATATTCGACAAAATTGTGTAGCCAATCATATTTGTTTAAAGATTCTTTCTTTGAACGCGCTTTTTTGAAAAGTATTTAGATCACTGAATAGCAATGTGTAACAAAAGAATCTGCTTTGTTATAGATGCATCTCATCCATGCAATACTTTAGAACATTCTGGTTTGCCACATTCTGTTTGTTGTATCTTGTTACCAACTATTGATACATTGATCAAATTCACATTAACAAATTTGTGACTTACTAAAATATAACGTTCTAAAAGGTTTTAGGTGATTGCAGATTTGCAGCATGTAAGGAAAAAGCATAAGCTCTGCAATCATTGATTAAAACAAAATGTCACATTCAATATGTGTTTATTAATGTCAGATTACGAGTCTCACATTGGATGAAAAATGGCTTAAAAATGTGTTTATTAGTGGGGGCAATCTTCATCTTACAAACCGGTTTTACAAGATTTAGTTAGGCCCAACCCAAATTCTATTAATGTCACATTCAATATGTTAGGAATATACTGAAATTTCTGTCTCTTTTTTCATTCAGAATAGATACCACTAGATGCAGAGCCACAAGGCTGCACCACCTTGCATAAATCTACACTAATGAGATTACCTTGCTTCTTGGAAACACTTCATTCTACAAGGAATAGATATCACAGATCTAATACTTTATGCAGATGTTCTATACTTTGAGGACCATTGAGAGTGTTATTCTTGAAGTTCATTTGAATGGTATAGAATTTCATTTTTTTAGGACAAGCCCATAATTGTCGAGCATGTATAGGAGGACCATTTTATTCTCATTGCAAATTTACAACAAAAAAGAATAAAGTCGTGATCATTTTTTGGGTGTAAATTCGATATCCTCCTCGCCCAATTACAAAGCTTAAGTATTCGATTGAGTCGGTAGGACCATAATGGATGGCTCCATGTGGTTAAGCCGGAAAAGATCCAAGTCATCTCATACAAATAAATGATCTAATTCATGATCATTATTTAAGAAAAAATCACCCATTGTATCACTTATCAACATTTGTAAATTAAACTATGAATAATTGATATTGTGTCGTTAAGGGTGTTCACGAGTTCACATGATCTCTTGGTGACCTAAACCAATCCAATCTACACTTTATCTAAACACGTTTAAATTATGGTTCAATCCAAACCAACCTTTTTAAAAAATTTGTAACATTTTTAATTTATTTTATGATAATATAGTTTAATTTTTGTGTTAAAATCTTAAATTTTGATATTATACGTGAAGTTTTTAAGGTAAATATAAGTGGTTAATTTTTAAATAATAAAATTTAGTTTAAATTTTAAATAATAATATAGTTTATTTTTAATTTTAATGGTTTTTGCATCTGAGATGAGTTAATACTTCAATTGGAAATAATTCCCAACTCTACGAGTTTGCTATATACTCCCTCTAGTTTTAAATATAAGAAAGAGTTCACCTTTTAGATACATTAAAATATTAATTTGTTTAGTTTATAATATGGTCTAGATAAATCAATATTTTAATGTTTCTAAAATGTGAATTTTTTTTTATATTTGGAACCGGATGTAGTATAATGGTTAAAATATGTCTTTCGAGAAAATTAGTCATGGAGAAAAGTTATACCTAAATATGGTACAAAGGTACCATAAAATGGTTTTTTTTAATAAAAAATAAATAAAATATAATTGAATTGATTCTTCTCACATACTTTTTTTCAGCTAATCCCTCAAACCTTATTAGACACAAATAAAGGGCAAACTCTATACAAAAGTTTTTAAGACTACCCACACATAAAATGTTTTTTGTTTTAATAAAAAACTATTTTAAAAGACCCTGCGTGCATTCGCACGGGTCATTGACTTTTATTCGATATTTAAGTTTGTCATTATATTATGGTAGAAAATTTATTTATAAAATTATCAAAAAAAAATGAAAATTTATTTACAATAAAATATTTAAAAATTTGTTATATAATATTGTTAAAATATAAGTGAAACTATTGTGCTATTTTTTGTAAAACTTATTAAATAAATAAATTTGATTAAAATTATCAATGACATAAATTATCCAATTTCTTATGTATTCATCATAAATAATAGTCCCTTGTATATTTTTTTAATAAAAAGTTAGAAATTTGATTAGGAATACTTAGGAAAATTTAGTAAATTTGATAGTAATTAACTTTATTGTATTATTATTACTAATAGTTAATAGTATTTTTTTTTTATGAAAAATATTATTTATGTTTCTATTTCTATATATATTCCTAATTTTATGTATATTCATCTTATTTTTTCTATAACTTTTTTTATTGACTATTTTATTCTCTTTTTCTTTAATAGATTATTCTGTTTTGTTCCAATCTATAATCTGTTTCAAGCATATCATCTTTTTTTTTTGTATGTATCTCATAATCTTTCTATAATTTTTTTTAGTGAAATTACAGTGAAGGATATAAAACTTGCAACGTGGTTAAAAGTAATAAGGATAATTTTGTAACTTTGGTGGTAAATGATTTTAATACATTAGTAGTAGATAAATAAAATATAATTGTAGTGATTCTTCACGCATGCTTTTTTTTTTAGCTAATGCCTCAAACCTTATTAGACATAAATAGACGGCAAACTCTATACAAAACTTTTTATGACTTCTCACATAATTTTATAGTAAAAAACAGTCTTGCATTTATGCACTGATGAAACCAGTCTTACATTGCTTGCTTCACAATGTTAGTCCTAGAGAGAGAAGTTGCGGCGATCCCCTTTTCTCCAGCCAACGAATTCTAAAAAATCAATACTCCACCGCAAACCACCAACAATCTTCTTCTCCGATCATGTCTGGCTTCTCTATTCCATGGTCTTTTCTTTAGGATGTGAACGAAACTCATGCTCCACGCTCAGATCCGGCCGTAGTTCCTCTGAAACAACAAAAAACCTTTTTCCCATGCAGTGAAAAACATTTGTGATATTCCGACGAATCAGTTGCCAAAACCTTGTGTAAAAGGGAATATGATCTCTATCTCCATCCTAGAGGATGATTATGAAGCTGGGATTGACGATTGCAAGCATCGCCTTCATGGAAGAGTTATTTGGCCAAAAGGTGCGACCCCTGTCTCTGTCGTCGCCTTACGCACAGTGCTATCTTCGATGTGGAAATCAATTGGAAGATGGGCCATCACATCGTTAAGTAAGGTTTTTTTGAATTCTCTTTTTCATCTGTTGAGGATGTTAGAAGTGTTAGATCTGTTAATTCATGGAATTATTAAATCCTGGTTTTCGTAAACTTTTCCCTTGGACAAAAGATTTTAATGCAAGTGTGCAAAAACAGTCTTCAGCCCAAGTTTGGGTGCATATTTATGGTCTTTCACAGGAGTATTGGCGTCCAAAGATACTCTTTGTCATAGCTAGTAGCATTGGATCCCCCTTGTGTACAGATGTTGGCTTTTTTACCCAATTGCCACACTTTGAAATGGTATATACCAAACTGCCACACTTTGAAAAAAAAATTCCAAAATGCCACACTTTTGACTTTTCAAATTTACTTCCGCCACCCCCTGTGGCGGAATTCTACACCCCTTGCTTTCTTTTTTAATTTTTTTTTCAAGCCACATGATGTGGCGGAATTCTAAAGGTTTTTTTTTTTTTTCCATGCCACATCATGTGGCGGAATGCTTAAGGTTTTTATTTTTTTTTTCGTTTTTGTCTTATTATTTTTTTTTTTTCGTTTTTTCTTTTTTTTTTTGTTTTTTTAATCCTAAACCCTTCTTCTAACCATAATACCCCAAACCCAAAAAATTATCTTAACACTAATTAATTTATATAATGATAAATGCTAGAAAAAATTTCAAAAGAGGCAAAATTAGTAGTACAACACTTAATATTTAACTTATATAATTAAAATAGTACAAATATAAATTACTAATAATTTATATTTGAATAAACATAAAATAAAAAAAAGACATGAACAAACATAGAAAAAATTAGATAATACAATTTCAACAAAAAAAAAGAAAATAACTAGTGTTGATTAGATGGACCCGCAACATTTGGACAGTTCTTACGATAATGACAGGGTGTTTTACATAACCCGCAATTTCTTGGTTCTTTTGGAAAATCGTCCATTTCGGTCCTTATTCGAGTACTGTTTGGACGACCTTTTTTGGTTCTTCGCATCTTTTCATTTGCAAATAATTTTATGCCATGAAAAGGAGGCCAGAAATCTTCGTTGCGAACAACTCCAAAAGGTTCTTTGTAAACATTGAAAACAGTAGAAACGCTGTATTTTTCAGATATATAGACTTGATAGTTTTGACGAATGCTTGAGCATGCAGCTATGACATGTGAACAAGGTAGATGTAAAGCTTGAAATCTACCACAGTCACAACACTTGTTAAGCAAATCAACCATGAAATCTCCTTTGGTCGGCCCTCATTCTGGTTGACAGTTTCTTGAACGTAAAATGTTTGATCTTGTCGGTCAAAATATGTGACTCTGTGACTGTTGGACTTCTCCACTGCTTCATTAATCATCTTCATACATTTTTGTGTATATGCTTGACCAGAATTAAAAACAGCGTGCCACTGCTTTCCCCGTTGCACAAATAACTCCACCAACTTGTAGTAGGTTGACTTCACCAAAGCTGTAATAGGGAGGTTTCGAGTACCCTTTAACACGGAGTTCATTGTCTCAGCGAGGTTGGTTGTCATGTGACCCCATCGCAAACCATCATCAAATGCTTGTGTCCATTTTGATCTATCGATATTGTCGACCCACCTCCCAGCCTCTGGATTTTCACGTCCAATTACTCCGCGGTAGTACTCCAATGATCCCCTATTCATTGCATATCCTATATATCATCAAAAAAATTAAATGTCAAATATGATGTTTTTAGAAAAATATGTAATTATTGTAGTAATAAGACTGAGGTCATTACCCATATTCATAACTTTTTTCCGAAGATCCCTAACTTTGAACTTCCTCATGAAATTTTGTGCGATGTGTCGAACACAATACACATGTCTTGACGGAGGAGCTTGCCAGCCATTTTCTGGATTGTTATATGCACTTTTTATTGCCTCGTGTCTATCTGAAATCAAGCAAATTCCAGCTTGTGGTGTGACGTGTCTTCTCAGATTTTTCAAGAAAAAACTCCAGTCATCCTTTGTCTCACCTTCCACTAAAGCAAACGCAATGGGAAATATATTGCTATTCCCATCTTGTGTAGTAGCCATCAACAACGTCCCTTTGTATTTTCCATACAACCATGTTCCATCGACTTGAACAATTGGTTTGCAGTATTCAAAGCCTTAGATGCATGGATAGAATGCCCAAAAGAGACGATGGAAGATCCCGGAGTTTTGCAATATATTACCATTTGAATCCACTGCTTGAAGTGTCTCCATTTGTATAACAGTTCGTGGAAGAAATGTTTGTAGTGCTATCAACCATCGGGGAAGCTCTTGATAAGACTTTTCCCAATTCCCATAAATCTTTTCGATTGCCATATTTTTGGCAATCCAAGCCTTTCTGTACGATGGTGTATAATTATACCTTTGTCGGATGTGTGCAATGATTATTTTCGCCTTGATAGACGGGTCCTTTTCAATGAGAGACATAATATCGTCACATATGAAACTAGAGGTGAGCTTGCGATGATCCTGTGACAAAGTAGAAGATGTGCACGTGTGACTTTTCAGTGTTCCAATCACCCACTTCTTTTCACTTCTTTTTCTCTTGGATGCTCTCAAGTAGAATGAACATTCTTGCATTACACATTTAAGTATAATTCGGCTCGGGTCGGATTTATGAACTTGGAAATCCAATCCTGAGCAACTAATGTGGTATTTCCTGATTGCATGAATACAATCGTCTTTTGAATGAAATAGTTTTCCTTTCTCCAGATCACCATCAACTGGAAGTGTTTGTATGCGGCCAAATTCAGCATATTGATCGTCATATTCCAAGTTAGCGCTTGTCATGTAGCTTGGTGGAACGTATGCTTCTCCGCCGGTGGAAGTCGTTTCATCTTCATCATTGTCTTCATTGTCTGTTTCGTCTCCACTATCATAAAATGGTTCATCTTCACTCTCATCACTGGCATCATCTTCGTGAGACTCTTCGGTTGGATCAAAATGATCCTGAAATGTTTGTGTTTCTTGTGAAGGAAATGGTTGACTTGGGTCAAAATGATCGTGAAATGTTTGTATTTCTTGTGATGGAAATGGTTGACTTGGGTCAAAATGATCATGAAATGTTTGTGTTTCTTTCAAAATAACGCATAAATCGATGGAAGCCATATCTTTAAATTGGTTATGAATATCGAACATCATTTCAACGTCTTCGTCATCTTCAATCTTCAACGGTGCAAATTGGACAACGCCATTTCCATGAAATACCGGGTTCCGATAAATAATAGAAGAGACCTCCTTCCCTGAACGGTGCTTTTTTTCAATTCTATCCTTTAATTCGGTAAAACAACTTCTACCACTGACTTTAATTTGTTTGGTTTCGTCACTTTGAAAATAAATACCACTATTATTTCTTAGAATTTGTCCATTATAGTATAAACAGACAACAAATGTGTTTGAAGCCATGAATATAGTGAGTGGGAAAAAAAATGATTGTGAAGTGGTTTGATAAAATTTAAGTGATTCCCTCCCTAGTATATATAATGTCACACGTTTTTTGGATAATGCCATACACATAATACTAGGCTGCCATAATACTACCTTCACATGCAAAAAATACTTCCTTCACGCAAGAATCTCGCAGACTGCATGCCAAAGGAATCTCGCCAAATGCTATGGCGGAATTCTACTAAAAAGTAGTCAAACCTGCAAAAGCAAAGGAATCTCTGCAAAGTGAAGGAATCCCTGCGTCGTCCAGAGGGAATCTCGCCACAGCATGTGGCGGAATGCAATTGAAAAGCGAAAAAAACAAAACTGCACGTCTGTCAATAATTCTGAAAAGCGCAGGAATCTCTGAAAAGTGAAGGAATCTCTGCAAAAGCAAACAAATTTCGCCATATGCTATGGCGGTATTGGATTAAAAAGTGCATCACGCAGAAACGTGCCATCAAACAGTCTGTGTTATCAATCTACTGGTTTACTTGGAGGCCGTATCTTTTGTTCAATCATCAACCTCAGCCAGCACAAACTTGGATATGGAGTGCTACTACTTTCCTTATTTGTTTTGAAATTGTGGAAATGCACCAAACTGATAGAGTAAAACTTCAATTTGGATTCCCGCAAGAAATTCCACAACAACCAAATGATATGCGAGAGTACCACACCGTATCATTGCGAAAACAAGTGGACACTTCGTGGGGTATAAATTGGGGAAATGAGATTGAACATTGGAATCTTCGACACCAACATGTTTTAACTGGCGAAGTGCGCTTCGAAGTTGAACTTAAACCAGACTACAATTATTTGTCTTGGTTTAGAGCCACTTTCACTCCTTTTATTTCTCCTACTCAACAACTTCAAGACCCGCGTGTAGTTGAACTAATGCCAACTACATATCCGTCACCACCAACCCAACAAAGCACATCAGCTTTCTATACACCTCTCCATTCATCTCAACCAAAATATCCAGATACAACAAATCCATACGCATATCCTCAAACCACCCAACAACACTACGCGTCATCATCAACGTTTCAACCATCCTCATCAACTTTTCAACCATTTGAGTACCCACTGCCCCAAGAATACAACAATCCGTCAACATATCAATCATTCGGGTTCCCACCATCACCACAACAACAACAACAACATTTTGGGTTTCCACCACCACCACCACCACAACAACAACAACAACATTTTGGGTTCCCACCAACCGAACTTCATTTAGGGAATGATTTTGACAACGACTTTCTCCGACAGCTTGTCCAAGAATCTGATAATTCAACTTGGATGAACTCAATGACTCAATTTTTTCAAGAGAGTCCAGGCATTCCACAATCTTCGGGACATGCGCGTTTTGATCTAAACACACCGAACGAAGAAGAAGAAGGAGAAGGACAAGGAGAAGAAGAAGAACTGGTTCTTCAATTGCAAACACGCCGCCAGTTACCTCATCGACCTCGTCGACGTCCACCATGTGGCACTTGATAGATCTATCATCTATGTCAAAGCAAAATAATTTTTTCTATGTTTGTTCATGTCTTTTTTTTTTATGTTTGCTCAAATATAAATTATTAGTAATTTATATTTGTACTATTTTAATTATATAAGTTAAATATTAAGTGTTGTACTACTAATTTTGCCTCTTTTGAAAAAAATTTCTAGCATTTATCATTATATAAATTAATTAGTGTTAAGATAATTTTTTTAGAATTTTTTGGGTTTGGGGTATTAGGGTTAGAAGAAGGGTTTAGGATTAAAAAAACAAAAAAAAAACAAAAAACGAAAAAAAAAAACATAATAAGACAAAAACGAAAAATAAAATAAAAACCTTAAGCATTCCGCCACATGATGTTGAGAGAAAAGGATTTTCTTTTTTCGTAGAAATAGAATATGAAAATTTTCCGGATTTTTGTTCATATCGTAAGAATATCGATCATCATTTTGAAAATTGCAAGAAAAGAGCTACTACTTTTTGCAGCAGATAAAGTGGACCTTTCTACAAAGAAATCTAGACAAGAACCAAACCAAACTTAATTATGTTCCAGTGGCAGAAAAAACAAACACTGAAATTATGGATCTTGAAGAATCAAGTCCAACGGAAGGAAACATTAATTCTATTTATATTGTAACCTCTCCCGTGCCTAAGTCAAGTACTAGGATCTTAGACAATATTGATAAGGTCACTTCTTCTATTAGGGGTGATTCTTGTGGTGATAGAGAATTGCAAATGCATGCTAGTTCGCTATCGGAGTCGGCTGCAATTGCAAGTTTTCAAGTTGTGGAAGTTGAAGTTCCGCTTATTAAGGATCCGACACGAGTTATAGAACCAGTTCACATTGAGGACGTTCATGCTATTCGATCTAAAACACCAAGTTTGGACCCACAAAGTATCACTCCAGACTTGCAGATTGTTGGTTCCTGGAGTGACGCAGTGACAGACTCAGATTACATCCAAGATCCCCCTTCTTGGTGTGGTACAACTTCTTCCAACATCATTGCTTCTGATGCTGTTATAAATCCCCAAGTTGCTCATGACTTGAAGATTTTAAGAGGTTGGAAGGATGTGGAGTATGGCAACATTGGTCATAAAGTTTATACTGATAAGGAATAAATTGCGGCAGCTATTAATTATTTGAAGAACCCGCAGAAAGGATTTTTGTTTCATAATACCCGTTATGGGGTTAGGAAGTAGATCGTGTTCCTTTTCGCTCTTCTTTTGTCGCTTTAGTTTTTCGTTTCCTTTGTTTTGTTCTGCTTTATTTTCTTGTTTTTGCTTGAGAAGGTTTTGGTCCATTTCCCCCTTCTCTTTTTGTATTTCTTTCTTTTTATTTATCTATCTAGGGCATTGTAATTGGTTCGCCTTCTACACCCCTTTTGCCGAAGAAAAAAAAACCAGTCTTACATCTATATGATTATAACAGTTTGAACTTTAATTATTATTTTTTTGAAGAAATTTAATTAAATTATGTTAATATTGTAACCAAAAAAAACTTCACACGATTTTTTCTGGTACAAAAGAAAATTATTTTTCTTTCATTTTAAATTGTTATAGGAATAAAAAAGATAGGGGAATTGAAACCAATCATATATACTATTACTACTAAAAAAACAAATTCCAAATTAGGGAATTAAATTGTTATATGGTATTTCTATTTATAGAGGTGTTTTTCTCTTTACACCATTAGATTTAGAATAATAGCTTCGATTTATTATTGAAAGAGATTGAGATAAAGGAGATTTAGAGCATCAAATTCTGAAGAAATTTTTTTTAAAATTCTTAATTGAATAAAAACAAAAAAATGCATATAAAATATTCATATTGCACACGTCGGGAATCATAATACCAAATCATAAATCAAACATGATTCTATAAAGTTTAATGCTAGAATTTTCGGTGGAATATATGACCTCACACGTTGGATGTGATTGGGCATATGAGGACGGATCAGGTTTTGAATTCTTGCGGTTTCAAAATTAGGGATGACAATTTGACTCATATCCAATGAATATCCCATAAAATATCCATAACGGGTAGAGTAAAAACCCGTATTTTGGTACGGGCACGGATATGGGTAATTACCTACAAAAATGAGCGGGTATAGGTGAGGGTACGAGTACCTTAGTACCCACCCCGCCCCATACCCATATGATATATATTTATTAATTTTGTTTATATTAATATATAAAAGTATATGTATATTAATTTTAAAAAATACAAAACTATTAAACTATTATTCATATATTTAATAAAAGTATTTATTTATAACATAATCAAACATAATGTGAATGTGTCAACGGACATATGAACTATAACATGAGATTAGTAATAATTTTGTTTATAATTTTCATAGGTCGACATTAAAATCTTTGAATTTTTTTTAATTTTATTAAAATAATATGATATTTTATAATTGATTGATTTATTCTTCGCAAAAGTGTGGGTAACGGGTACGGGTATGTGTACTTAGGTACCCACAGGGTATGGGTACAGGTGCAAAGTTTGTTATCCACGCAAGTATGAGGATGGGTAGGGTATTTTTTTAAACTGCGGGTATGGGGATGGGTATTTTTTTAAACTGCGGGTATGGGGATGGGTAGGGTATTTGTTACACCGATTTTTTGTAACGTAAACAACCGATATCCATAAACACTTTGGGACCGGATAGAAGTCCTTTTACAGTATTCGTTCAAGTCTCGCAGTTTATGATATCACTTCATGTGTTCATTAAGAACAAAATCATTGTTCTTATTAGTGTTAGAATCGCATCCAACAACTTTTAATAACAAGTTGTCTCATGACAACATAATAGAAAAAATACTCAAGTGAGCATTCAAAAGAAAGAAAAAATAAAAAAGATGAAAAGAAACGCAGAATTGCAAAAGAAAAAGTAAAATAAGGCAAGAATAAAACAATATTAAATTGCATGGAATGTAAAAGGTGGTTGGAATCCTTCTATGTCTGCCTCTGCACCCATTTGCTCACGCGGCGTTGGTGTCAAGACTTTGATAAAATATGATTCAACCCCTTGTTCTTATTACAAACAGATATATATAGACCTTGTGGAAAAAAACTATCACTAGATCCTACGGTCTAAATTTAAAACAAGAAATAACTTCCTATAAGTGAGTCTTACACATGGCATAGTTACAAGACAAATAAAAATGAAAATAACTTCCACTTGGATGATTGTGCCTTGCTCCTGTTTGTTGCTCATGTTGATGATAACTGCTACTATATATTATTAGCTTTTTTCAACCAAAGCTAATTAAAATAATTAACCAAACTTAATCAACAAAATTTGACCATGTTGCTTCGACTAATTATCAAATTGGTATCTTCGACTAATAACTTCTTCGACTAGTTTCTTCGTTTTTCAATCAACTTGGTAGAATCAACTCTAATCATGACCTGTCGAAATGAATTTTTTCTTCTTTTCGAATTCTAACACCGAGTCTTTCTCAATACCATCAATTTATATTTTTGGTGTCAACACCTACCCATATCCTACCCATCGTCATTCCTATTCAAAACTAAAAAATTAACTTTGTCAAAATAAAATAAATAAAATTAACTGAGATTGTTGTTCTTTCTCTTTCTGGATTATTATTTATTATTTATAATAAAAAAATAGGTTAGATATATTTTTAATTTCTATAAAATTATCAAATTTTATGGACCAACAAAATAATTATCAAATTTAATTTTTGGTTCTTACAAAAAAATTACCAAGTTTTGATCTTTAAATTATTATTTGCAAGTAGTTTTAATTTTGCTATTAAAATAAAATAATGTGCATTTTGAATGATTATTTTAAAGACATGTTAAGAACATTATAAAAAGTCCCGTAAAAAAAAGAGTTTAAAATTTTATTTCTATGTCGAAAATTTTGTTACTTTTATCTTTATCTTTTTAAATTTAAAAATTTCTATTTAATTATCTCATTCTAAAAAGAATAAATTTTTGTAAATAACCTTTTTATAGTATTCTAAACAATGCTGAAAAAAGATTATTCAAAAATTTAAAATTTTAAGGATAATTAAACAATTTTTAAAATGTTAAAAAATAGCAAGAACTAAAACTTCATGCATAAAATTTTTATAGGGACCAAAAACATGCCACTTTTTTTATAGGGACTAAAAAACAAAATTTGGTAATTTTATAGGTACCAAAACATATTTAACCAAAAACAATATTATTGAAAAATATTTTAATGAAAATTTATACTAGTATTAAAGATATTTTTTTATAAATTTGCACCATAAAAAACCAACATAATGTGGCACACAGTTTCACACAATATTTTTAAATGTCAACCATTTATTTAAGATTAGACAATTTTGGTATTGCACACAGTTTTATGATGAAAACAATCGCAGCCACCAATTTTAGATCGGACGGCTGAAATTATTTATAGCAAGACGTAGTAATTTTGGTGGTCGAGTCAGTTCACTTATTGGAGCATGTTGATCATTTTTTGACTGGTGTATCTGTATACTCTCGTTGAAAACACTATTTTGGTTGATTAATATATCTCATTTTTTGTTGTTAAAAAAAAATTAGTTACAAATGAAATGCTCAGTCATTATCACTCAAACTGAATTTGTTGAGTCAGCCATCTAACTGTCAGTAGCTTGTGCTGTAAATTATCCATTTTGATTAAGTTCTTTCACTTATTCATTGGCATCTCTTGATTCATATAACACCCTGGCATTCAAAATCTTCAAAATTAGTATCTATAAATCTATAATCTATTTCACAGAGTTGTCATTGGCTCATTGCTTAGATACTACATAAAATATGAATTTAGTATGAAAATCTTGACTAGAAAAAAGAGGATAGCATATATATGCAAAAAAAAAAAAAAAACTATATTTTGGAATCAAAGCAACAGCTTGCCACAGCATAAGTGTTCACAAAGTTTGACATGCAGAAAATTATGAGAAACTTTTAACGAAAAATTACAAAACATATGTTCTTTTTTGTTCATGAGAAACCTTCTTAGAGAAGAAGGAAGTTTTGCATTGTAACAACAGAGAAAGCAACTATTGGAATTTGGAAGTTTGCATCACAAGATATTGATATCCAATTCAATCCTTAATTAGTTTTTCCTAATTGACTTGTGTGGCACAAATTTGAGCTACAAAGTGAGCATCAGTGACAATGTGGCCATTAGTTCTAAAATCTAAGTGTTACCTGTTAGCTTTGTAGTATGCTTGTCTACGGTTTTTGGAAGAAGCGACATTGTTATGACGTTTACAACATCAGATTGATTAAACTTACTTAGGATTGGCGATAAGGAAGGGATAATCTGCATTCCAAGGATTAAAGACAACAAAAATATTGATGTAAACCTCAGGATGTAGATTATCTAATCCTTACCCAATATTTATATATACCGACTCCACCATGAAGCAGCATTCCATAAATGGAAAATGGAAACTATCAAGTTGATTCCATAGTTTTGCATTGGTGATGAGGAAGAGATAATCTGCAATCCAAGGCTTAGATACAATTACAAGACTGTTGTTCTAAACCTCAGGATGCAGATTATCCCATCCTTACCCAATATACTCTCATTAACAACTATATTTTGCATTGGTATTAAGGAAAACGTAATCTGCATCCTAAGGACTAGAGATATAACGCAAACGTTGCTCTAAACCTCAGGATGCAGATTACCGTTTCCGCATCCAATAATTAACACAAACTTCAATTGCAAGTAGTATTATAAGCAAATGAGATTGGAATAAAGAACATGAACTAATAATTTAAGGTAAGAATGCTTCAAGGTATTTATAATGTCCTTCAAATATATTCGATTAAGATTGGTTTAGCCAATCATTTCTTTTTAAGATTCTTTACTTGACTGCTTTCTTGAAAAGTATTTAGATCACTTGTTCATGACAAAATGTCACATTCAATATGTAGGCTAATACTGAAATTTCTGTTTTCTTTTCTATCAGAATAGATACCTGCAGATGCAGAGCCACAAGGCTGCAGGATGATTAGCTAGCTTCATGGAAACACTTCATTTCACAAACAACAGATATCAATAAATCTATTACTTTTTACATATGTACTTATACTTGAGGACCATTTAGATAGTTATTTATTAAGTTAATTTGAATGGCATAGAATATCTCAATATGTTAAGGACTAGCCCATAATTGTCTGAGAATGTAGGAGGACCATTTTGTTCTCACTACCAATTTACAACGAAAAAGAATAAACTCATGACCAATTTGTTGGGGGTAAATCGGACATTCTTTGTGCACAAATGTAAACACTAAATGTTCGAGCTGGATAAGACCACAATGGATGACTCCCTCAAGAGTTTTAATGTTGCTACATTCACAGGACTAGATTCAAACTCAAGGCCTCTAAGTTAAGCTTGAGTAGACCCAAACCATCTCATACAAATTCTCTTTGGGTGATGCTCATTATTTAAGACAGAATCAACTAATATAATTAGTAATTATTACTAATTCCATTTTACAATGATTAACTCATTTGATCATTTCATTTCATGTAGATTAAAAAATGTAAAAGAAAAAGAGAACAATAATTTTACTAAAATACCCTTATGGTGGTTGGTGGTGAGCTCTGGCAGCCTCCCATCACCACCATTATTATTTATTAATAATAAAATAACATATTTTAATCAGTAATAAGTTTTTTGATGTGTGTAACAAATATTATTTACAATACGATCAATATAATTAGGTTCAGCCTTCAACATGTACTTGCAGTCCTATTGAGTTGGGCCCAATTATTCTTCGCCCCACCCACCCACCCCTGCATAATTGATAGAGCCCTCCCAAAATTTTAAAAGTTGCCCCTAAAAGTGTCACCAGGAGATAAAACTGAGTTGTACCTTACCGGAAGATAAAATTTGGTTGGTTAAAATGCGCACCCCCCAATTTCTAATTTTAACACCTACCAGAAGATTATATCTCCCAGTAGGCATGAGTTTTAATACCTACCAAATTCTATATATCGATAGGCCTAAAATCACTTTTGTTTCCTATTGTTGCAAAATTTCTCTTTAGGCCCCTGAAATGCTTTCGGAACCCCAAAAACCCAAATATACCCTCAATTTAGACCCAGTTTCATTTGTATTCTACGATATGAAGTGCTTTTTAACTTCAGAGCCTATAATCTGAAAATATACGGTTTCAGAACCTACATTCCAAACTTTAACACATATCAGAATCTATCTTCTGAAAATATTTCAAAATCTAGAACTGTTCATTAGGAAGCCATCGAGATTTGAGGAGCTGATCTAAC
This sequence comes from Trifolium subterraneum, assembly GCA_951799995.1. NCBI lineage: Eukaryota > Viridiplantae > Streptophyta > Magnoliopsida > Fabales > Fabaceae > Trifolium > Trifolium subterraneum. Next base: position 46,994,326 of record OX637464.1, on the reverse strand, counting down.
ACATGAATTTGAGGAAGCCATAGATTTTTTGAGGGAACGAAACTGAATAACTAACAAATTTCAAAGCATGAGAGAAGTTCAATTTTTAGTTTTCTCTATGATAGTTTTTGCCCACCGGCAGAAGCATCACTGAAAAACAACATATTTTTCATATGCGTAAAGAAACAAAAGAGAGAGACCATTCAGGAATGAAAAAATTATTATAAAAAATTATTATTTCAAATCCATCTTTTCAAAATTATGTGTTTGTCTACGTTTCGAAATAACCTAAGGGGTAATTTCATAAATTTAGGTAGTCTAGGAGCAATATAGGAAGTCAGAAGAGCAATTTTCAATATACATTACATGGTGCAGTTAACTTGGAAAAGTTCTCTTCCCACCCCCCACATGTTTTTTTGACACCCACAACCCCCAAAAAAGGTCGTGGAATACAGCCCAAACATTTTCTAGTCTAAAATTTACACTGAAAAAAATTCGAGTAATAGGGGATAGGGGGTCAAAAAGACATGTGGGGTTGGGAAAAGAACTTTTCGTTAACTTGTGCGAAACAGCCCAACTCACAAATACCATATTATTTTTTTGTCAGCACCATATAGGTTCAGGATAACCAAACAAAGCATGGAAGACAAATTTGTCATCAAGATAGATAGCTCAGTACATATTTAACCAATACATAGTTCAAATATTACTCACTCCCATCCTGAAAACATTACGATTCCACTAGAAAAGGCCACATAAACGGGCTATTTTGTACTAACATAATCAAAATTCAAATGCTAACATTGGTATAAATTGCAGCTACTGAATTTTGTCTTGAATAGACTCTTAAACGTGGTTTGTTAAAGAAAAGAATAACCTTTCATTATCATCAACTACAAAGATATTCATCTTAAACTTTGCTTTGGTACAATTGATCTTCCTCACTCTCGGCTAAAACTAACTATACGTGGACAAAAAATGTGACTGGCTGCAAAATATGGAATCCAACACTACAAAATTTCCTACCAAGTATATAATTGAAGTGATGCCCTATGAAGCACAAACACAGACATATCGACACCGATAATAATTTGAAAAAATAACATAATTCAATGTAACCATATGTGCCGGTGTAGGACACATGTAATCCGAGGAGTGTGCATGCTTCATAGGTGATGCCTATCATATATGACAGAAAATGTTGAGTGCTAACAACTTTGAAAGCTGGAAAGAAGGGACTTCAATGTCTCATAAGTCATAAAGACAATGCCAACGCCGGGAACAACCTTGTAGTACTCCGGCAAAATGCCCCGATATAATCCTCGTATCCCTTCATTATGAAATATGTGACCAAATGTCCCGAACAAACTAGTATTGTAGACACGTGCTCGACCACCAACCCCTTCTAACTGCATCCTTCGCCTTACAAGATCCAATGGAAATGTGGCTGCAAGTTGCAATAGACAATTAATGACACAATCTTTTGTAAGAATGAATCATGGAAATGTGGGCATTGCAAGAGACAATTAATCATAGACGTTTTTATCGTATATCTTCTTTGGGAAAAGAAAATAAGAACGGACAACAAAATATTACACTAGCTAAGAGGTTCATTTTGAAGACTACTAAAGCATAATTTGTTTCAAACAAGGGCACTTCAACAACATGTTTCGACGCCAATCATGGGAAATTGCAAAGCGAAACAAAACTATTGAATGGCATTCTATAGTCTACTAGTTGTTTTGGTTTGTTTTCCTGATTTATACATGTTTCTTGGTGGCTATTTTTTATGTAGCATCTATAATTCATGTTTTTTATCTTTCCAAAAGCTTCTTAAATCTTAATCGCACATGTGCATCATGCAACATAGTCAGCTTACGCGATAAAATGCACTGCATCAAGTCACCAAGCAGGCAACTTCCACAGCACAAAACAAGTATTCAACAGTCGCATGCAATTTGTAACGACCCGATTTTCATTTATTCGTTATTTGTGTATATGTGTATATTTATATATTGATGTGGCTTATTATTATTATTTTATTATTGTGGCAATTAATTAATAAGCGAGAGTATTAGTTAATTGGGCGAGTTTATGAGAATTATACGAGTGTGGGCTTATTGGGCTTTGGATGCTATTGGGCCTAAGTGAATCACAAAATGGGGAGAGCTATATAAGCCTAATGTGAGAGAGAGAAAATCACAATTGTCACATTTTGTGTCTTTTTTGAGAGAGAAAGAAGAGAGAAGGAAGAGAAGAGGAAGAGGAGAGCTAGGGCAAGAAGATTGGGAGATCAAATCGCGTGGAATCATCGATCTAAGGTAAGAGAGATAATTTTCATAATTGTGAGTGACTAGAGAAAGGGGAGAATGTCGATTTCTCTGAACCCAAACTTTCTCCACTCAATTTTCGTGGGTTTTTTGGGAGATTTTCCTAAATGAAAATGAAATTTAACACTTATAACATGTTTAATATACTAAGGATAAGTAGTATGAACAATTTTGATGGGTAAAAATGGGTATTTGTAGATGTTTGTTAAGATTTGTGAATGTTTATGAGTTTAAATAAATATGTCAAGATCCATGAAACATAAGTTATTATTTGTGTTAATAAGTTACTCTTAAGTGCTTTGGAACATGTATGACCATAACCCATGCTTGGTATAATTTTCTGGAATTGAAATAAATGATTTTTGGGTCAAATAAGTGTTTTTGCTACTGACTTGCTGCGCCGCGCGCAGGATAGTCCGCGCCGCGCGCAGAGTCCTGTTGACCGGGATTGACATGTGTTGACTTTTGGTTGACTGTTTTATGGTTTATGCACCCGGAACCTATTTCACTCGATTTTTCGCGTAGATTCCGAATCCGAAGTTAGTTTTATAAGATAGATCTTGGTTTATGAAGTTTTCTTATATTTTTGTATACTTCCTATACCTTTAAAATTGTTGAGGATGTTTTAATTAATAATGATTTGTTGATGTTATTTATGAATGTATGATATGTATGTATATGAATGAAGAATATTAGAATTATGTTATTCTAATAAAGAAGTATATTAAGGTATTGTGTTATCTTAATAAAGAAGGATATCGGATTTTGTTCGATAAAGACGGATATTAAGATTTGTGATATATTTTAATAAAGACGGATATTGATAGTGTTTCATATCATAGAGTAGAACTTAATATTGTGTTATATTAAGTGTTTGTGGTTGTACATGAATCATTCATGCATTCATGTATTGAGTTAGGGATATTAGAATTTATGATTCTAATAAAGACGGATATTGAATTATATTTATTCAATAAAGACGGATATTAGAGATGAGATACTCTAATAAAGACGATGGTACCACATGCATTAGATATGTCTAGGTTGACATAGCATGAGTTGTGGCATTAGATTGCATTAGGATTATTTGCACATTACGTGGTAATTATTATGTGACATTGTGTGAGTTATTTGATTGAATTATGGTGTTGAAAATTGATTTTATTTATTAATTCAATGTGCTATGTAAATAATCTTATGTTTGATTTAAGATTGAGAATATGTATGTGAGTTAGATTATGCTTGATATTTCTTACACTTGTATTTTATCGGTTATGATTTTACTAACTCTTTGTTTTGTGTATTTCTGCACCGTTTGGTAGTCCAGGTTTACAGGTTATGTATTTGTTGATGCCCGAGTGTTTAGTGAAGCTCTGCTCTGAGTGTGACACGGGGAAAGGGTTGTATTTAGGATATAGTGTCTTTTATGACTTAATGTATTTATTTCGGAAAAGATATATTTTATAAAGAATGATTTTATAGATAATGTTTTAGGCTAATTAATCAATTAGTTAAGTATGTTGACGATTGTAATACCTTTAACCAAACGTTTTATAATTAAATTGTGATTTTTCCGTTGCGTATTTTGAAAAGATTTTTAATAAAGGTACAAATATTTAAATAATGGGTTTGGGTGTTACACAATTGCTATTAGTAGTATTAGTTAGCATGGTTCAGTTAGCAAAAGAAAAGATAAGTCTCAACAGCCAAAAAGTACCCACCTGTTGATGATACAATGCCCGAAAGACTTCCACAAGCGAGACTAACCATGGCAGTAGAATCATCCGGCCTAAATCAGAAATAAAAAAAATAGACTATAAATATTGATAAAACCATATGCACAGAGTAAGAAGTATCTTTTAGCATAAAAGAGCACCTCAATTTCAGTGCAAGTACATATATTCACCTTTGAGATTTCCAAAAAGAACGCAAGCTCTCGTAAACGGAGAAACTTAGAGCTATGCTAGGCCCAACACCCTTCACAATACAAAATAAGTAGTAATGTCAGTTGTAAGGTAAAGCAAGGATCAACATAATGAAACAAAACAGAACAACTAAATATGAATCATGAACACACCAACAATGTTGCACCAAGTCCTTTATACATTCCAAAGAACCCTTCTTCTCTGCAAATAGTACTAAATGCATGTGAGATACCCCTGTAGTATATGACATTTCTCTGCATTGAAAACATAGAATAACTATCTCAACTATTGGTAAAAATAAACTCAAACAGAAGAGATGTTACAAATTGGATAAGTGCCAATTAAATACACCTAAGACATTAGCTATTACAAACAATTGAAATTGAGGGCATTAAAATAGTCACAAAAATTCAACAAGAAAGTCGCAATTACCTGTGCTGCAAGTCGTGTTCTTACTAAATCCAGAGGATATAAGGCTGAAGCAGCGGTCATGCCTGACAAACCACCACTGACAAAGTGCACAAAGACGTCACTACTAGCCTTTGCTCTATGATTCTCCCCCAGAACAGAATACAATAGCTGAAAGAAAACAAAATGAGATAAGATTGATTCAAATATGATGAACACAAGCAGAAAATTCTGAACTATACACATTAATTAAAGAGCATTAGAGCTTACATTCTTGTAGCATTCATAAGTATAGAAATTGACTGCGGAATAAGGGAGACGATGAGCTATTGTCACCAAATTTCCTTTCCAAAATGCTCTAAATCCTTCTTCATTGACAATACGTTGAGCCTCGTACATAAGGCTAGGCTTACTCAGTGCTGCGACATGGCCAACATCAAAATGCATACCTTGCACCTGATAAAGTTAAGGCACATAAATTATTCAGTTAAACAAATCTTCTTAATGATACAATCAACTTACATTAAATTTTAGTAATTAAAATGTCATTAAACATAAAGAACAGAAGTTATAATATGCAATCATGATTAACCTTAGCCTTCAGAGTAACCATATTATCGAAAATGAAGTTTCAACACATTAAACCAACAAACTAGTGCCAAAATTACTTGCTGATGTGAGTCAGCTATTGCATTCCGATAATTTACTCTTAGGAACGAACGACTAAACTTCTTATTCTTATTGTTTACTGCATATTTGGACTCAACATACTTGGCTGTCTCAAGTACTATAGATTTTACCTCCAAAAATTCAACATTTCTTGAAGTCGAGATTTAGAATTCTCAAATATTAACTTCTTATTTATTTTTTTTGTCAAGTAGCCTAGTGGCTGAAATTCCACCCTAAAAGTGAATAAGTGGAGTATTCGGAGTTCCAACTCAGACTCCTCTGTATAAAATGCTTCCCTACCAACCGAACTAAGCTAATAGGAAGCTAACAAACATGATTTTTAACCTTAAATTTATCGTCAAACTACATAAACATATCCAAATATTACATTCACCTCACTTTTTAACAATAAAATCAATTTTACAAAATGAATAAAATTCAAAATTAATTTCCATTGCTATAAAACTAAACACACATTTAAATGTTAGAAACATAACAATTTCTATAATTACTAAAAAAGACCTGAAAAAGAATGGTGAGTCGAGCAAGAGGAGCAGTGCAGGTTTTTGCAAAAGCACCAGCAACACCACCAGCAAGAAGCTGAGAAACCGTTCCACTTTGTGATTGTTGATTATTCAAAACTCTTTGTCCTCCTTCAACCACTGTCCCCATTTGTTAATTAAATTAAATTTCCTTGTTTTTGAACAGAATGGGTGAAGGAATCAGAGAAAAAGGAAGGAAATTGTGAAGAGAAAAAGTGAAAAGTGATTGAAATAGGGTTTATGAAGAACGGAAAGAGTGAGAATTTGAATTAGGGTTTTTCGGAGATGGACGGCCAACATGATGTGGTGGTGTTTGTTTGTTTGTTTTTCTTTCCATAAATTTGTTTCTAAACTATTTTTGCATGTATAGTGTAATATACCGCCTCCCGTCTCATATATAAGAAAAAAAATGCACACCCTTTAAGAAAGTGGAGTAAATAATTAGGAAAAACATGTGATTTTGACTTTTACCCTTACTTTTTGTTTAAATTAAATTATTATTTATTATGGGGAAAAGTAAAACAAAGAGTAAAATTGGAATATTCAAAATAAATGTAATGATTGTAGTAACTTTTTCTTATATTGAAGACTTTGTAAATTTTTTTTTTTGTTTCTTATATATGAGACCGGAGGGAGTATTAATGTAATATTAAAATATGATTTCTTAATTAACCGATTGTTATAGTTGATTATGTGGTGATTAACACTGAAATTGATATGTGTTGCACCTCTTTTTTGACTCAAAAAAAAAACACTAAAATTGATAGGGAGACCATAGTTCGATCCCCGTAATTGTAATTAGGAGGGGCTGAAATCATTTGATGCTAGAACTGGCCCTCGAACCATATTAAACTGACTTGGAAAGCCAAAAAAAAAATGATTTCTAAATTATGTGCAAAAAGTCACTAGATTTGGTTTAGTGGTGAAAGGTTTTGATAGTATGCATGAGGTATTAGGTTTGATCCTCACTTACAACATTTGTAAACCAAAAAATTATTTTATACTGTATTAAACTAGTATGTTAGTATGTGTCGTGTGCTCTTGCTTAAAGTTTGTTCTTGTATAAGGATTGCTCTTGTTTGCTTGAGGATGTTGAGGCTTTCTAAACCTTCTAAAATCTCACTTTGATTGTACTCCAGTCCCCTTGCACTTCCAAGGGATTTCACTATCATCACACAAGATTACAATCCTAATGTTCAAGCACACAAATAAGATACTTCTCAAATGCTAAAGTTACAGCTAACAAGAGACTTCTCAAATGCTCAAGTTGCAACTAACTAGAGACTTTTTACAAACAGACTCACATGGGAGTATATAACTTAATTTTTAAGCTTACTAAGACTCAAAAACACTTAACACTATACGTGAATATTACAATTGATCTTCAGAGGCTTAGACAATTATGGACTAGAATGATTCTTTTCAGAGTATATATTGTTTTCTTCAATATTTCATTAGTCTCTTCTTCAGTCTTCGGGGACGTCTATTTATATGAAACAAATAGAGACGTTGAAGAAGAGTTTTGTTGTAGATGGACAGCTGTAAGAAGATTATTGATTGAAGTGTGAAATTGAATTTCTGTCATAAAAGAGGTCATTCAATTCCACTACTTCGTCCTTGTTCCTTTGCTCCACCATTTGGAATAACAATAGTACAACCAGTACAATACGCTCCTCTTGATTATAAGATTGAAAATAAGAAAGTTGTAGAGATGTTATCCTTTATCCATGAGTTGTCATCTATCAAAGAATGTCCTAGAAGCTTTGGATTTATCAAATCAAAACATTATGTAAAACAGAGTATGCTTCCGGACTGGTATGACTTTAGCTTCTGAATGGCAAGAGACTTCAACATCTGAGGGTCTTCAGAGTTCAGCTTCTGACGGACTTAGCCAGTGTAGCCTCTGAATGTCTTTAGAGTTAGATGCTTCAGAACTTCACAAAATCTCTTCAGAGTCAGCTTCTTCAGAATATGTCATTCTTCAAGAAAAGAACCTTTTCTTCGTTCTAATCAAATGTGCTTTATTAAGGAACTTTATCCACATCAACAATATGCATACTTGATTAAAAATATATTAGTACTACCAATTGTCTATTTAATATTTTGTTATCTTCAAAACTTCCATAAGGGTTTTCTTTTAAAAACTCATTTTGTTTCAACATTTTCCACCGCAATTCAAGTGAAAGGGCGTAGGAAAGGGCGAGGACGTTGTCCCCGACCAAAGCCCTCATCAAATGGCAAAACAAAATGCAAGTTAAACATCGAGGACCAACAGAGGAGCGGGGAAACGGTCCCCGACAAAGGGGCACATACGACTAGAGCATAAATGAACTCGTGGAACAGGGAGAAGGTCCCCTGAAAAGAGTTCTCCACGATGGTTTAAATGGGGAGAAGGTCCCCGAAACCAGGATTAAAATAAGTTCGTCGCTCGCTTTTCGAGCAGAAATGAAAATACAAACTTTGTCCCCGACACGAAACTTAGAAATTCTAGAGATTCAATGATTCATTGTGTTCCTCATCATGTTCATAAGTTGTTCATCACAAGTCCATCATAATTTCCCATAACACCCCATTGATGCGAAAAATCGCAACACACCAACACCAGTGGCGGAAGTGAAAACCCAAAAACCCAAATCGAAAATAAATTGAAACACAAACAAAATGCAGAAACAATACAAGAATACGAAGGCAAAGCATAAGCTACATACCATTGTTTATGAAGAACTTGAAGTTGTGAAAAAATCAAGTAGCAACAGTAGAGGCGCAGAGAAACGCCAAAGAAGGGAACTTTGCAAAAAATGATTCCCTTCACCCCTATTTATAACCTTGACAGCAAAGCTTCCCTACACCGCGAAGCCACGCGCCTCATCGCTTCATCACCATCGATGAAATCCAACGGCTTTGATCAAAGCGCATCCAACGCACACAGTTGGATCTCACAAGAAACGAAAGGACGTGTTAATCTAACGGTCCATAATCCTCCTCGTAAAACATCGTCAATTATGACACATACTCCTAGGTCATAATGACGTCTTTTCGTTGGCAGGACACACGTTAAACCTAGACGAAACATTTGTCTTTTCACATACAATCCAACAAACCACGCGTCACGAGCAGGTCCTGGGTGCGAATTTTCCTCCACGCTCCACGGGCACGTCGTTCGCACAAATGCGAAGTTTCCTCCACGCGTTGCGGGCATGTCGTTGGAACAAATGCGAGTTTTCCTCCGCGGATTACGAGCAAGAAATTAGGTTTCACAAATGAATCAAAGTTGGTTACGAGCACTTCCTTGTAACGAAGGAAAATTCCAAACTTCTCCTCGACATAGGGGGAAATACTTCCTCACGAAACGTCCTCGACACAACCTCTTTGGGAGCAAAACTTGTATGATTGCGAACACGAATTTGCAACAAACTCCTCCTTGTAATCACTTCTCCCTAAGTCTCCCCGCAAGCACCTCCTCGTAGCAAGTGGAGAGGAGGAACAACTTGTCCTCGACATATGAGCTTGAACCTGAAGTCATTGCACCTATGACGAGGAGCAATGGCTTGGGGGGCTCCTGTACTGGACTGGGCCAAGAACTGACCCAAATCTGCTCCTGCTCAAGTCCACAGAGCCTATCCACTCCTCTTAGTATCGTGGAACAGGTCCACCAGAATAACAACTGGCAACAACTTCTCCCCTTATTCAGGGGAATATTATAGCAGTCGCTCTTAACGGGCAGCTCAACACAGTCCATTAAGAGGATTTTTGGCTCAGCGCTAGGGGCAACTATATAAGCTCTCCTTCACAGGAGAGTTAGGAATTCAATACTTTCTCATTCTCTCACTCTCTCTTTTCTCTGTATCTCTGTATCTCTGCTCTCTGAACCGACTTAGGCATCAGAGTGTCTGCAGGTACAACCCCCCCTTTCGGTGGACGAATTGTTGCTTGACGCTACGTGACGACAGTTCTCTGGCCATCCACCTCTTCTGATCAACATGTTAGATCAATACCTAAATTAATTAATAGTAGGTAAACAAGAATAAACTCTAATTAAAAGTATTGCTTTTTTTTTTATGTGAGAATTAGTTCTATAAACTAAAGGGACAAACATGATACATTAATGTACTGTAAGAGACATTTAATAATTATTGTATTCTTTTTAGTAAAAAAAGGTTATTCTAAATTTTAAAAAAAGATTTCTTGCATCAACATAATTATATTAAATTGACATAAAATATTACATGAGGTTTTTTAAATATATAAAGTGTAATTCAAAAAATATTTATACGTGTATGAAGTGATCAAATAACTTTATATTTGTTACAAGCAAAAAAATGACTGAAAATCTCAAATTTGTTTTTACAGTGATTATTTTTGTTTCCCTATTTGTTGGTGTAGTCAAAGGTATAGGCACTACAAAAAATTTGCGTTTTAGTGGCCCTTTTATTGATGCGAGTGTAGAACACCCCCTAGGTAAGCTCAATCTCTTTCTTATTTTTATTTTTATGTTATATATACAACCTTGAACTCTTTTTAGTTATATTAATGTATTCTTTCTTTACATTACAGGAACAGAATGTGTTACTAACAAGGATTGTTTTGGCAGACTTGCGGATCTTTATGGTACAAAACGGGTTTGCCGGAAGGGTTATTGTGAATACAAGGCTGCCCCTCGCTTCCGCAAAAATAGAGGCGCAAAATAATGTTTTTAGGGCTATACTAATATTATATATGTCAAAAAAATAAAAGGCTTAAATGCAGTTTTATCCCCATGTTTTCAAAAAATCGGAATTTTGCCCTCCCTATTTCACTAAAACGGTAATTAATCTCTCTTTGTAACTCCAAATTTAGTGGAGTTTGATTATGTGGAAAGCTAACTCGATTACGGTCATTTTAGTACCCATTTGGTGAATTATTGATCAAAATTGAGTTTTGTGCGAAACTTTGAAGTTGAGGCTCATAAGCAAACTTCAAAGTTTCACACAAAACTCAATTTTGATCAATAATTCACCAAATGGGTACCAAAATACTGTAATCGAGTTAGCTTTCCACATAATCAAACTCCATTAAATTTGGAGTTACAGAGAGAGATTAATTACCGTTTTAGTGAAATAGGGGGCTAAATTCCGATTTTTTGAAAACAGAGGGTAAAACTGCATTTAAGCCAAAATAAAATAAATTAGGACCATTCGAAATAATTTATTTTTGAGTTTATGAAAAACAACTCATACAAATAAATAAGTTTTTATGTATTGTTATAAATTTGTCAAGGTAGTTTATGAAAAAATAGCTTATAAAAATACAACTTTTGTTAGTGGAAACTTATTATAAATTAACATAAAAATTTATTTATTTGTATAAGCTCAAAAATAAACTATTCGAAACGGGTCCTAAATACTAAAATTCTTTAGTGTTGAAAAATAATATAACAAAATATCTTTTGAAGATTTTAAATTTAAATATATTTTAGATTTATATTCACAATAATATATCGTTAGGAATTATTGTTTGTATTTAAAATAATATATCATAAGAAGTTAATTGCAAGATATATTTTTTTGATCAATTTTGCAAGATATATGTTGTACTTTGAGAAATATAGAAATGAAAGTTTTGCATCTAACATGAATATTGTCAAAGGTCTTGCATTTAATATATAGGTATAGAGTCGATACTTCCAACAAATTAAGCGTTGTAGCTTTAGAAAAAAATAATATAACGAGAATGGTCATATGAGGAAATATAATAACTTCATTGTGAATACAATAACTCGATGAATCTTTTAGAGTCAATTATTTTTTTGTGGTTGTTGATATGACAATAACTTCATTAAAATAGATTTGAGCAGTTAAAAGTATTTGAAAATAGGCTTAAATGCACTTTTGTTCCCCCTATTTTGATATTTTTGAACTTTTAGTGGCCTTCTTTTAGGTGGTATTGATTTTGGTTTTATTCAATGATGTTCCGGTTTTATCCGACGCTTTTAATTTTGTAGCTCCTTTTTCTCTCGTTCTCTGTTCCTCTTGTACGGCGGTTAAAAAAAAAAAAAATACACTACTAGCAAAACTGTATAATATAATTTTTGTAGTCTTGTAATTAGTTTTAATTGCATTTCAAACATAAGTTGAATTATAAGCAGTGTAAATGTAGTTTAATCGGTGTATTCGAGTACAAAAAATAACATTATATTGTGGGTTAATACTATCAAAATTAATACAGGGCATTAAACGTATATACAATAACCCTTCCTGCAAACCCGTTTGACACGATGCATATCCAAAAGTTTTTTATAACAATCTTTGTCAGTAACACATGTTACTCCTGTAATGTAAAGAAAGATTACAAAATTATTACTAAAAAGAAGGGGTGAAAGCTTGTATATAAGATTAAAAAAAGGAAGAAGAAAGAGAATTAGCTTACCTCGATTACCCTTGACTACAATAAATATGGAAACAAAAATGATCACTGTAAAAATAAATTTGAGATTTTTAGCCATTTTGTACTTGTAACACATATAAAGTTGTTTGATCACTTTATATACTAAAAATCTTCATGCAATGTTCTATGTCAATAAATGTTATTTAATATAATTATGTTGGTGCAAGAAATCCTTATTTAAAATTAGAATAACTTTTTGTTTTTGAAAAAAAAATTAGAATAATTATTAAATGTCTCTTAAAGGCCTTTGAGGGGCAGTAGTTTTTTGGAGGTGTGCATTCTTGTATCTTTGTAGGTTTATTTGCTTGTTAGTTTTCAAGTCTTATTTTAGAGTTGATTGAATTCTGGTGGAGTGTACTTCTGGTTTCTCTTTATATTTTAAACCTCTTTTAAAATAAAAATTAAACATCTCTTAAAGTACATTATAATGTATCATGTTTGTCTCTTTAGCTCATAAAATAGATCTCACATAAAAACAACAATGCTTCTAAGTAGAGTTCATTCTTGTTTACCTACTAATAATAATTTGTTTATTTCTTGTCTATATACCTACTAATAATAATTTGTTTATTTCTTGTCTATATATCAATATATAAAGAGAGAGAAATAAATATTATACTATGTTGGTATGAGTTGTTATGAAATATGACTCCATGTAGAGAGAAAACTAAAAAAGCTAATTTATTGATTGTTACAAATTGAGGGTAATATTACGAATTGAGAAAAGTTAAGTAAAAAAAACTGAAACAAAGCCTATTTATAGGCCAACTTAATTTATCTAACAATTATCTTAGAATCGAGAGTTATGCCTAACTCAAACCTATAAAACTAGCTTGTAAGGTGATGATTGTCTCTACCCATAAACACATATTCAAGCCATCTCGCAACCAATATGAGACTTCTTATAATACCCCCTCGCGCCAGCACTGTTGGGCTTCACAGAATCGATGTGAGACTTCTTAACACAATAGATTGCCCCTGCTTATAAACACATATTCAGACCTAGCCATCACAGAATCGATGTGAGACTTCTTAACTCAAGATTTCTCTAAATATGCATCATGAACACACCAACAAATGTTGCACCAAGTTCCTTATATTCTTCTCCTCAAACAGGCCCGACCCCTATGAGGGAGCATGGTGAGCGACGACATCGAGACTCAAAATTTTGGAGGTCTCAACTTGAAATTTTGAGGTCATATAATAATAATTATCGTTAGTTTTTATAAAATATCTGATGTATTTAATAGATTCATAAAATATCATATATTTAGTAAAAAAAAATTCATAATCACGTAAAAAAAAAAATAATAACAAATTTCTTGACTAGAAATTTTCTCGATCGCATGAGCCATGAAATCGAACCTTTGACCACAAGTTTAAGGGGACTAAGACATTGTTGATGTTTTTTTATTACTTATAATTTAAATAAAGGATTATTCTTTTAATTTTTTTTACATTTTCTAATTAAGGGTCTATTTTTAAAATTTAAATCGGGCCTCAAAATAGTCGGAACTGACACTATCCGCAAATGGTTTTAAATGTATATGAAATTCCTAGGTAGTATATGATCATTTCTCTCAATTGAAAACATAGAATAATTGTCTTAACTATCGGTAAAAATAAGCTCAAACAGAAGAGATGTTACAAATTGGATAAGTGCCAATTAAATATACCTAATACATTAGTTTTTTTTAAAACAACACCTAAAGACCTTAGTTATAACAAATAATGAAGATGCGTGAAGCAAATGTGATTTTGGTGAAGGTTAATGCGATTTTCCTGAAAAAGATGAATGTTAGATGATGTTTGGATCCTCTTCTTCAAGTGTGTCTACAGTTGCCTCCCAACTATATAAATAAGCCTTGTGATATATCCAATGGATGAGAAAGAATTCAATCAATTTATAAAAAACTACCAAAACTTTTTTGTTGACGGTAATAAAATAGCAAAACATGTATGTGTACGTTTGTTTTCTTATTTCTAGAGAATCCCACTGGTGATTGTCAATGATGATTCCCTTCTTATTTTTTGAACCAACGATCTCCTTCACTTATTTGGTCAATTATGGTGTTTAATTAACTAGTTCCATCTTCCGTATTTCTTGAGCGAATTAATTTGCTTATTTTTGAAATTGAGTAATGTGTATCTATGTCTGCAATTTCCTATTTTATTTTATTGTTTTAGAAACTCATATGCTGCGGTGTCTCTCTTGGAATTAAGGTTTGCAAGTAAGATAAAGGATTTGTGACAACTGTGAGTGACATTGGATTTTTTTTAAATTTTTTATGGATGATTTCTTGTTCTTGGAGAGTATGGTGTTTTGAGTGGAGATGAATGAGTATGTGAAAAGGGAGAGGAGAGGGTTTGAGCGGAGATCGAGATTGAAGATTTGGAGTGAGTCTGTGTTATTATGTGTTGTTACCGAAGTTAAAAAATCATTAAAAAATAATTTTCAGTCACCGAAGATATTACTGGGTTGAGTCGCAGACTAGGTCGCTCTCTTTAAGACGTTTCGCGGCACTGCCCAAAATTGTGCAAGCAGACTATCAACCACGAAGTCCCCAGGATAAAACAGCCCAGTTACAACTGTATACCGATTTGCTACTGCACGGTAGAAATTGGTCAAAGAATACACCTTCTTGAATGGTACTACGATACCACTCGAATTGATACTACAATATCAATCTATGAATAAGTGGTACTACGATACCACCATATTTATACTACAATATCAATCTATGATTCATTGGTACTACGATACCACCGTATTGATAGTACAATATCAATCAATATAATGACACTGAGGTCATTCTAATATGGTACTAAGACCAATCTCAATTCAAAGGGATTATGGTACTAAGACCATTCTTTATTTGAAGGAACTAGTGATACTATGACCACTCTTAAACCAAATTAATAATAATAAGGTTTCTCTTTTATACACAATTTCCCCTTATGAAATATACAATAATTTAGCTTACTTAGATATAAACAAAGGTTGATAATTGATATCAAATTCTAAACATGATTTCATCAAAACTGGGAGTCCCAATTTGATAACCAAAAACATTAAAAAAATTGAGTATAAAATACGAAACTCACTTCATCCATGAAAACCTTTTTTTTTTGTTTTTGTTTACAATTGTGACTAAGAAAATTCATTTGCAGCAATCAAATATAATATCAGATTAGCAGTCACATTTCTAATAAGAAGAAGCAATATTGTTAACTCAATATTATAAGAAATATTCAATGGTCTAATGGTGCACTCATAGCAATTATACAAATTTTAACACATGCATTCTGATTTACGACTAACATGTATGCATCCAAATTGTATTTTGGTTTTGGTTTCATATGACCACTTGAACATTTTCTTATCAAGTAAAATAAATAGTAGCATACCTGAATTGATAGAAGGTAGCACAAACATATAATTGTGAATTGAGATATTCATTAGAATAAATTGCTCCATCTGCAAGCACCTCTTAATATAATTTTCAGATAGAGTTTCAAATAAACAAATAAACAAGTGTGTTGCGGCTGCAAGTTTTCGTTGAGTATGTTCTTATGTGAATAGACCAAATGTATTCTTACTGCACCCATCAATTAGAGTAATTCCAATAAACTTAACGGTTACAAATTGATGGAAAATAAATCACAATAAATTAAATAAATAAATATGGGACTTAATTTATTTATTTCTTCAAAATACTCACTAGTATGCTACAACACACTAGTATGCTCTAGTAGCCGATGTGGCACTCAAAATTTTATTTTCAATTCACACACCAATGTGAACTTTGTTCCAACAATCCCCCACTTGAATTTAAAAGAAAATTCCAAAATATCGTAGGACGCTTCTATAAGATTGTGCATAAGCAAAGGTGTCTATGACTTGAATCTTTACATAGCAAGTAAGAGCCCGATTTAGTAAGAGTGACACTTGTCTTGAACTCTATCTCAGATTTTTCTCAAACCCGCACACAACCTTATCTTAAGGTGTATCTTTATAGCTCGTGCTTTAATGGCCCTGCACGTGTATCCCAGTTTCATGAACGCTCTAGGAATTCGCCTCTAAATTCCATAGGAACCGGCCTCAGTTCCACATTCATATAGGTGAGTCTATCAAGAGTACTCCTGAAGCTCGGTACTCCACTCATACAGAGTATAGATCTCATTAAGAGTTTCAACTCATCCTTTCGCTTTCAGGAATCATGCTTTTCTTATTTTTACTTGCATGATCATCATTAACTCCTCACAACTTGTTATTACCCATTGAACCTATTTCTTGGGATCTCCAGTCATTTAGGTTGGGTTTCCATCATGAGAAATTCATATAGGCATTAGTCCCATCTTTTTAGATGTATTATGGATTTCCTCTTTAGCTATTCCTTTCGTCAAAGGATCTGCTAAATTTTCATCAGTGTGTACATGACCCATTCTTACAACACCTTTAGAGACTAACTATCTCACTGTGTTGTGCTTTCTTTTTATTCGACGTCTTTTACCGTTATAATAACGGTTCTCAATTTATGCAATAGCCGCGGTACTATCGCAATGGATCAACACATCTGTCATAGATTATTCCATTAAGGAATCTCAAATAGCAAGCAACCAACTTGCATTCTTCACTAGCTACGACTAGTGTTATCATTTTAGACTTCATATTGACTAAGTCAATATAGTCTATTTCTCTGATTTCCAAGATACAGTTTTTCTACTATATATACCAAGTATATAGTCACTAATTATTTTGGAATCATATAATAATGTATTTCAGTCTACATCACTGTATCCTTCCAGAAAATCAGAAAATCTCTAATAATGTAATATGAGAATATTCATGGTCATTTTCATCTCATGAATATCTCAATAGCACACCAATGCTTGTTATTTGGTTTACTAACAAACCTGCACAACAGTACCACGACATATGCAATGCCACTACATATACAATGTCAGGTCTAATATTCTGATTGTCTTACACATTCAACATTGTTTTTACACTATGGTCATATCGTATGCAAACAAGTTTGCATTCAGTAAAATATATTTCTTTAAAACTTTCTCATCATAATGAGATTGATTTAAGGAAATTCGCATTCATGAATCAGTAATCTCATCTAAGATTACATTCACTTTGAAAATCATTTGATAATCATCAAATTGTCAAACTTTTCATGCCATTTCAATGGCTTGTTTAAGACTCTACAAAGTCTTATCTAACTTATCGAGGTTAATTTCCTTGCCCATGAGTTAAAAATTATTTAGGTTGTTCCATAAATATTTCTTCTTCCAATTCACAATTTAGAAAAACAGTTTTAATATCCATTTGGCCTTATGAATATTATTCTTGTGATTGGAGGAAAAATGTTGAAAAGATCTATAATTTTTTTCTTTAAATTTTTTTTTACAACCATTCAGTTTGTAGTCGCGAGGCAAGTCTATCAAATATTAAAGTCTCATTAGACTATAGAGAATCAATCTCATCATTTACGGCCACCACCATAAATCAGTATAGAGAATTCATCTCATCATTTACGGCCACCACCATAAATCGATATAGAGAATCCATCTTATCATTTACGGCCACCACCATAAATTAGCATCCAAGAACGACAGTTTCTTGGAGGTTCGTTGGATCCTGTTCTAATATATAAACCATTTAATCAGGTTTATATTTTTAGCAACTCTTGTTATCTTACCTCTTTGAGGTTCTATTACATCTTGTTCGATGTTCTCATTACTTCTTCTGATCACTGAAATGTGACCAGTTACAATGCCCCCACTAGAGCCCCCACTATTTCTCAATTTTAAAGAGAAATTTAATTTCATAAAAATCAACATCTTTTGATTCTATAATCATTTTAGCATTTAGGCAACAACCTATAAGCTTTGTTGTTAATTGTGTATCAACAAATACACATTCATAGTCTCTACTAATGAGTTTAACTCTCTTGGAGTCAGAAATTTGAACACACGCCAAATTACTCCAAGTGCAAAAAACAAGACAAGTTAAATTTTATTTTGTTCAAAACTTCACAAGTATTTTGTTCTTATCTATTTGTATGTGATTAACCCCAAATAAACAAGTGTGTTGCGGCTGCAAGTTTTCGTTGAGTATGTTCTTATGTGAATAGACCAAATGTATTCTTACTGCACCCATCAATTAGAGTAATTCCAATAAACTTAACGGTTACAAATTGATGGAAAATAAATCACAATAAATTAAATAAATAAATAAATATGAGACTTAATTTATTTATTTCTTCAAAATACTCACTAGTATGCTACAACACACTAGTATGCTCTAGTAGCCGATGTGGGACTCAAAATTTTATTTTCAATTCACACACCAATTTGAACTTTGTTCCAACATTATGGTAATAATTTTTGTCGTTAGTTTTGTCCTAAATTGATCACATATGTTGGATATATCAAAGGGTTTTTATATATATTTGAGAGACTTATGTAGACATATATGAAGAAGATTAGGCATGGCAACGGGCGGGACGGGGGCGGATTTTGCCATCCCCAAATCCAAACCCATAAAGTTCGGGTTTCCCCAAACTCATCTCAATTCCATGCGGGGATAAAACCCCAAACCCCTACCCAACGGGGATTGGGTATCCCCAACGGGGTTCGGGTATCCCCGTTACGCCTCTTTCCACATGAATTATGATTGTATTTTAGTATTTTTTTATTAAAAAAAAAGGTTAAGAGTCCAAAGTTATTTTGTTTTAACAATATTTTTTTAAATAAATAAAAGAAATACAGAAAATCATTTGTTTATTACTCAAATTAAAAATTAAAAATAAATAATAAACATATGAATATAATTTAAGAGATTGTTTAAAAGTTTCTAATTTTAAAGAGATAAAATCTAATTTTAACATAAGCGGGGCGGGTTCGGAGACGAGTTCGGGGTGGGTATCAATGTCCCTGTTACCCACCCCAAACCCATCTTCTGAAATCGGGGAAAACCCATACCCAAACCCAAACCCAGTCAACTCGGGTTTTCCTCATCAAAGCGGGTAGGGTTTGGGCGGGTACCCGCGGGTATGAGTTTTATTGTCATGCCTAAAGAAGAGGATCCGAATCCATAAAAAATAGTACTACTATAATTAAAATAAGAGGATAAGCAACAATAAATGCCTTATTTTGTAGTTTTTTAACTTGGTTTTTTAAAAACTTTTCTCTCTCGCCTATTTTTTCTCTCCTAATTTATTAAGGAGTAATTAATACTTATTTAATTTTTTCTCTCATTCTCTCTCTTTCTCTTTCCTGTTCACGCGATAGAACCATACAAAACACACACCACCATAACAAAACACCATGAAACAAACAACTCCCTTCACTAAACCCTTTCAACCGAAACACAACAAAACACTACAGTGCAGACAAACTCATACAAAAATTCATTCTTTATAGTTTCATTATATAAATAAAAAACAGGATTCATGATTCAAATTTTGTTGTGTTTGTTCAACATTCTTCCTCTTCATGGTGATTGTTGGTTGAAGGAGAAAGGAGAAAGAAAGTGACAGTGAGAAAGCTAGAAAGAATAGGTGATTTTTGCATTTTCTTGTATTCTTCATATGCAGTACGAAATAGTTAATACATGATGTTGGGTTTTTGAAATTGGCTACATTTTGTAAAAACAAGATCAAGTCAGATGAGGGACAAGATGGGGCTACCTTTGGTACAACATCCTAAGGCCAGAATATGTGGAAAGTTTGTTACACAATATTAGTGCGTCTATTTTGTGAAGTAAATCCATTAAGTGTTGTACTTGTTCCCCAAGACAAGTAACTAAGCTTATTTTCTGAGCATATCTTCTTTATGCATCGCCCCTAAAGATATTCCTTTATTTTAGGGTTTTGTTGGATTTATTTAAAACATATATTTTGTTATCGGATATTGTCGCGGTGATTTTTGGATATCGAGTTATTAATTAACTTCGAATCGCAATTTAATATTCCACCACCGATCTTTAATTTATCCGAGGGAAAGGGAAAAAGTTCGAAAAAAACCCTATTTTTTAAGAGAACAAGGTTCGGGGGTTGGTTATACGAAGGGAAGGTATTAGCACCCTAAGTATCTATAGTACTCTATAGGAACCTCTTGTTTTTATTCTATCTATGCGCTTTATTTTATTTGCTTGTAAAAATGTATAAGTATAGTAATTAAAGTGATAATAAAATGCTTAAAGTGATGGAAAAGGAAAAATGTTTTTGTTGATTTTATTGATTGGAGAGACAAGTCTCATGCCTACGTACCCGAGGGATCAAACCACCGTAGTTCGGGATAAAAGTTACGAGTAAATTTGTTTGTTTGATTTTAAGGTTTTGAAAATGGTTTTAAAGACCAAAAGCCAAAAGTGGCAAAATGTGAGGTTGATTAATGTTAATTTGTGAAGAAAGTCTATATGGTTAAATTGATTAAAGTTTGATTATGAAATGAGACGCGAACGCTTGGTTTAAAATCCAAGGTTTATTGAGAAAATGTTTTGAGTGATAAAAGACACTTGGTTTAAAATCCAAGGTTTATGCATGATAAAAAAAGTATGAATGAAGAAAATGCACTTGGTTTAAAATCCAAGGTTTTAGGCGAGGAATGGAAAAAAATACGCTTGGTTTGAAGTCCAATTTGACGATAAAAATATTTTTTTGATGCTTTTCGATGTTTGAAAATGAATTGTTTGCATATTTTGAAAGAGGATTCGACCTCGTTTTTGAGAATAAAGTGACTAACTATTGGAATGGAAAGTTGAGTTATAAATAAAAAGGTAGCGCTAAAAGTATAATAACGTCGCAATAAGCAAATTAAGCGCGAAGACAATCCGTAATGATATTTTGATCAAAACGGTGTCTTTTCCCTCGGAATTAAATATGCTAACGATTTTTGCAGAAAGCGATAAATAAATATGCATGAGATGCGATTTTTTCATTTATAGTGTACATTTGTTCCTAATTACAATCTAAAGTATTTGCAAGGAAAAAATAAATATGAGATGAATGCAAGAGATGCTATGCAATTTAATTTAAATTTACACCAAGTCCTAAAAAATACAATCTAATGTCTTTACAATGCAATAAATAAATAATTAATTATGCAAAAATAAAATAAAAAAAAACAGAAGGGGGTGCAAATAACAATTAAAACTGAAAAGGGGTGCAAAAAGCAACTCTGGGCCCAAGCCCAGCTGGGGGGCGTGGCCCAGAGGGGGGTGTGTGAAGTAAAACGTTCAGACAGAATCAGAGCCGTCTGATTAATCAGACAGCTCAGATCTGATCACAAGCAAAAGGAAACAGGCGCGTATGATCATGATCAAAAGGACATAGGCACGCAGGTGCATGATAGGGCCATGCACCCGCGCGCACTAGATTAATTCAGGGTATATAAAATCAAAAAAAGAACCCTAAAAACACGAATCTCTCTTCTTCTTCCTTCTCATCGCCGGCGGCCTCACTTCCTTCTTCCTCCCAACTTCTCTCTCTCGGCCATTTTTTTTCAACCTCAACACTCTATAATTTTTCAAAACTTTCAACACCAAACCTATACCAAATCAACTTCTAAACACAAATTCAAGTTCAAAAAACAATAAAAACCCCTCCCTAGTCTGGATCGAACACACAGAAACGGAAAGGGGAAAGGATAAGATCAACCTTGGGTGTGATTCATTTCCGATCTCTAATCTCTTCTTCTTCTGCGTTTTTTCTTTTGATTATGCTTCTAATTCTTCGATTTCTCTTCTTCTCGGTTTTGATTCTGTGTTGGATTCTGGGTTCGGATATGGTTTGATGATGGTTTCCGATTTGGTTTTGATGGATGGTTCGATGGAGATTTTGATTGTTAGTTTGTGATTCGTTCCTGGTTTGGATTTCGATTTGTGGTTTGGATCGTTTGTGATTTAGTGTTGGATTTCGTTTTCTGGGTTCGATTCGTGTTTGTTCTTGAAGAACCAGTGATGATGATCGGTTCTGTGATGATAAAGATGGTGATGATTTTTCGGTTGATGAATGATGGGTTCTTTTGATTCTGAATTTTTTGTGTTTTTTTTATTTTTGATCTGTTTTTGATTTTCTGGGTATTCTGTTGATGAACGGCTGATGAATTTCTGTGTGTACTGACCTTGGGAACTGTGCACAGTATAAATACTGTGTCAGACCTAGGATTTGCAGATGAAATATTTCCTCATTTGGACAAAATTGCCCCTTTGGGCTTGGACAAAAAACACACCTGATCTGGACCCAAAAATAAAAACTGAAAAAAGACACCACTAATAAAAAACGAAAATAATAATAATAAAAAGAAAATGACTTAAAAAATGGAATTAAAAAAATGAAATGAAAAATCAAAACAAATAATGAAATAATAATAATAAAAGAAGAAAATAAAATATAAAAAAAACCAAATAAATGAGGTATTTTAAAATACCTCTCTGCCGAAATTTCGTCAGAAACGAACAAAGAAAAAATCCGTCGTAAAAAGACGCATAAAAGCGATTGGTCAAAAAATGGGGTATGACAGATATGTTACAATTTTATATTATTTGTGAAGCCCAAATACAAGGAACTACCGTGGCTATTCAGGGCTATATATATTGAAGACCTAAAACCTATTTTTGTAACTGAAGCTCTTGTGAAGAATTTTTTTTCTTTGTCTAGGGTTTTAGCGTGTCAATTGTTTTATTGTGAGCCTATCTTGTATCAACTTGATACTTGTTTAGGATTGTGTTCTTGAGTTGTATTCTTTTAATCTACTCCTAAGCTTTGAAGTACGGAGATAGGTATTGTTTGAAGTGTGTCTTCACCAAATTGTTTGTTTGCTTACGATCACGCTGGGTGCGTGGTTAAGAGGAGAAGGGACGGGGTCTCTGATCTAGGTGGGCCTAGGTTGAAGAAAGCACGGGTAGTGACTAGGCGATGAAGTGTAAACGGGTCGTTTGCTGGAAGCTTCTAACTAGTATTATCATAGTGGATTTTCTCCTGGATTGGTATCCCCCAGAGTAGGTCGTGTTATACGCCGAACTGGGTTAACAAACACAGAGTGTTATTTTATTTCCAGTTATTTATCGTTTATTATTTATTGTTTCTGCTGTAACCAGTGTAGTGTCAAAGGTTGCCCCATCCGGTACCCCATTTGGACTACGCCAGAATTTCAATTGGCATCAGAGAAGGCACCCTGTTCTGCTATTAGGGTGAGCTCCAGGGAACGATTCTGGTTGATATGGAAAGGGAAGGAGGAGCTGTGAGTAGACCACCCTTATTGGATAGTACTAACTATGATCACTGGAAATCACGCATGGAAGCATTCTTGAGATCAATGGATAGCAAGACATGGAAATATGTGCTGAATGGATGGGAACACCCTACTGTCACTGACAAAGATGGTAATGTGTCCTTGAAGCCTGAAGGAAATTGGACGAAGGCTGAAGATGAACTTGCCCTTGGAAACCACAAAGCTTTGAAGCCTTGTTCAATGGTGTTGATAAGTACATGTTCAGATTAATAAAGCGATGCACCGTGGCTAAAGAAGCTTGGGAGATATTGATAACTACTCAGGAAGGGACATCAAAAGTCAAGAACTCCAGACTTCAGATGCTAACTACTAAATTTGAGAATCTCAGAATGAAGGAAGATGAGACGGTACATGACTTTCATATGACTGTTTTAGATTATACTAACACATTTGATTCTTTAGGTGAAAAGCTTCCTGAAGAAAAGATGGTGAGAAAGATGTTGAGGTCTCTACCCAAAAAGTTTGACATGAAGGTCACATGCATAGAAGAATTTAGGGATTTATCTGAAATAAAGCTGGATGAGCTGGTTGGATCCCTACAAACTCATGAAATTTCTGCAAATGAACGTCCTGGAAGCAAAAGCAAAAGTATAGCCTTTGTCTCAAGTGCAGAAAGTGATGTTATACAAGAAGAGACAGATACTGATGAAAGCTTATCTGAAGTCATGGCTCTTCTAGGTAGACAATTTAATAAAGTATTAAGAAGGATGGATAGGCGTGGAAGACAGAATGTGGAGCAGAATGTGTCCCCCATTCCACTCAACATTCACAAAGACTCTAGTTTTCAAAAGAAACCAAAATCTGAAGAGAAAGTGAGTCAAGAGAGAGGTGTACAATGTCATGAATGCAATGGATATGGCCATATCAGATTTGAATGTCCTAACTACTTGAAGAAACAACAAAAATGGATGACTGCAACATGGTCAGAGGATGAAGATTCTGATGAAGACACTTTCAATGAGACTGCTAAACGCATCACTGCCTTAACTGGAACATGTACTTCAGACACAAAATCCAACACTGGAGATGTAACTTATGAAGAGCTAGTTGCATCATATAGAGCCTTATGTCAAAGAAGTGAAGAGGTATGTAGAAGTCAAGAAAATCAGAAGAGGCTCATACTGGAACTTCAATCTGAAAAGAACAAGCATCTGGCCACAATTTCAGAACTGAATGATGATGTAACATTACTAAACTCTAAACTTGAACATATGAAGAAGGAAGTTATGATGATGCATGTTCGCACGACTACACTAGAAGAGTTAATTGAAACACAAGTTCCTGGAAAGAGGACAAAAGGGCCTAGGTTGAAGAAAGCACATGTAGTGACTAGGTGACGAAGTGTAAACGGGTCGTTTGCTGGAAGCTTCTAACTAGTATTATCATAGTGGATTCTCTCCTGGATTGGTATCCCCCAGAGTAGGTCGTGTTATACGCCGAACTGGGTTAACAAACACAGTGTGTTATTTTATTTCCAGTTATTTATCGTTTATTATTTATTGCTTCTGCTGTAACCAGTGTAGTGTCAAAGGTTGCCCCATCCGGTACCTCATTTGGACTACGCCAGAATTTCAATTGGCATCAGAGCAGGCACCCTGTTCTGCTATTTGTGCGTCCGCGAGTTAGATTCACCAAGACCCATTTCGGCTTTATTTGCTTGAAAAGGCTAGGTAAGAAGATACTCCGTGTTGGCGGTAGTAGCTAGTGTTTTTGGTAATTCCTGAGCTCGTGGGGCTTGGTTCGGTTGACTGACCATCCCTCGATGTGACTTTCAATTGGTCTTGAGTTGCTTAACAAGATTTGATTTGGAGGATGGTACAGAGGTGTCACTTTGTCGGGTCTATGATCAATATCCGTATCATACCATGATTTCAGACGGTCTAGCTTGAGACAAAGCGATCTTCACTTGCTGCTTACGGCAGGGAGTAGTGGGTACGTAGATCATTCTATGTTGACGCTCGGTTCATTTGCCTACTAGAGACTTCTGTTTGGTCTTTTAGGATTAAATATGAGTTTGTATGCTTCATTGTTCTATGTTATTTCTTTGGGGTAATGCATAGTCCCCCTTGTTATTATCTTATTTTTCTTTTCTTAATAACAATTATATGAACTATGGGTGGAGGACGGGAAAGTATATGTCTGCCAATTGGAATATCTATCCATATCTTGATATCTAGATACTCTTAATTTATCAAAAAAAAAAAAAACTTCCTGATAATAAAAGGAATTGGAGGAAATATTACACCATATTACCAAATAAGAACACGAGAGGGATTCAAAATAACTTAACCATCTTTCTCATCTTGACTTTCCAATACTCTAAAACAATATCTAGATACACAAGCTATGATTTTAAAAACTAAATAGACGTCGATTCACTGGTTTAATTCCAATTTAATACATATAAATGTATAGAATTTGAATTTAAAGTGTCAAATTATGATATTTTGAAATTTTCACATTTTTAGGTGTCATGATTTTTTTAGGGATCGAGTCATTCTGTTCGACTGGTTTATTCTCTATATAGTTTGGTTTTATTCATCCGAGTTATCCGGTTTAGTCATGCGGTTCGACTAGTGACCTAGTGGTTCTACCAATAAACCAGTGACCCGATACCGTCACAAGTTCGATAACTGATCCTGTTTTTAAAACACTGCTCTCAAATTATATTTTCTAAAACAAACTTTCAAAAATACAAACTTTACTTTCAGCATATTTCATAAATTCATTCTAATTACTTTGTTACACAATTCTTGTGGAGACAAATATATATAAATATTATTACTTCACAATAAAGTTAGTACACTTGAAAAAGGTCTATCACAGGGGGTTAATCAATTTGTATTTACAATAATAACCATTCCAGCAAATCAGTGTTAAATGACGAAGAAGCGGAAGTTTTTCACGACAATCTTCGCCATTCGTAACACATTTTATTTTTGCAATGTAAAGAAAGAATACACAAATATTAAAAAAAGGGTGAAAGGTTGAATATTAGATAAAAATTTAAAATTAAAAGAGTGATCTTTCGTATACCATTGGCTACAACAAGAACTAGGGAAGAGCTTTTGAGGAACTCCTAGATATAAAAAATAAAAATTAATATAATATCCATAATATCCATCTCACTTTCCCTCAACCTCACAACCGGTGAGGATTTCAATAAGAAGCACAAGGATGAAGACACACTTCAAATAAATAGATTCTACTCTCGCTTAAAAGCACTTGAGTAAATCACAAATACAACTCAACTAAAATAGTGCAGCTCTTAGTATCAAAGTGATACAAGAGTGGCTCACAAATAAAGCACAACGCTTAACAACAATACGAAATCCTAAAAGACTCTTAGCTGTATTCCATATAAAATGTACTCACAGCCAAATTATTACTACCTCCGTCTCAAATTTGTGGTCCTTTTACATTTCAAGTTTTGTCCCAAATCTTTGGTCGTTTTAAGAAATCAATGTACAATTAGTAACACTTTATCATTTGCACTCTTCCTAAAACTAAAACATTAATTAAATATATTTTCTCTTTCTTAATAAAGTAAGGGTAAAAATGACTTAACTTATCAATATTTATTATTTCTTAATATGCGTGCAAAACTGTAAAAAGACTAAAATTTTGGGACCGATGAACTAGATTGTAACTTGTAACATCCTATATTCCTTGTAGATTTTATTTATAAAAAGTTAATTAATTTGTTCCCAAAAAGGATGTTATGAATTCTCATCTAAAAACATATACTCATTATTTAAGAGTATGCGGCGGAAACATCTAGAAACTTTAAATAATTAAAATTGTGTCTCAAATTTGATGAATTAAAACATCTGGTTTTTCAGATGATAACAAACTTCGAAAGGAAACATTGTCTAGTCATGCAAATTAAATTAAAATGATTTCAAAGTAAATGATTTTTCCGAGGACTTCCTAGCAAAGCGACACCTTATTTAATGCTGAATAAACAATCTTTAAGATCCCACATCTCAAACTTTCCGTCTACCTGAAAATCTATGATTGCACATCATAAGGCCAAACCAAAAAGAGAAACAAGGAGGGTGAGAATATTCAAAGGAATAGTAATGCAATAACCAAAATAAAAGTGAACAACCAAACATAAACACATCAATGAGTTATAAGGTATTATGGGACCGACAACACAATTCAACATATATAAGAACATCAACTAAATTAATTAATTAAGCAAACACATCATTTACCAATAACATAATCAACACACATAAGATATTAAAATCATAACTTCACAACTCATAAAAAATAAAAGAATGTAATGCACTTAGGACCCGGGGACCTATATGTACGTGGTATCAAACCTACACATCATTATTGGGTATCAGAGATATTTTATCGAATAGCTATCCGATTCATCATTAGCACATCATTGACACCGACTAATAAATGCATGAATGCAACAATTACACAACAAGACACCTCTAGACATCTAAGTTATTGCTAACCCATCATTCGAATATGTCATTAATCACTTCATTAAAACTCATCATTAACACCCATCACTAAGCATCATTAATTGAAAACACACTCAAAAACACAACACACAAAAGCATGAATTGAAATAACAAACACAACTATTAATCCCAAACTAACGGTAGATTAAAAGAAAAGATGGAAAGTAAAAGAAAAACCCCTCATCCACCCTACTCATAGATACACTATTAGTCGTGAATTTATCCACCCCCTTACCTTCATTGTATAGAAATTTCCTAAGGTTCGATGTTGTTGATGCTATGGTGTTGTTGTTGTTCTTTTCACTCTCAAGTCCAAGTTTTCTCTTTGTTTCTATGTGCTGCTCTTCTTTCCAATTTTGCTAAAATCCTAATTTCATTTCTAACTCTTTTAATTGTTGTTTTCCTAAAAATCTCCATCTCATTATTTCTCATCAAAATCTATTATTTTGTTTCTAATATTAAAAATATATCTTTCTAAATGTTTCTAAAACATATCGTAACATGTGTCAAAAATTCATTCTTAAAGAATATCTCTAAAATATATGAATTAAAACATATCTCTAAATTATGTGACGAAAAATATATTTTAAAAAAAAAGATATATTTAAATTAATTCTTTTCTTGTGTAAAAAAAATAGTTAATTAATTCTTTTTTTCTCTACGGTTTTACTAACTCACTCCCCCGTTCTTTAACTCTGTTAGGCTCCCTTGTACACTTCTTTGCTAATTGGGCTTACCCTTTCTGTTACTAAGGTTTTCTATTAAATCGATTCCCCTTCCTAACTATTTCTATTTTTCTCTTAACCCATTTGTATTAATCTATGGGTTTATTCGTCAACTAACGCCACTACCATTAAATTAATTACCAAACAAACATACTTAAACTACTTACTAATGCGCCAACAACACCTAAAATAAATAAATTCTAATAAACTAACTATTTTAAAATTGGAGTGTTCCTATAACAACAAAGATGATTCTCCTTTATAGATATCTGGATTGTCTTGTATTGGTTGAAGTACTCCTATTTTTTTTTTTTAACACACACATTTCCCATACTAAAAAAATACTTAACATTCTTATAAGGCTATATCAAAGAAATCGTGAAGTTGGAGAAATATATGAAAGTGAGAGAGAAATTATTAAATTAATTGAAACATTCCAATGATCAAAGAAAATATATGCTTAAACATGAAAGAGAAATATTTTTATACCTTAACCTCTAAGGTATTATGTATTTACAATAACCATTGATGCAAATCATTTTTATACGACGAGCATCGGGAAGTTTTTCATAACAGTCTTCTTGAGTAACACATTCTATTTGTTTAACTGTAATGCAAACAAATAATAAATATTACTAAAAAGGGATGAAAGATTGTGTATAAGATAAAAAAATAAATTAGAATGAGCTTACGTACCTTCAGCACCTTTGACTACAACTAGAAATATAGACACAAAAAGGATCATTGTAAAAACAAATTTTAGAAATACAGCCATTTTTTTTGCTTGTAACAAAAATAATGTGTTTTTTTATTTTATATTACAAATATAAAGTGTTTGATCACTTTATATAGTAAAAATCTTCATGCAATATTTAATGTCTATTAAATATTATTTATTAAATATACCGATGCAAGAAATCCTTTGCTAAAGTTAGAATAATTATTAAATGTCTCTTAAAGTAAATAAATGTATCAAATTTGTCCCTTTAGCTCATAGAATAGATCCCACATAAAAAACAATGCTTCTAATTAGAGTTCATTCTTGTTTACCAACTATTAATTATTTGTTTATTTCTTATCTAGCATTTCACCCAAGTTATAAAAAAAATCTTTCATTTAATATAATAGCATTAATACATAAAATAGTTTTACAATATGTTAAAAAAAAAAATCATTTTGCTCGAAAATTCACAAAAAGCAATTTCTTCGAACATTTTGAGATGCAAAATCATTCATAAGTACATCAACATCAATGTCCGCCAACATATCATTCTCAATTGTCAAAGTTGAAAAGTCGTTCAATCACTCTTGTGACATTGATGATCTGAAGTAAGTTTTAATCAATTTCAATTTTGTAAAAACTTCTTTTCGCCGATGCGAAAGTCACATGCATTATCAGTAAAAAAAATCAAGTAGAACAGTAACACCTGTGAAGTTGAAAACTTGTAAGATCCAAATGGTTGAAATTGGATGCAAAAAATAACTTATTAAATATTAACAATTGGGTCATGTTAAACAGTGTCCGGATCGAACACTAGTTAAGCATACTAAAAATGAAAACAAATGATAAAGTTAATGATGAGAGATAATAACTTTTTACATCATTAAAACATTGAATGCACAATTTTCAAGATAAAATTTCCATATTTATATTCTTAACTATGTTTAACATTTTCCTTAACAATTTGTAGAAAATAAGTTAAATAATTTGTTAATAAAATTAGAAACACAAAAAACAAAACAACACAAAAACCTAAACAAGTAAAAGCTATAGCATACACACATGCATTATAAGAA